>JAAXCT010001092.1:0-239072 GCA_012490785.1 Eragrostis nindensis | reverse complement strand
GGGAGGAATTTATGGTGCATCTCAGGTGAGTTCCATGGCCGCACTTGGGGAAGAAGGGATCAATTCGCGGTGGGGGCTTGGGTAAAAGAGAAAGGGGGCGACGGGGATAGCTCGTAAACTCCTCCATGCAGCGTTGGTCGGAGTGGCATGGCCGATGATGGCTCAAAGGAGACGCATGAGCTAAAAGCTTTGGGCAGCGGCAATGGGAGCTGCTCGCGAACTCGGAGTCCACGTCATTGGCACCTAAGGCGTTCCCGTTCAGTGGCACATGTATTAAGAACCTGATTAGGCCTCCTAATGAGACATACGATGAAGATAGAGGAACGGAAAGAAATCGATCAGAGGCTCACAAAAATAGAGAGATCGACGTCGAACGGATTGGGCGACAGGTTTTCACTTCATGCAAGGTTCACCTTGCACTGAACTAGGATTTAAATATAAAGAGGATTAAAATTAGAGAGGCTGTTGGGTTTGATCATTTGTTTTGCTAGCTATTTTCGTTTACATACTCCCTCCGTCCCACAAAAAATGGCATTCTAGTTTGTCCTAAGTCAAACTATCTTAACTTTGACCAAACTTATAGGAAATAGTATCAACAATTATGACACTAAATATAGATAACATGAAAATATATTCCATATGAATCTAATGATACAATTTTTACACTACAAATATTGATACTTTTTCATCAAAATTTGGTCAAACTTCAAATAGTTTGACTTAGGACAAAACTAGAATGCCATTTTTTTGGGACAGAGGTAGTAATAGCTAAATTAAGATTTTTAGCTATTTATTTTTAACTAGTCTCTTGGAGATGCTCTTACATATGGTAACAGGGTAATTAACCCGGCGTTGGTCGGTTCTCGGTGCCTGATCGAGAACCCAGGTGGCTCGATCAGGCACCGCACGCCGCGTGACTCTACTGTAGTAGCAGCAGTACTAGCACCTCTGGCAACGCCGATCTACTACGGCAATGTCGCTCCACCAGCGGCCGCACCAGAAGCCGCCGGCGGCCGACTCCCACCCCGTCTCCTCCCCCACCTCCTCCTCCGCCGCCCCGTCCCGCCCGCTCCCCCTTCTCACGCTCCCCTACCTCTTCTGCCTCCTGGCCATACTCCTCTTCGCCGCCCTCCTCCTACCCTGGGGCCCTGCAGCGCGCGCCCCCGCCTCCCCGTGGCGCGCCTACACGCTCCAGGAGGCCGCCGCCTTCGCCGCGGCCGCGGGTAATGGCACCGTCCTCCTCGCCGCCGTCTCCGGGCCCTACCTCCCCTTCCTCTCCAATTGGCTCATCAGCGTCCGCCGCGCCGGCCGCGCCGACCAGGTGCTCGTCATCGCCGAGGACTACGAGACCCTCGAACGTATCAACGCCGCCTGGCCGGGGCACGCCGTCCTCGTGCCACCAGCGCCCGACGCCCAGGCCGCCCACAAGTTCGGATCCCAGGTGAGGGGAATTCTCACATTCAGGTGTTGACCCTCAGGTGTTCGACGAAATGCCGCCGTGCCTGACTACATCTGTCTTTGGCCGTGTGCAATTCTATTTGCAGGGATTCTTCAACTTCACATCGCGGCGGCCCGCGGCACCTACTGCAGATTCTTGAGCTGGGATACAGCGTCATGTACAACGATGTTGACATGGTGTGGCTTGCTGATCCGTTCCCTTACCTTGTTGGGGACAATGACGTGTACTTCATGGACGATATGACTCCTGTACGTGTCGTTACTGCAGTTGTGATCGGGGTATCAGTGGAAGATTGCTTATTGGTTGAATTGTGGATTGCAGGTCAAACCACTAGATCATTCACATGAGCTGCCACCTCCTGGGAAGAAAGGGCGGACATATATTTGCAGCTGCATGATCTTCCTACGGCCGACGGAAGGTGCCAAGCTTCTGCTAAGGAAGTGGATTGAGGAGATGAAGGAGCAGCCCTGGTCGAAGCAGAGGAAATCAAATGATCAGCCTGCTTTCAACTGGGCGTTGAACAAGACTGCTGGGCAGGTTCGTTTCTGCTAGGTTTCTTCTATTAAAATGCAACTAAGGGAAAATGTTGGCTTAGTATATATTTAGGCTTACTAGTATTGAATTTGAACGGGCCATTTGGAGGTGTTTTGGTCCTATGGTTTTGGGGCATTTGGTTGTACTGATCATATGCATACCTTGGGGTAATTGGTTATGCTATTTTTCTGCTTTAAACAAATTCTGGTATCTGGTCTGTTTAGTTGCGCATTAAAGTAATGTAATGCCAAATTAAAGAACATGGATGAAGAATGCAGCCTGAGCAGTGCACGTGATGCCAAAAAATAAAGTTCACCGGTGCTTTAGAAAATAGGTACTATGTGACTTTGATTTAGCTGCTCATCAAACTTTCAGTTACCGCTTACTGCCAGTATCATTACATTGATGGATATGCCTGTAGTCGTGTGCATGTTCATTCATCTGTGTTTCTTGGGCGTTTATGTAGACTGTAGTTATGTTTGTCATTGGATTGACCCAAAGCTCTCAAATGAACTAGAATGCACCAACACCTAATTGACCTTCGAGAGCAAGCCAACCAAATTTTTACCACAGTACTGCCATTGTGTAGCCACTTGCATCCCTAGTGGCTTCACATGTTGTCTGGCTAGTATGAACCGGGTAATGTGAATTTGTGGCAATTTAATGTTTTTGCTCGTAAGTATGTATCCATCTAGAGTTTACATTATAAGTGCCTCCTTTTGTTTCGTTATTC
Organism: Eragrostis nindensis; assembly: GCA_012490785.1. Taxonomy (NCBI): domain Eukaryota; kingdom Viridiplantae; phylum Streptophyta; class Magnoliopsida; order Poales; family Poaceae; genus Eragrostis; species Eragrostis nindensis. The sequence goes on along the minus strand of JAAXCT010001092.1, from coordinate 236,346 downwards.
TCAGTATCAAGTGTATGGACAGGCCTGGCGCAGTGGTTAAGTCACCCACTTGTGCCAAGATGTCCTAGGTTTGAAGCAGCCTCTCTGCATTGCATATCGCAGGGGTAGCGCTTGCCTAGTATAATCTTACCCAGAACCACCTTGTCTGGGAGCTTCCAGCACTGGGTCTGTCATTTTCTCAATATCAAGTGTCCTCTTGATCGCTTCTTGCTTACAGTTGTATGATATTCCAATGGCTAATTTGAACTCTGGTGAGGCCTGCTCCTCTGTGTTCATAGTCTCAGGTGTCTGTTTTCAAAAGATGGCTCTTTTAGGATGTGTATATATGTATAATCAAGGTTATTTTTGCGTGTTTGGTTTGAGGGATCACCCCATCTCTGATTGGATAGTTCATCATGAGATCATCCCATGGATTTTGGTGGGATGACTCCATTCAGCATCTTTATAATGATCATGTGTATAATCAAGCTTCTTTTAGGGTGTTTGTTTTGAGGCTCACTTCGTCCTTGAGGGGTTAGTCCATCATATCTCGCATGCATTTTGGTGAGATGATTCCATTCATTGTCGTCATATTGATCGCGTGTTTGTGAGGAATGAGGTGGATAATGGATGGATCAACTCATTCTATTCCTCAAACCAAACAATATATTGAGTTTGGAGCTAGGGTTGGACGATCTATCAGCAACCCTTTCCTCAAACCAAACACCCTTTTAGATCTTGACCACTAATATGTGTAAAATATATTATTATTTTTCTCATGGATATGTTATTGTGCATGTGTAACTAGAAATGCATGAATATTTTTGCAAAAAAAAGAGAGAAGAAATGCTTGAATATTAATTTATACGTATTTTGTGGAAACATGTTTTTGGAAACCCCTGGCCTTTATTTTTTTCTGAACTCTGCACCCATAAGCCATACCTGAAATAAAACAATCTGATTTTGGATTTGAAAATCAATCAGAACCCAAAGCTATCTGTACATTAGAACCCACGATCTGGTCTCAAGGTGCTTCAGTGGGCTGGATATGATGTCAGGATGTTCCTATACATTACACGCTGCACTCAAAATCAATCCGAAAGCCAGGCTATAATAAGCCGCAATTTCGAGAATCAGCTTTTCAAACCCACGATTTAGAATCAGCTTTGGAAAAGCACCCTATGTCTAGAAACATAATCAGCTTTGGAAAAGCACCCGATGTCTTGAGACATAGTGACTAGCTTCTAAGCAAAACGCCTCTTTATTAGACATACATTGGTTATACTGGTCTGTGTATTTTTTTTCCCTATAAATGATTCTTCGTCTGTTCTGTCAACATCCTTGCTGCATTCTATTTCTCGTTTTTAGTGTGTTTTCTATTTCTTCGTCTGTTCTGTCAAGATCCTAAGAACAAACAAGCGTCCGTCTCTAAAGATTTACTCATTGAAGGGGAGCCCTGGCGCAGCGGTAAAGCTGTTGCCTTGTGACCATGAGGTCATGGGTTCAAGTCCTGGAAACAGCCTCTTGCAGAAATGCAGGGTAAGGCTGCGTACAAAAGACCCAAAGTGGTCGGACCCTTCCCCGGACCCTGCGCAAGCGGGAGCTACGTGCACCGGGCTGCCCTTAGTGTGTTTTCTATTTCTAAAAGTATACTTACGGAGATCATTCAGATACTGAAGCAAATACATAAAGCACGCAGCAGCTTGTAAATGAACAATAAACTCTTTAAAGTTGAGCTTAAAAAAAAAAAAGAGGCTCTTCTACCGAAGCTCATGTTTTTCTTTGGCTAGACAACCCTGAATAAGTTGTCTCTTTTGTTCTCTTCTCCTTTTATTTCTGCTTTCTCAGCGGACAGGTCTGTAATATTTTCCTTCCTCTTTCCCCGTTTTCCACTCGTCCCTTTTGTACAGTATGTAAAGTTGCAGTTGGTGATTCATTTATGTGGTTCGTATTTGCCATTAAGATAACATCCTTTGTGGAATAATTAACAGAAGTTATGTTGCAGGTTGATGTGTATCTGCTGCCTCAGTCTGCATTTCCAACGGGAGGCCTATATTTCAAGAATAAAACATGGGTCAAGGAGACAAAAGGCAAGCATGTCATTATACATAATAACTACATCACAGGGTTTGAAAAGAAGATAAAACGGTTCCGTGATCATGGGCTGTGGTTCGTAGATGAACACAGCGACGAATCACCACTTGGTAGAATATGAGCAAGGTGTATAGGCTAAAGTGCATACCTCCTTGCTTCAGCATCAAAATTTTGTAGCTGGTTAACCTCGCAGGATTCAAGTTTGTGCTGAACCTGATGTTCGGTACTTGACGATCCTCTGCCTCAAGACGCAGCAGCTGAAGACTGAATACAAATGCAGAAGATTTATGTATTAACATCTTGTTTGATCTGTATGTCAGGCCCTTGTAGAGGTATCCTTTCCCATAATTATTCTTCGCTTGTACTCTCGTTACTGGAAATGGCTTGTTTGAGGGAGCAGCTAGATTTTAGGGTGTGGCTGAAGAGACCCGTTGATTAGTACGTCATTATTACTTTCTGTATAGTATAGCAGCTTTGTTACCCTGTATCATTATTACTGAAAGTAAGTCATTCTATTTTTGCTGTAGGAATTGTCTTTAATGTTATTGTAGTAAAGCTTTGTGAATGAACCTTCACTCAGAAGGCTATAAAAAAAAAGTTAATGTCAGTCTCTTTAGCAGATCATTTTTGCATGTTTAACTTGTGCAGCTCAGTCTCTTTGTATTCTTTACTTTGCCTCACGAGAAAGGCTTATTGGGGTGGAGGAGAAGTTTGGCCAATCCAAGGCGATCCGGAAGGAAAACTAGTTTCCTTGTGACAATCCCAAAAGTGTTTGTTGGTGCTGTAAGCATGGCATGTACGAGAGAATCCAAGCTTGCGTGGGACCAGCGTCATTGCCGTTCTTGTGCCCTTCACCAGGTTGATGCCTCTCTCAACTTTGCTTTCAGCGGGAGCGATGCCATAACCTTATTGCCTTACGCAAGGAACACGGCTGCTGCGCCCTCACACATATATACTTTCGTCTGCCTGCATCTGCAAAACAGCCTGCCTCTCTCTTGTGAATTATTGTCACAAGAAATTAGGCCTCCATGGGTCAAGCAGCTGCGAAGGCGAAGCCAGGTATGATAAATACAAAATGGGCTGTTTTCTCACCGAAACTCGACCAATTTGTCACGCAACTTTTGCATTTCATGTCCATGACGATGTGCACCAAATGATACTTGTGCGCTCTGATATTTTTACCTTTGTAAATTCACGTCGTACAAAAGGAAACAGCGATGTTCTTTCACGACATCTTTTTTTTTTTCTCATTGATTTCAAAACCGATGTTTTTGGGAGATAGGAGAAGAGCAGGATCCTCAGAAGACTGACAAGGGCAAGACAAGCGCGAAGAAGTCCGACGATGCACATGAACTCATTGATTTCATGAGGAACCACTACAAGGAAAAAGTGGAGCCTGCTAAAAGCTTCGACGATTTCTACCATGCCATTCACGAGCTCATCGAGTAAGTTTAAATCTATCCTCGGTTCATGCTGGGCAGCTAAAGTGTGATTGCTTTTCTTTGGTGTGCACTGAAATGCAGTTTTCCTTTTACACGCAAGCACATTTATAGCTAAACTATTTGATGAAGGCATAAATCCTCATAATCATACCAAATGATATCCGCAGATCAACATAAAAACGGTTGGAACAATTACACCCCCATTTGGTAGGACCTTGGTTTTCTCCAAACGGTTCATGCTTTGGTTTTCCTCGATAAGTGGCTTTGTTGTGGAGCTAAAGCTCTTTTGAAAATATTTTGGCAAAACAGGTTCTTAGTGGCAATATGAGTAATTTTAGACAGGCAGGTGAAGTCGCTCATTCTGGCTTATGGCTTACTAGTGTAAGCTGTTTTGGGGCATTTGGGTAGCTTTTGCGTGAAGTTGTGTTCCGTTTACTCGTCTCTAGGGCTTCACCACAATCCAATGGAGAAGCGGGTGCAAAAGCATATAAAAAGGGCTGTCATTCATATAAGAAAAAGGGCTGTCATTCGTATAAGATGATAGCATTTGTACGCTTTCATTAATAGCTGTGAACTCGGAGTGTTCAGCAACAATGCTCCAAAATTATGGCAAAAATGATTGAAAACGTTATTCTCTAAGCATTATTTATCTTGCTTGCAATTCTCTTCAGGATGTTCTGTGAGAGCCGTGGGCAGTTGCAGTACAGGATACCACCAAGAGACGAACTCCGGGCGCAGTACGAGGTGAGGGGGATCCTTTTACTGGACCTAGTTACTCTACCTTTGTGCATTTTTGCCTCTCTTTTTTTTCGACTTACAAAAATCTTCTTTTAACTTGTTCAGTTCAACGATCTTCTTTTTTTCTTTCAAATTTGTCTTTTGACTTGTTCAGTTCAACGACCTTTTTTTTCTTTTACAAATCATGCATGGAGGGCCTGATAAATCCAGATCATGAGCCATATAAATGTTATCAAATCACATCTCAGGAACATCAAATGCATGTTTATCATAATGTACATTTTTTAATTAAAATAAAATGAACACAACAGAATATGTGAATACAGTAGTTTTTCTCATGTGCCAAAAACCTCCATCTCAAAATAGATATTGTTGTAGCTCTTCGCACGAGAATTAAAGAGAGCTGAAAAATGTGAGTGCACAAGGGGAGAGGGGGAGAGAGAGAGAGAGAGAGAGAGAGAGAGAGAGAGAGAGATGTATTGGAAAGAAAGAAATGTGCATTGAGAATAGAGAAAGAAATGTGCATTGAGAATAGAGATTGACAAATAATTTGAGAAAACTGTTGAAGTATAGAATGACAAATAAATTGAAGCATATAGTAGTTAGGAAGTCATGACGACTGACGAATGCATAGAAGAAAAGAGTCAACCTTTGGCTGTCTACAACATCACCTTTGTGCCAGTCAACTCACCGTGAATATTACATGATAAAAGAAAGGTCAGATTATTGCAAGAATTTCAGCTACATGAGCGTTTAAGAAAAAAAATGTGTTAACAAACAACTTCAAAGTAGTTCAATAATATGATTATTTTATATCGACAATGACAGCTGGACCCACCAAAGCTCGATAGATTAATACTTGGATGATGGCTTTGGTGACCCGCTTGAGTTGCTGCACAAATATTTCACAGTATATATAGTTTCAACAGAATCATGTAAAATTTCACAGCAGCTTAAATAGCAACGTAGATAATGGGCAACCCTCATCTGGTTTCTCTTTTTGCTCCTATCACAGAAGGCTCAGAACAGAAAGGGCCAGAAGTTGTCCAAGGAAGAATTCGAGAAGATCGCCAGGGGCATCGTGAAGGTGAACAGCTTCACCTTCGGCAAGGCCGCCGTCGACATGCTCGTCGTCCTCTTCGGCCTGCCGGTGGTCGCTGTCGTCACGAAGCGCTTCATCCCGGGCCTCAAGTCCGTATCCGATGACATCGTCATCCCGGCGGCCACCTCCGGCGCCGTCGTGTACCTCGCCAAGACGAATAAGCTGTGACCAGCAAACATAAGCACCCGCGGAAGCAGCAGGGTGATACATGTATCGAAATAATTATCGCGTATTGTGACCCGCTTGAATGTGTTAGAGTTGTTAAAGCAAACATGTGCCGAATACTCAAGGTAAACTACTCTCCTTAATTTTGCATGTTCAGTTCGATCGAGATTTAGAAACTGCCCAAAACAAGGGTACTGGGTTACCGTCAAACTTTGACGACTAAAGATCTTTGAACCACTCGACTAGTGATTTCAATCGTGTGTTGCATCAAAATCCACCGTTCATCTCTCCTTGTGCCAAAAAAACAGGCCCTTAGACTGTCTCCAACGGAAGACGCAAAATGGGAGTTATGTTGCATCTGGGTCTTGAGAACAACAAAAACACTCTCCGACGGAACACCTAAATACAAGACCCATTCTTGGAGCAGGCGTCTTGGACACCCCACAAATACGGTTTCCCGGTCTCGTGACCCATCTCTCCGCTCCGCTCGAATCGTTTTTTCCCCTTCCTCTCCGCTCGCTCTCGCGCTCTCTCTCTCTCTCTCTCTCTCTCTCTCTCTCTCTCTCTCTCGCTTGTGGCGGCGCAGGAGGTGGGGCGTCGTCGGAGGAGACTCTCGGCACGGCGCGGCGCGGGCTCGGGCGCAGCAGCAGCGCGAGCTCGGCGGGGCGGCGGCGCTCGGGCGTGGGCGTGGGCGCGGGGCGGCAGCGGCGACGTGGGAGGAGTCAGCGGCGGCGCGGCGCGGGCTCGACAGGCGGCGGCGCTCTGGCTCCAGGCTCTCTTCTTCCTCCAGGCTCCAGCAGCGCGAGCTCGGCGGGACGGCGGCGCTAGGGCGTGGGCGCGGCAGCGGCGACGCGAGAGGAGTCAGCGGCAGCGCGGCGCGGGCGATGGCGACCGGCGGGAGGGGGTCGCGACGGTGGAGGCGAGCCGTGACGGCGACCGGCGGCGGCGGAGAGAGATTTGGGTTTTGGGTATGGTCCTTCCGTTGGAGATGCAACTAATTTAGAATCCTATTTTCACTCTTTTCAACACCTAGTTTGGGTTTGGGTCTCCCCAATCGTTGGAGATAGCCTTAGGAACGTACGCTTATTCATCATTAGAACTTTCGGTAAGGCTGTTCAGACCCATAAAGGTCTCTCAAGGACCAGCTGTGTGATTACGAAAGCATAAATCCTTTTGTTTCTCGAACTTCATTGCACATATGAACCACATTAAGGCAAGGCTCTGATAATATATAAAGCATTAATCTTCAGAAATCAATTCTCCAGCATGGACAAAGCTTACAGGACTTTGTTTCTCAGAAGGAACAAACAAAAATGAGAACAAGGACAATAAAGATGCAAATAGACACAAAAGGAACTTAAATGCCATGCGGCTTACATCAGGATTCCAGCTGTATTATCGAGTGCCTTCTTGGCAATCTTGAATTTGTTGGCTAAGTCATTGCTGGAGTCATTAGCAACCACATGTTGTTTGATGAACAGCACAATGCCCTCTCTCAATATCTCTAGCTCTGGAAGACCAGCAATACGTGTAAAGACATTCCACACCAGCGCATCATTTTTTGCTAGCAAGGTCTCAAACAGCGTCTGGAAATGTGTGATCCTTTGTGGGGTCATCTCCACTGGGTTTGCCAGGTTGACAACCTTTAAAGTTGCAAGGGATAGTGTGAAGTTTGCTAGCATCTCCGCAACTAGCTTTGCAAGGTTCATGGATCGACTCAACTCCAGATTATCTAGCTCCTTAAAGTGATCCCAGATGCAGTACTGCAATAACGCCAGACCAAACCAGAGAACACATAATAAGAAACATGGATTTTTTTATTATATTTTTTTGGCGTAAGAAACATGGAATTTTATCTATTCTGAAAGCAAGACACAAGTACTACACATTATGGCTAGATAAGATTTTTTTTTTTTTTTTTGTTTTCAAGTCCGCCTTAGTCCATGTATGAAAGACATGGAACTTGCAAATTAATGGTAATGTGGTGTTCAGTCCCAGTGTGAAAGACATCGAACTTGCAAATTAACATGCATCACATTCTAGGAATGTCACAATAGAGTGTAGATTTATCTTACTGTATAAATATTTTATCTGCTAAAAACATATGTAACGAACAGGATAAAACACAACAATATACCTGCAAGCTGAACTTGTGATTTTTCTCATGGCTGCATAGCTTGGAAGCAAGGACTGTGTAATATTTATTGAACATCTTTTCATGCAGACAACAGTCAACAATGACCCTTATAATTTCTCGGTCCTGCATATGAACAGAGGAAAAGGCATCATTCAAGAAGTAATATTGCGATACACATACAGAATAACTCAATCTTAAGGAACATTGATGCATGCCTGCTTCCCAGAAAGACCCAGCCTCAATAGCTTCTCAAAAGCATCTACATAGTCTTCAGCACTCATTATAATACAAAAGATTGCTCTTCGTATATCCGTGTTCATCCGCTGAGCAGCCGCAAGCTGAAGAAGCTTTTGCGTCTCTGAAACATCCTTGCTGATAACAGCTGCAACATCTTCAATATTACCTGCTGTGGATGAAACATCACCAGACAACCACCATTGACCTTTCTTATCAGGTTCCAAAAGCTTACTCCACGTTAGCCCACGCAAGAGGATGTCTTCTGCCTTAAGCTGTCAGTATTTAGAAAAAGGAACTAAAATCAGTGTCAACAGCATGCTTAAGTCAGGACTCAAACTCCAGACGATTGGTAGGTTGTTCCAGTACAAACCTTTTGAAGCCACTTTTTAATCCGAGTATGGTGTGAAGGATCCTCTTTAGGCCTTTTCTTATTGTTCTTAATGTCGCATATTGTTTCTAGCATAAATTCCATCTGAGTGGCAAGTTCAAACCAGTCAGTGAATTATAAAACCAAAGCAAGGTTATGCTTCCTATAGGGGCATCGAACAAAGCAACTTACTCTTTTGCCGTGAATATCAGCTTTCCCATCTTGTCGAACAGCTGAATGCAATTTCAACTGATTTACAGAATTCTGAATACTAAGGATAAAATCTTTCATGGCACCAGGATCATCTCCCCGCAGCTTCATTCCACAGCCTGTTCATCCAGATGAAAAATATCCTCAGCCTCACTCAGAGAAAGAACAAGAGTGTGGTGTTTTACATAGAAATAGTTATGATGATTCAATGTGTAAGTTATGTTGATATTGAAACAGCATATTAAGTCATACACTGCAGAATGGTCAATACTGTAGACACATCCAGCTCTGTCAAGCGCTTGCTCAAAACTGATAGAAGATTGTACACAAGATCGCTGCAATATCAGGCAAGAGGATCCATCCACCAATAAAGATTAGTAGAATTCATAGTGGCTTTACAAAACATGGTATCAAATCACAGACCTAGAGATGACGCCAAATATGCACAAGTAGCAGAAAAGCAAGGTAAGATTTCTTAGAGAGAGGCCATCTTCTTTTGAGTACTCATCCTGCAGCAAGGAAAAATAAATCATATCAACTTATCTAAACTCCACTTGGATCATTATACAAACATAACAAGTCATGTTTATATTGATCTAAACATCCATAAGAATAGGGGGGGAAATTATATAGGTAGACAGAGACCATAAATAGTAATGCTTCTTAGTCAGAACAGCCATACCTCAAACGACCTAGCAAGAGAAGCAATGATCTTGGCACTGAAGTCAATACCAACCAAGCATGCCATACCGGCAACAAAGGCTGCAAAAACAGCAGCATACCTGCCAAAAAAAGGAACATAAGTCTGGTGGTAGTAAACTGAGAGCGGAAAACCATAAAAGATGTAATTTGTGGGAACATGTATATTTGCTTAACCAATATAAAGAAAACATATATGTCAGCAGTAAGGAAGATCCTTAACTGTTCATTGCCACGAGGACCTCGGGAACAACTGGCCAAAACTTCGTCCCCAATTATCTGGGAACCAACACTTCGTGGGACAGACTGCACAGATAAAACAACAAAACCCGAAAACAGTGCCCATGAGTTTTTTTCCCATGATTAATTAAGGCTGAATAAAACACCTGAAAGACATGAGGTAATAAAAAATCAGAAGAAACTAAGAAACAGTAGTCTAGGATCATACTCGAAAAAGCGCAGCAATTTCCTGTGTGATAGACTCTACGTTTGACTCTGAAAGTCTGTTCAGAAGTCCTGATGCATAACAAACATTCGGTCATATGAGGGAATACACTTCCAAACTAAAAAAAAGGTAGATAAATGTGATGCATCAAACAAATAAAAGATGGAATTTAGTGGCATACCTCTTACTCTGCGCCGCATCTGAGTGATCTCTTCTGATTCTGAACTGGGAGCAGCACGTAAATTGGGAGGTACATACTTCCCTTTTGATTCTGTTGGCACTTCCAACACATTAGGCTCACCATCCTCAGATTCTGAAACTGCTTCATCATCCTCTTGACCCATGTCAACACTCTGTCCATCTCCATCATCAGATTCGAAATCTACTCCATCATCCCCTTCACCCGTGTCAATACTGCCATTATCCGTTTCCTCCAACTCCAAGGCGTCCTTCTTTGCTTTCTTATTTTTCTTTTTGCTCTTTTTCTTTTTGCTCTTTTTCTTATCTAGCTTAGCTCCATCCTCAGATTCAAAAGCTGATCCATCACTCTCTTCACCCTTGTCAAGACTCCCATCATCCGATTGCTCCAACTCCATGGTGTCTTTCTTTCCCTTCTTCTTTTCCTTTTTGCTCTTTTTCTTGTCTTCCTTAGCTTCATCCTCAGATTCAAAAAGTGATCCATCACTCTCTTCACCCATGTCAAGATCCTCATCATCCGATTCCTCCAACTCCATGGTGTCTTTCTTCCCTTTCTTCTTGCCTAACTTAGTGCCACCAGCCATGTTCAAGTCATATGTTTTTGTTTCATTGTCTGAACCAAAGTCACCATCAAATCCAAGACCTGCAAAAAGATCATCCATACCATCACCTCCTCCTAACTTTCCTTTCTTCACCTTGAGCTTTTTCGCAAGCCTCCTCTCCATCTCCAGATCCTCTTCTCTGTTCGCAGCTCCTCCCATCTCCATCTCAAGAAATTCCTGGAAGTTCGACTTGGGCTTGCGCTTACCCTCTTGTTCCCTCTTTCTCTTCTTCACAGCAGTGGCTTCTTTCTTTGGTTTCTTCTCTTCTACCGGACTAGGCTCTACCGCTGGCATTGCCGGTTTCTTCTTCTTACCACCCTAACTCGACAATTTTTGCACATCAGTATAAAAATAGTAAAGAAGGCAAAACAACCCCATTATTATTTCCTTTTCAAGAACTTGGTCTATGCTGACCTGGTGCTGAACCCAAGAGAGAAACCGCAGTTTCTGCTTCTCTTGTCTCGCTTCCTTCCGCCTCTCTTTGCGGGATTTCTGCTCATCTTTCCCTGAAATAAGCACAAGTAATCATTAAGCAACATTGCTATCCCAGAACTCATGGCAGGACCGCAGGAGATGATCCAGTTCACAAAACAGAGGTGCAGCGCTATTGGAAAACAGGGCAAAACAAGCTTACCCATGACGCCTCCAGACAATCCTGGCTCGTTCCCAATTGGAGCTGAAAAGACAGCGATGGAAGATTACTTGTATTCTATATACAGGACTAATCAGTCTGACTAGATACCAAGAACACAAATAAAAGGCATCATTTGCTATACTATGCTAGCCAAAGTCCGAATGCCTTGCACATGAATTTGACAAGTTTCATTCTGCAAAGCAGTTCGCCCATTTCATACACGAAGAAGATAAAACAAAAGAATTAAACACACATCTCCAGCAAGTTCAATCACATAATGTACAAATCAACAAACAATCTAATTGATACAGCACCATTAATATGTAAAAAAAAACAACCCAGAACACAGACTAGCCAAAAATGAAGGAGAAATATTGAGGTTCTTCAACCACAGCCTCGATTTATCATCAGACGAATATCACGATGCCTTCACATAATCCAAACTGGAGAGCGGGGGCAAAATTCGGACGCCTCAACCAGAAGACAAAACTACCGGAGAGCGGAGGGGAGAGAGAGGGAGAGAGAGATTACTCGGAGCAGAGAGAAGACGTCGGCTGCCTGGCGCAGTCGGAGGCGGCGCAGCAGGCAAAAGACGGCAGGCGGGCAGAGGCGGCGCGGAGGAGGCGGAGCGCTGCTGAGCTTGAGACGAGCTGGTTGCCGACAGTGGCGGAGCTAGGATTCGAACCCAGGGTGGGCCGATAAATTTTTTTTTCTCCACACAACCGTATACGGTAAACGAGCGACGAGATCTTATTTGACGTTTAGTATGTGTGTACGACGTGTAAATTGCTTAATCTAAAAATTATACATATTCTGATTTTATCCCACAATAGCTAAGTAGCAGACAGCAATTTATTCAGATGCAAGGGCATGCATATATAGTTTGTTCTGGCCTGGTTAAATGAGTTCAACCAGTTTCTCTAAGATAGAATCCGCTGTATTTTGCTTATATCGCAGGCCTCACCACTATACCATAGCTGAAATAGAGTGTTAAATCCAATAAGCTGATCTTATCAAGGATTCACGGCCTTGTGCTTTGCTTCCTTTAATAGAGTTGTTCTCTGAACAGATCAATCTTAAAATTAGCCAGTCAACAATCAACCAAATAAAACATTTGTATATGGGTCAATCACATGTACATTCGCAAGAATCTACCGGGAGGATATGAGCTAAACAATAAAAAATAGCAGGGGAACCGCGCAGTCTAGTAGAAGCAGTAGAACAGAGAAGGGAGCAGTGAGGGCCGGAGGACAGGAGCCGTTACTGGGGACGGGGGAGCAGCAACGACGGGAAGGGAATATCCGCCAGAGAAGAAGGGGCAGTCCGGCGAGATGTAGTTGCCCCTCACGGCTAGCGCCGCCGGAGCCGGAGCCAGACACCTGCCGCCGCCGCCAATCGCACGGGCACAGGCTTGCCGACTTCACCGCCGCTCCCTCGCCTTCAGCAACTCGGAACGGATTCGTCTTCGGCTGGACGCTCGGTTCCCTGCTCGGCACCTATTGGGCTAGAGTGGGTGTGGGTCGCTGGCCCAAATCGGCCCACCCTGTCCACCCTCTAGCTCCGCCAATGGTTGCCGACAAGGCTTTTCGTTCTCCTCTGGGCCGCTTGCAGGATGGGCTAATTGGCAAATTGTCCAACTGGGCTGGACGGGCTCTGCAATCCAGTGTGGATGGATGCTACACGTAGGGCGGACGACGGGATGGTTACGATGGTGGAACAGCTTTTGAGATTGGAGAAAAAAGCCCTCTCACAGTCAAGCTTTTTTCTTCTTCCTCCGGCCTCTCCGACAGTGACGCCGACGAGCCCGACGAAACCGAGTTAGCGTGCGAAGGACGGCCGCGGAACCGGCGACGAGAGCCGCCGAAGGCGATAGAGAAGGGGAGAAGGTGTCTCGCCAAAAAATCTTTTAGTGCTCAGGGATTTGTATCTTCGAATCTCGTTCTTCCTTCACCACATATAGAAGGGCAATAGTAGGCCGGACCAGCGATGGGCAGCGCGATGCAGGCAGCGTGACGAGGCGGCGGAGACGCTGTCAGCGGCCGTGGTGGTGGCTACCGGCGGTGGGCGAGGAAAGAGCAGAGGCGTCACTTGCGGAGTTAACGCAGCGACTATCAAAGCGGCGGGGACGCCGCTAGAGTCAGGCGGAAGGCGGAGACGGCGGGGACGAGCACGACGACGGCGGCGACGCGGCGATGGTGTGAGAAAGAGAGAAAAAAGAATGCGCTGTGAGCCGATTTGTACGGGCCGTGAGCCGTCGTATGATGTACGCATAGGAGGTCCTGCAATCCAGTGCAGATGGAGATGTGACGCAACCGGCCAAGGATATTTGTAAGCTGCGGACGAACCCATCACAACAAGCGCTACTGGCTCGTCTCCTTCTGCCGTTAGCAAGTAGTGCGATCATGACCGCTCATTGATGATCTTGCGGCCAAGGCTGCCGCCAGGTTGCTCTGCCCGTCTGCCGGAGCGCGAGTGCCGCAGCTGATCCGAATCGCTCCGCCGAATATCCCGACACCCTCTTCGCTACTCACTCCGCAGTCCCGGCCGCTATCCATCCAATCTCCCTCCCTCTCCTCTCGCAAGTGTCCCCCAGGATTGGCGCGGAGCGGCGGGGACTCTCATCCGAGCGCGTGTTCATCTCTTCCCTCCTTGGTAAGGAAGCCCTCCCTAGCTTGCTAGAACGGATGGCGCGTCCTGTTCTGCGGATTCTTTCTTTTCTTTGCTAGTCCGTCCAGTTTGTTGCGGATGTTCTTGCGTGTCTGCTGCGTGGTGGAGTAGTGATAGCAGCTTGTTTTCGCTGAAATCTACGGGCTGACTGAAGCCCGTCCCTGGACTGCGGGGAATCGGAGATGAATTTGTGTTTTTGGATGGCGTAGGGTGTGGATTCGTTGACTGTGGTAGAAGGGCGAGGGATATTGTGCTATGACTGTGTGCATGTAGCTGTTTCGAAGGTTTCAGAGTCAAGATATGCCTGACGGGGGTTATGTTTGCCGCATGCCGGCAGCTCAGCTCTGAATGGAGCTCGTCTTGTTCGTATGAATGCAGGATGGTGGTGGCTATTGGCGTATTTGGGTGAGGTGAGGGAGTGAGGGCTGGCCATCGCCTGTCTGTATTTGAAAAGCTTGCGTTTCTTCTAGGTACAGGCCAGCACAAAAATAGCATACATTGGCTTTCATTTTTGTCTGTCCTTACTCTTCTTTTACTTTTCAAGATAATTAAAACAACACTTGGTACCACTATTCTAATGACGAAAAGATTTGGTGACGCTAGCACTAAAGCAGACATCTATGTAATTACTTATATAAGTTGTTTTAGCTTTACCATGGATTAAGAAGTGAGACAACATGAACTTACTGCCCTTCATTTATTCCCAGACTTTACCTGCTATAATATTTCCTTTTTCTTTTTCTTTTTTTTTTGAAGCGATACTATAGTGTTTTCTTCACCTGCATAAAGACTAAGCTTTTTTTCTCCAGGCCTGTGGTCACCATGTAGTCATATTCTATCTTATAGCTGCTTTGTCTTCCTCTTGGTTACTGATTCCTATTTTATATCTAACAGCTTTGTAGTTCCTCTACGTCTTTGAACTGGAAGAGAGAGGATTATGAGAATGGCACATTTGGTAACTAACTGTAGTTTCAGCCCGTCTCCTGCTGTTAAGGCACCCTCAGGATCAACTAGTTATTGCCGTAATGTTGTATTACAAAGCTCAAAGTCTCTGTTCAGCAAATCCTGTTCCGTGAAACAAAGGAAGTCATATGTTACCCGTGCTAGTGCTGCTGTACAAGGACAAACACAAACACCTCTTACTGGTAGTCAGGAATCATCTGGGCATTCATTCTACAAAGCTAAAAAAGTGATGGTTATTGGTGGAGATGGATACTGTGGGTGGGCAACAGCACTTCACCTCTCCAACAAAGGTTATGAGGTTGCCATTGTCGACAATCTTGTTCGGCGTCTTTTTGATCACCAGCTTGGTCTTGATTCTCTTACTCCTATAACTTCCATCCAAGATCGCGTCCGTAGATGGAAGGCTCTCACTGGCAAGACTATTCAGCTCTACATTGGTGACATATGTGATTTTGAATTTCTCTCGGAAGCCTTCAAGTCTTTTGAGCCAGATGCTGCTGTCCATTTTGGTGAGCAAAGATCAGCACCATACTCTATGATTGATCGTTCACGGGCAGTCTACACACAGCATAATAATGTTATTGGAACACTTAATGTCTTATTTGCCATTAAGGAGTACTGTGAAGAGTGCCACCTGGTTAAGCTAGGAACTATGGGTGAGTATGGAACACCAAATATTGACATTGAAGAGGGTTTTATTACTATTACTCACAATGGAAGAACTGACACCTTGCCCTACCCAAAGCAAGCGAGCTCCTTCTACCATCTAAGCAAAGTTCATGACTCCCACAACATAGCATTTACTTGCAAGGCTTGGGGTATAAGGGCTACAGATCTTAACCAAGGTGTAGTCTATGGACTCAGAACAGATGAAACTGCAATGCATGAAGAGCTATCGAACAGATTTGACTATGATGGCGTTTTTGGGACAGCATTAAATAGGTTCTGTGTTCAGGCTGCTGTAGGGCATCCACTTACAGTGTACGGAAAAGGTGGTCAGGTATGTAGAATAGCACATTTGAAGTTTGTCATTTATGCAATCTGTTCTTTATTAATGTTCTTTTCTCTTTTCGCAAATACTGCGGGTGGTTGAAATTGTTAGTATCCATCAGTACATTTTCAAGTTAAAATGCTAGCTACCTTTTGTTAACTTAGGTCTAGGATGTGATATCAGAGTTTGCAATTTGCCATAGTTCTTGAGGACTCCAGACTGGATAGTGATTTGTGAATCATGCTGGGTTCAGCTCATCTTAGCAAGTACTACAGTGAGTAGTTCATATGATTCTTTATCCTGATAGCTGCTCCAACCCGTACCCATTCATTTGAGGACAACAACAACATAGCCTTTTGTCCCAAGCAAGCTGGGGTAGGCTAGATGAAACCACAAGACTCGAGCACAAGGGAAACTCAAAAGGAAAAAGGCAAATGGTAGAGTTAGAGGTTAAAAAAAAAAAGATAACGGTTCAGGCACGTTGATTGCTAGTCTCCAAGCCCGGATAAAGGAGGAGGGTTGTGTTAAGTTTGGTGAACCAACGTAAAAACCAGCCACTTTAAATGGAAATGGATTTGAGGACCTGTGTTTGAGATCATACATACGCAAATACTGTTTTTTATATAACAAATTGACGCATGCAAAAGAAACAGTCCACCATATAGAATTTCACTTTCAGTTACTTCTTGTAACTAATTTTAGATCAAAACTTTCCTGCCTAAATTTACTTAGTAAACTTTTTTTTCTGTACCATCCAGACCCGTGGGTATCTGGACATTAGGGACACTGTGCAGTGTGTTGAGTTAGCAATAGCCAACCCTGCCAAACCAGGCGAGTTCAGAGTCTTCAACCAGTTCACCGAGCAGTTCTCCGTGAACGATCTAGCCAAGCTGGTCACCGCGGCCGGAGCAAAGCTTGGACTGGATGTGCAGACCAAGTCAGTGCCCAACCCGCGAGTCGAAGCTGAGGAGCACTACTACAACGCCAAGCATACAAAACTCATCGAGTTGGGCCTGGTGCCTCACCTACTCTCAGACTCACTTCTTGATTCGGTGCTCAACTTTGCCATCCAGTACAAGGACAGGGTAGACACAGCACAGATCATGCCGAGCGTGTCATGGAAGAAGATAGGTGCCAAGCCGCGCACTATCTCTGTTTAGAGGGAATCTTCGCATGGCGTATAATGTCAACCATGACATTGACATTATTGATATATGTAATGTAATAAGTATGCATTAGTATAATGCACTAGGTAGTGAGCATTTTACGGTGTTAGATTTCAATTTTTTGCCCCACGACTGGAACATTTCATTGAAGAGCATATGTGTCGTGATATTTGGTGATGCTTTACAACTCTTGATCTGCAAATGAGAAGTAATGGTTTAGGTGCATGCTGCCTCTTCACCGTTTTTATTTTTAGGTCCTGGTGACTAGTGAGACAAGTAGGTACTGAACCTTTTTATAGTTATTTGTTGTTACTTGTGGCAGACGGCTCTATGCAGCTATTTTGGTCTAAATGGATGCTGCTATTTTGGTCTAGCGCACCCTCCTCTAAATTTTAGACCTATCACATCAAAGAGAATCTTACTATTTAAAAATATTTTTATTAATTTAATGACAAAACTTATGTCACAACCCTCCTCTAATTCACGAGACGAATCTAATGAGCCTAATTAATCTATATTTTACTATAGTGATGTTACAGTAACTATCTTCTAATCACAACTTAATTATCCTCATTAGATTCGTCTCGCGAATTCGAGCGGAGTCCTGAAATTAGTTTTGTAATTAAATTTTATTTGTAATTAGAATATTCGTTGATGTGAACCTCTAAATTTTAGACCTCATGCAACGAACACACCCTAAATGGACGCTGGTCAATGCAGCCTCCAGGCGCTCCGTGTTTGTCCCCGGTGACTTTGGGGTGACGAAGTTCATACAAACTTTCCAAAAGTCAATATTTTTCTAATTATCACGTCTTGAAGTTTTTTTTGGGCCTGCAAGGAGTAGTTCTCTAGTCAGGAAAAGAAACACGTTAGCCAGTTTTTTAGCCGAAACAGTGGTGGTATTTCGGAGAATGTGGCAGTGCGCAATCGACCATTTTCCGTTTTACTTCCAGTTCATAATACAATCCTACATGGAGTTATTTTCACATGTCATCTAATTCCTCCATGGAGTTGAGGACTTGGAGAATTGGAACTCCGGCAATAGGATGGCAATAGTGAAGGGATCAATGCGTTTTTTTTTTTCGATTACACAGTACAATTCAGATACTCACAACGCACGCACACTCACCCCTATGCACATACATAGGCAACCTACCTTTATGAGCATCTTCGAAGACTGAGCCGGCAAATCCTCGAGAATAACGGAGTCATAACTGGCGCCTCGCTGTCGACGGCTACGTCGCCTCCTGTTGAACGCATAACGCCGTTAAATTTTAGAAATTCACTCCTATGGGAGTCGAAACCAGGATCTCAGGTGCTACTGAGTCTCTTGTAACCACTAGGCTACATGCCCTTTCGCACCGATGGTTGGCGTTTACATGCTACAGTACTAGAAATAAAGTTTTTTCAGACTACGTCATTGCACCGGTCTCCATAGCAGCGGTTTGCCCACTCCTTTCACAGTGGCACAGCTAGACACAAATTCAAGAAAGGGCCAACTATGGCTGGCGTATGCATACTGAGGCCCCTGACCCTCCAGTGCCCTTCCGGCAACCGGGCTAGCAGCGGTTTGACAACCTCCTTCCGGCTGTGAATTAGCACGCCGAACGGCCCAAGAAGGACACCACGCACTGGCCCATAAATCACTATGTATTGGCATTTATCTGTCTTCGCCTCGCCCTTTGCATAGGATTCCTCGCAATCGCTCACGAACGAACAGCTTTTTCAGATATATTTGCTTTGAAACAAAAATTAAGCTCGGTCCCGGCATCTTTCTCAAGAACAGCGAGTTTCCCAAAAAATCAAGCATTGAGACTCGATTGTTTCAGCCGTATGAGTAGGACTGGAAATAGGTGCCCCATTAGACCCTCTTTAGTTCAACCAAATGAACTAGTTTTAAAAATGAGCTTTCATTTTGAAAAAAAAAGTATGAACAAATTGTTCCAACAAATAAATCCAATTATTCCGACAAATAAAACAAATTGTTCCAGACAGCTGAACCAATTGTTCGAGTTGTTCTGAACCAAGTGTTTCAAAAAATATATATAACCAACAACAACTAAGCCTTTTCATTCCAAAGAAAGGACAAGAAGAAAATATATATAACCAATTGTTCCAAATTGAATAAGGCGAACCGAAAAGAAACTTGGAGGTAAATGAAGGATGGGGAAATGAGAGAGGTGGGACTGCGCGGGGTCGTTGGCGTGTGAGCACGGACACAGCCGGATCCCCTCATTTGCTTCAACGCCATGGCTGGTTGTCACTTGTCACTTGTCAGTGCTCATCGGCCCCATGACGGAGAGAATGCGGATGACGTCTGGCGAAGAAAAAAAAAAGAAGTGGGTCGGGCCGCAGCAACGAAGAAGGCTGAGATTGGTTTACGGAGACGGTGGTCGAAACGCTGCTAAAGAAACCAGGAGCCATGCTGCCCGAGGTAAGGAGACGTGGTGCAAGGGACTCGCCAGATGGCGCCGAACGTGCATTCAGTCGCCACATGGCACCGTGGAGCGTCAGATGACACCATCGGTCCATGCAGTCCACTGCATACGCAGTTTAACGTTTCTGATTGCGGATGATATACGCAACACTGGGCGCGGTAATAACGTTACTGCAACACTGGGCGCGGATGATTTATATGGAATTGGGGCGCAGTCCTCAGAAATGCAGCATTTGGATCACAAGAAAATCAAGCCGCACCGACATCAATGGTGTCAACTAATCACGCACCAGCAAAAAGGAAGAAGGAAAATGGAAGAGAGAGGGGAGCTGATCGGCCAATTAACACATTCAATGCAATAAGCATAGCTAGCTAGTTCTGATCTCAAATTAACTTCAGGTTAACGGCTACCTAGTCGATCGAGCCCTGTTGTTTACCCTGTACATTTCCTCCAGTAATCTTGCTGCCGGATCGATGCACAGCTCCATGCATGCGCGGCCGGCGCGGCATGCGAGGGATCGGCATCGCACGCCATTGCGGCGCGCACGCCGGCCTCTTCATGCTCATCAGGGCTCAGCACATCGGCGGGGATCCAGCACCGAACGCCTCGTAATCGAATGCGGCGGACTTGCCGCCGGCGGGGCAGAAGGCGAGGGACGCCACCAGGAGCAGCATCACCACGGGGACGAGCAGCAGCTGTGCCGGCGGCGGCTGCAGCGGCGGCAGGACCAGCGGGAGCAGGAGCAGCAGCGCGGCCGCCGTCGCCAGCAGCGCCGCCAGCTTGCCGCCGTCCATCGCCGCCGTTGTCGTCGACATCGCCACGGCCTCCTGTGCCATGGGCTGCTGCATGATGACGCTCGGCTTGCGCGAACAAATATCCGCGCACGAGACGATAGTGAGACGCTCTTCAGATATACCGGCGGCAGCGCTGCTAGTTGGCACGTTAGAGTATTGTTTTCTGTGGCGGGACCTGTTTGTCAGCGAGGTCGCATGCCGGCATCCTGGATTTGGTTAGGCTAGCGCCAGCCGAAGCGGGCAAGCTGGCGTGGCGTGAGGCGGTGTGCGGCGTTGAGCCCGCGGTTTCGCGCATAATACGACGCCTGTAGTTACCAAACCGGGAATTGATGTTCTAGGTTCAGTGCACCTGAGAAAAAGCCTTGATGCCGGATGCGGGATGGCCTTCTTTTCCTAATGCATGTTGGGTACCAGGAAATGAAACCGCGCGCGCAGATAATCAGTGGGTAGCACAAGAGTTGAGACTTTTAGAGGACAAGATTGTGCGTGACTGATGTTGAACCAGAGAACAATCCTATATCTAGCTCGATTAAAGATCGCCGACATACGGGTGTCGGTCGATTTTCCTTTCTTCATCTAATAACGAGATGCTCGATCAGCTCAACAAATTAAACCTCTAACAACTATCAATGCAGTGGTTCAAACGTAACATAAACGTCTTAGCAAAGCAGATACAAACATTTACCTATTTCAAATAATATCTAGTACTTTTTTGTGCCATTTCAATGATCAGATTAATGCACGACTGTCATATGTATCAACACCCCCAACATAAGATGTGTTCATTAGGTAGTTTATCATTTTAACTACCCGTGATCAATGAGGCAGAGAGAGACAAATGGTGATGACACTGCCACCTTGATCAGAGTTTACTAGTAGTTGTTTGATGCACCCACAGAAATATATAACATTTCTAGTATGAATTTAACCAATATATCACTCATTTGACTCTTCTCTCTCTATATTCATGGAAAAAGTGCATCCCCCAGATCGCTAGTTCGACAGAACACGTAGAAAACTCCTGCTTCTAATTTAGTTGCAATCTAAATGCCATCGTTAGTGGTGCTGGTGGAGCTATGCACGGATCTTTTGCCGAAACAAACCATCCGACGATGCTATCGTGTGTGTATTTCATCGTGTTCCTTGCATCTAATTGTTCTATAATTATGTCATGCACGATAAATGATGACTAGAAGTTACAATGTTATGTCGGGGAGAAATATGAACGCAACAAAGAGACCCGTTATTAGAGGTCGTGAATGCACAATTAGATGATACTGTCGACAATAACTATGTCGATCATGAATATCTCTAGATCTATTTTTTCATAATGTTGTTCCTAAATACAAGTCATTTAAAATTCTTCAGTGACCTTGACTTATTCGATTTTACATTAGAATTTTAGTTACATATATACTCATATTACTATAGTTAATTACAATATTGAATCTGGACTAAAGTTTCTTTCATATTAGTGTATTTGTTGTTGTGAGAAATTCTTGAATAACATGTTTGGGATAAAAGGATTAGAAATATCAAAGATCCCGGGTAGCGAAAAGATATATTATGTGGTTCCTATTAGAAGCATCATATTAAAATGTTGGATTTTGCCTACCTTAGAACTATACATGTCTTGTTTATTCTTATTTTATATGTGTGTTATGTTTATTTTTAGTTTAGGATAATCATTACATCGTTGACACATAGCAGTATAGTAGCAACATTTGCCCTAGAATTTTTTTTTAACGATAATTGAGCTTTTGGATGATAAATTCTCTTCACAACTTTAACACATCAAAATAGATATCTTTGCATAATAAACATTTAATTATTAACAACATGTTTTTTATGAGCACCAACAGATTGGATCCGTGAAAACTTGAATAAATAATGAATATGAAAAAAAAACTTATTCCTCACTACCCGGAAATTTAAATATATATCATGCTTCCACCAGACCACCACTGCAAGATAGAAGTACATTTACTATGGGGATGGATTGAGTTCCTGTTTTTAGCTTGAGAGGTGCCGACTGGTCGTGTGTATAGAGCCTTTCACAAAAAGGGGAAGCACAATAATGTCTCAACGATGGATTCCATAATTCTAGAAAGTTCTTGTATGAGAAATGTTATGCCTAGTCAAAATAGAGTTTTACATGTATGTTTTATCTCTCTTTACCGGCTACCAACTGGAAATGTTGACCATATATAGTGTGTGAATACATAAGTCTGGCTGCATATATGTCCGATCGCATCGAAACCAAATGAATCTATTTGAGAAAAGTCTAATTTGTCTCCCTCAACTATTGGGGGTAGCGCAACTTTCACCCTGAACTATAAAACCGGGTATCCACAGTCCCTCAATTGTATGGGTGGGTGCAAATCGACTCCTCCGGCGGTTTTGAGAGCGGTTTTGTCCTACGTGGCATCGTGGGTCCCACATGTCAGGTGCCACGTCATTTTTCTTTTTCTTTTTCTTTTTCTTCTTCTTCTTCTTCTCTTTCTCCTGGACGGCATGCCGCCTTGTCTTCTCGCGCGTCGCCGCCCCTCCTGGCGTCACGCCTCGCCGCCAGCCCCGCCATCTCCCTCTCCCTGCAAGTGCATGCGCCCCTACTCACGCGACGCTCCAGCTCCTGCATCGTCTCCACGGAGCAGAGCGGTCGCGTCGCCGCACACGATGAGCACGGATGCGGCCATGCGGACCAGCGCCGCGTCCATCCATGACCCGTAGAAGAAGACGACAGCGAGGAAGAAGGCGTTCTCCCCGGCGTGTTCGGGGGTGCAGCTGGCGAGCGGGGTCGCGTCGGGCAGTGGCGGCCAGGGACGCGAGGCCGAGCCGAGCGCGACGCCGCGTCGGGGGGCAGCTGCGCGGCCGTGGGCGCAGGGCCGCGGCGAGGGCAGTGGCGCGGCCGTTGGCGTGGGGCCGCGTCGGCGGCGGCCGCGGGGGCGCGAATACGGGCGGGAGCGGCTACGCATCGGATGGCGGCGGCGCGGGCCGCGCATGTGGCCATGGCCCGGGGCCGAGGCCGCGTGGTGGCGGCGGAGGAGCGAGAAGTGGGAGGGGCGAGGGGATGTTGTGCCATGGACGGTGTACCTGTCCGAGTTCAGTGACGGCGGTGGCGGCGACGTGGCAGCAACTGCTGGCCGCAGTGGGGTTGCCCTTATGCTGTTCAGAGCAGCAGAGGGAAAGAAAAGGAGATGTTGAGGAAGCAATGAAGGGAACAGGGATTCTGATGTGGACCCTGACGATGGACAGCCCTCTCAAGTAAACACGCAGGGTCAAAACCTCTCGCTCGATTTGCACCCACCCATACATTGAGGGACTGTGGATACCCGGTTTTATAGTTCAGGTGAAAGTTGAGCTACCCCTAATAGTTGAGGGACGCAATAGACTTTTCTCATCTATTTTTGACACCAGATACTGTGTCGGCCTGAAACTATGTTTGGGCTTCTTGTTAGTTGTAAAATTTGGCAGGTGGCTTTGTTTGAAGGAGATTCACGTGCTGGAGTCGAAGCTATGCGGTCTGTGATGAGTTACATGGTCAGGTGAGGATTTACATGGTCTGCTAGTGATGATTTCCTATGGAGCTGATGAAGTTACGTGGCTACACTGAGTTACTTGGTCAGGCTGTTGAGTTACGTGGTCTGTTCAGAGTTACGTGGTCAGGCTTTTCAGTTGCCAGGAAGTACACGATGCATATCTGAAAGGTTTCAAGGCACATTTGTTCTGATGGCGTGATCTTTCCTTTGGAGAGGAGTTGGAGGAGGTGTCATGGTGGAGTTACGTAGTCTAGAGGGGTCTGTATTTCTTCTGGAGGAAGAATAGAGTTTGGTTTAGTTATGATTTTATTTACAAGTCAGTTCAGAGTCCGGATAGAGTTTGTTGCCGCAATGCCAGGTCTTTATATACGTAGTGTCTTGTAAACGAGAAAACAGCCAGAATCAATCAAGACATTCCTTATGTTTCAATCTGTTATTTTTGTTTTTCCCTTGCTTTGGTGTTTTGTCGTGAAAAACACTCGTATTTCTCTACGAAAGTGAGAATCTTTGCTGGTTTGCCGAGGAAATCAGTCGCTTCGCCGTTGCGTAAATACGGTGTTTATCTTGCTGTTGCTTGGCGAAATTTGTTGGGCAACAAATTGGCGACTCCACTAGGGACGAGTTCGTCGTTCGTGTGGTGGTTCTGTTGCTGTTGATCGGCGCCATCGTTGCCGGTTACAAGCAAGGAGGAGGATGATGGGGCTTGGTGATCCTGCAGATCGACCAAGAAAACATCATGGAGGTCAAGTTTGAAGACTTGGCAGAAAACAGCGCAAGGAGGTCGAGCGTGAGCTTGAGGAGGAGATGGCTGCTCGGCGCAAGGAGAAGATGGCGGGGTTCCGGATGTCCAGGAGCGGTGCGATCACAAGGTTGACGAAGGGAAGTGCTTCAGAAACTAAGGTACCGGATACATCTTCCCTAACTGCTGAAGATTAGTTCAGATGGTTGATATTCCAGTAGCTAGTAAATTCGGTGCCGAAATTGAAATTTTTCTCGTACTGTAAACGAAACGGTGAAGAGTTCGTTTGAGGGGTTCAAGCAGGCGTTTTTAAACAAGACATTGATAACAGTTTTGCCTAGGCAGGTTAGGTCTGCTATTTTGCAAATTCAAGAAGAGCTGCGTGATAAACAATCTGATGGGGTCTGGTAGAAATAATTTTACTAGTTTGCCAAATAATGTTGCGACTACTAGTACAGTTAATACAAGCACAGTGCTAAATTCTAATTTGCAGCAACCTTCTATCAGACAATGGCGCATAGTGTTCCTCCTATACCGTCGTCGGGAACTGGGGTTAATTACGGACCAGTGCCTGATACATTATTTTCTGGAGCTTCAATGCCTAGCGTTCCAGTTGTTAGTGGCAGGGGTGACGCTGCAGGAATGTTCAAGGAAAATTTGTTAAAAGCGTTGAGGGAATTTGGTTTTGAACTAAAAAAGAGCGCTAGGACATATCAAAAGCCTTACCCTGATCATTTTGATACTATCCCATATCCTAGAGGGTTTAGAATTCCGGATTTTGTGAAATTTACGGGGACGACAGTAGGACAACATATGAACATGTGGGACAGTTTTTAGCACAAACAAGCGAAGTGGCGCATATGGATGTTTACAGGATTAAATTGTTCCCTTTATCATTATCTGGGACTGCATTTAGTTGGTTCAGTTCTCTTGCACCCAAGTCTATTACTACTTGGTCTCAGTTAGAGCAAAAATTTCATGACTATTTTTATAATGGTGAAACTGAACTTAGGCTGTCACATCTCACTGAAAATAGGCAAAAATATAATGAAACTGTTTCTGAATATATTAAAAGATTTAGAGAAACTAGGAATAGATGTTATGGCCTAACCATTGGAGAAAAAGATTTGGCCGATCTTGCTTTTTCAGGATTATTATCATACTTGAGAGAGAAGCATGAAGGACACGACTTCATGGATGTTAATCAAGTTATGCAGTATGCTTTGTTCCATGAAATCGTGCTAATGAAAATAGACAATATAGCAGATGTAAAGATGTAAATCATAAAGAACAGGAGAAGCAAGGGGTCAATATGTTAGAGTGTGACTCGGCCTGCGAGGGAGAAACTGATATTTGTGTGGCCGAGTGGGTTGAGATGTGTAACGATAAACCCATTGGTTGTTCTTTCTTGAAGCCAAATGCTGGGAGGAAGGAAGAGATATGGTGTACATTTGATGTGTCAAAATGTGATAAGCTCTTTGATGTATTGTTAAAATAATACAATTAGGTTGAAAGAAGGGCATGTTATTCCAACTCCGGAGCAGTTAGCTAAACGAAAATATTGCAAATGGCATGATTCGTTTTCTCATATTATTAATGAATGTAACTACTTTCGTCGACTGGTACAATCAGCTTTGAATGATGGACGGTTGACCTTGGGAGATGGTGGTAAGATGAAAGTGGATGTAGGTTCCTTCCCTGTAAATATGATAAATTTTGAAGAGAAGAAGGTGTTGGTTCGGACTCATCAGGCTGACACCACTAAAGGGAAAAATGTTATCGTTTCTGATGATATAGAGCCAAGATGATAAAGCCAACGAGTCCTAAGGTTGGTGTTTGGAAGTTATGAGAAGAAAAACATGTTCCATCCAGCGTTCAGGCCTACTTCTGAAAATTATTGAACAAGTATACCTCACAGCCGAGGAGGTGGAATATATTCCAGCACCAAAGTGGTTATAAAAGAGAAAGGTTTCCAGATGATGGCTATGGCAGTAACTGTGGTCAGTGGGGAGGAAATTTTTACTTTGCTTCTGGGCAAAAGTTTTCCCATGCACGGAGAGGTGCATTTGTTCCTCGATATTGGCCGTCAGATCAGCATTCAAGTTCAGGATGGCAATGGCAGAGAAGGGAGTCAAAATTTCGAGTTACTGATGCTATTGTATTATATGATCCGAAGCTTGTACTGCCAATGAAAAGAAGAGATGGGTTCCTTGTAACTCATCCAGGTCAGTTGCAAATATTGGGTCACTAGAAAGCACCAAGGTTGTTGCCGGAGCAGGAACAGTATCGTTTGACAAATGCAAGTTGGCAGAAACAGGGAGGGAAACTGAAGAGAAGAAGGATTCTATTATGGGGCAGAAAATAGAGACGTCGCGAAGTCACACTGAAGTGACGTGCGAGCGGGTGCAGTCTGATATCAGCTGCCCAAGTATCATGATCGGCACAATACCGTGTGGAGTCGGGCAAGCTGAAACGAGGGCTATGTTTGTTGTCGGACCTGAGGCAGCAGAAAAACATGACCAAGCTCCAATTGCTGGGCTGCATAGAGGGCGCATAGATAAAGTTGCAATTGAGCCAAGAAGGGCTTCATGTGACGATAGGCAAGAAGGAGTGCATCTGGCAGTTGTTTGTGAACTAGATGCATTACAGGACAGTGAACAACATAGTGCTGGAAAGGGAGCAGAGAAGAAATATGCAATTTCAGAACAGGATTTTCGCATGAAGTGGATAATTTTATTGATTGGGTGCAGAAGGCTAGAAAAGATATGATCGCAAAACAAAGAGTTGTTGGTCCAATTTTCATGTCTTGTTCTAGTACACGGAAACATATTTATGGCTCAAGGGCGAGGTATATGGAACAGACTAAACTGTCGTATTACTCTGTTCGGCAAGGTCCGAACGGGCTATTATATTCTTTTGCCGAACAGGGTACGGTGGGGATGGCAAGTTTTGGTGTTGGGCAAGAGGATTTTCAGAAGAAAAATGATGCAGTGCCGGGTGGTGGTAATGGGTTCTCGGCAGGAATCTGAAAAAGGGCAATAGCTGTATGGTGTAAGGCTCGGGGGCAAGTGCGCACCAAGGATAGGTTTTTAACCTGTTAGTGTAAAGCCGACAGATGTAAATCGGCTGAATGATTTAATTTGTAATTATCTGATGGTTGCAGGCGAAATGAAGGACGTTGAAGTGGCATGTTCACGGTCGATTCCCTTTGGATGAGCAGGCCAACAGGCGTTCAATGGAGACACTGCAAGATGAATAAGTGAATAGGCTCTCGATGGTAAGTATCTGTAAAAATATATTTTCCTTGGTATGGAAAAGGAGCATAATGTAATCTCAATTTTCGGACGATGAACATATATATTCGTCCTTGTGCCTGTAAAATTGAAATACTTCCCTAGTGTGGCAGTCAATTATGGACGATGGGAGAATAATCATCCTCGTGGCTGTAAAACTTAAATTATTGCTAAGGTGTGTTTTTCAGCAATTTTGTTTGCTTGAAAAACAGGGGGGCATGTGTTAGTGGTAAAATTTGGCAGGTGGCTTTTGTTTGAAGGAGATTCAAGTGCTGGAGTCGAAGCTATGCGGTCTGTGATGAGTTACATGGTCAGGTGAGGATTTACATGGTCTGCTAGTGATGATTTTCCTATGGAGCTGATGAAGTTACGTGGCTACACTGAGTTACTTGGTCAGGCTGTTGAGTTACGTGGTCTGTTCAGAGTTACGTGGTCAGGCTTTTCAGTTGCCAGGAAGTACACGATGCATATCTGAAAGGTTTCAAGGCACATTTGTTCTGATGGCGTGATCTTTTCCTTTGGAGAGGAGTTGGAGGAGGTGTCATGGTGGAGTTACGTAGTCTAGGAGGGGTCTGTATTTCTTCTGGAGGAAGAAATAGAGTTTGGTTTAGTTATGATTTTATTTACAAGAGTCCGGATAGAGTTTGTTGCCGCAATGCCAGGTCTTTATATACGTAGTGTCTTGTAAACGAGAAAACAGCCAGAATCAATCAAGACATTCGTTATGTTTCAATCTGTTATTTTTGTTTTCCCTTGCTTTGGTGTTTTGTCGTGAAAAACACTCGTATTTCTCTACGAAAGTGAGAATCTTTGCTGATTTGCCGAGGAAATCAGTCGCTTCGCCGTTGCGTAAATACGGTGTTTATCTTGCTGTTGCTTGGCGAATTTGTTGGGCAACAAATTGGCGACTCCGCTGGGGACGAGTTCGTCGTTCGTGTGGTGGTTCTGTTGCTGTTGATCGGCGCCATCGTTGCCGGTTACAAGCAAGGAGGAGGATGATGGGGCTTGGTGATCCTGCAGAGATCGACCAAGAAAACATCATGGAGGTCAAGTTTGAAGACTTGGCAGAAGAACAGCGCAAGGAGGTCGAGCGTGAGCTTGAGGAGGAGATGGCTGCTCGGCGCAAGGAGAAGATGGCGGGGTTCCGGATGTCCAGGAGCGGTGCGATCACAAGGTTGACGAAGGGAAGTGCATCAGAAACTAAGGTACCGAATACATCTTCCCTAACTGCTGAAGAATTAGTTCAGATGGTTGATATTTCAGTAGCTAGTAAATTCGGTGCCGAAATTGAAAACTTTTTCTCGTACTGTAAACGAAACGGTGAAGAGTTCGTTTGAGGGGTTCAAGCAGGCGTTTAAACAAGACATTGATAACAGTTTGCCTAGGCAGGTTAGGTCTGCTATTTTGCAAATTCAAGAAGAGCTGCGTGATAAACAATCTGATGGGTCTGGTAGAAATAATTTTACTAGTTTGCCAAATAATGTTGCAACTACTAGTACAGTTAATACAAGCACAGTGCTAAATTCTAATTTGCAGCAACCTTTCTATCAGACAATGGCGCATAGTGTTCCTCCTATACCGTCGTCGGGAACTGGGGTTAATTACGGACCAGTGCCTGATACTTTATTTTCTGGAGCTTCAATGCCTAGTGTTCCAGTTGTTAGTGGCAGGGGTGACGCTGCAGGAATGTTCAAGGAAAATTTGTTAAAAGCGCTGAGGGAATTTGGTTTTGAACCAAAAAAGAGCGCTAGGACATATCAAAAGCCTTACCCTGATCATTTTGATACTATCCCATATCCTAGAGGGTTTAGAATTCCGGATTTTGTAAAATTTACGGGGGACGACAGTAGGACAACATATGAACATGTGGGACAGTTTTTAGCACAAACAAGCGAAGTGGCGCATATGGATGTTTACAGGATTAAATTGTTCCCTTTATCATTATCTGGGACTGCATTTAGTTGGTTCAGTTCTCTTGCACCCAAGTCTATTACTACTTGGTCTCAGTTAGAGCAAAAATTTCATGACTATTTTTATAGTGGTGAAACTGAACTTAGGCTGTCACATCTCACTGAAAATAGGCAAAAATATAATGAAACTGTTTCTGAATATATTAAAAGATTTAGAGAAACTAGGAATAGATGTTATGGCCTAACCATTGGAGAAAAAGATTTGGCCGATCTTGCTTTTTCAGGATTATTATCATACTTGAGAGAGAAGCTTGAAGGACACGACTTCATGGATGTTAATCAAGTTATGCAGTATGCTTTGTTCCATGAAAATCGTGCTAATGAAAATAGACAATATAGCAGATGTAAAGATGTAAATCATAAAGAACAGGAGAAGCAAGGGGTCAATATGTTAGAGTGTGACTCGGCCTGCGAGGGAGAAACTGATATTTGTGTGGCCGAGTGGGTTGAGATGTGTAACGATAAACCCATTGATTGTTCTTTCTTGAAGCCTAATGCTGGGAGGAAGGAAGAGATAAGGTATACATTTGATGTGTCAAAATGTGATAAGCTCTTTGATGTATTGTTAGAAAATAATACAATTAGGTTGAAAGAAGGGCATGTTATTCCAACTCCGGAGCAGTTAGCTAAACAAAAATATTGCAAATGGCATGATTCGTTTTCTCATATTATTAATGAATGTAACTACTTTCGTCGACTGGTACAATCAGCTTTGAATGATGGACGTTGACCTTGGGAGATGGTGGTAAGATGAAAGTGGATGTAGGTTCCTTCCCTGTAAATATGATAAATTTTGAAGAGAAGAAGGTGTTGGTTCGGAGTCATCAGGCTGACACCACTAAAGGGAAAAATGTTATCGTTTCTGATGAATATAGAGCCAAGATGATAAAGCCAACGAGTCCTAAGGTTGGTGTTTGGAAAGTTTATGAGAAGAAAAGCATGTTCCATCCAGCGTTCAGGCCTACTTCTGAAAAATTATTGAACAAGTATACCTCACAGCCGAGGAGGTGGAATATGTTCCAGCACCAAAGTGGTTATAAAAGAGAAAGGTTTCCAGATGATGGCTATGGCAGTAACTGTGGTCAGTGGGGAGGAAATTTTTACTTTGCTTCTGGGCAAAAGTTTTCCCATGCACGGAGAGGTGCATTTGTTCCTCGATATTGGCCGTCAGATCAGCATTCAAGTTCAGGATGGCAATGGCAGAGAAGGGAGTCAAAATTTCGAGTTACTGATGCTATTGTATTATATGATCCGAAGCTTGTACATGCCAATGAAAAGAAGAGATGGGTTCCTTGTAACTCATCCAGGTCAGTTGCAAATATTGGGTCACTAGAAAGCACCAAGGTTGTTGCCGGAGCAGGAACAGTATCGTTTGACAAATGCAAGTTGGCAGAAACAGGGAGGGAA
Organism: Eragrostis nindensis; assembly: GCA_012490785.1. NCBI lineage: Eukaryota > Viridiplantae > Streptophyta > Magnoliopsida > Poales > Poaceae > Eragrostis > Eragrostis nindensis. The sequence goes on along the minus strand of JAAXCT010001092.1, from coordinate 205,330 downwards.
ACTGAAGAGAAGAAGGATTCTATTATGGGGCAGAAAATAGAGACGTCGCGAAGTCACACTGAAGTGACGTGCGAGCGGGTGCAGTCTGATATCAGCTGCCCAAGTATCATGATCGGCACAATACCGTGTGGAGTCGGGCAAGCTGAAACGAGGGCTATGTTTGTTGTCGGACCTGAGGCAGCAGAAAAACATGACCAAGCTCCAATTGCTGGGCTGCATAGAGGGCGCATAGATAAAGTTGCAATTGAGCCAAGAAGGGCTTCATGTGACGATAGGCAAGAAGGAGTGCATCTGGCAGTTGTTTGTGAACTAGATGCATTACAGGACAGTGAACAACATAGTGCTGGAAAGGGAGCAGAGAAGAAATATGCAAAGTTCAGAACAGGATTTTCGCATGAAGTGGATAATTTTATTGATTGGGTGCAGAAGGCTAGAAAAGATATGATCGCAAAACAAAGAGTTGTTGGTCCAATTTTCATGTCTTGTTCTAGTACACGGAAACATATTTATGGCTCAAGGGCGAGGTATATGGAACAGACTAAACTGTCGTATTACTCTGTTCGGCAAAGTCCGAACGGGCTATTATATTCTTTTGCCGAACAGGGTACGGTGGGGATGGCAAGTTTTGGTGTTGGGCAAGAGGATTTTCAGAAGAAAAATGATGCAGTGCCGGGAGGTGGTAATGGGTTCTCGGCAGGAATCTGAAAAAGGGCAATAGCTGTATGGTGTAAGGCTCGGGGGGCAAGTGCGCACCAAGGATAGGTTTTAACCTGTTAGTGTAAAGCCGACAGATGTAAATCGGCTGAATGATTTAATTTTGTAATTATCTGATGGTTGCAGGCGAAATGAAGGACGTTGAAGTGGCATGTTCACGGTCGATTCCCTTTGGATGAGCAGGCCAACAGGCGTTCAATGGAGACACTGCAAGATGAATAAGTGAATAAGGCTCTCGATGGTAAGTATCTGTAAAAATATATTTTCCTTGGTATGGAAAAGGAGCATAATGTAATCTCAATTTTCGGACGATGAACATATATATTCGTCCTTGTGCCTGTAAAATTGAATACTTCCCTAGTGTGGCAGTCAATTATGGACGATGGGAGAATAATCATCCTCGTGGCTGTAAAACTTAAATTATTGCTAAGGTGTGTTTTTCAGCAATTTTGTTTGCTTGAAAAACAGGGGGGCATGTGTTAGTGGTAAAATTTGGCAGGTGGCTTTTGTTTGAAGGAGATTCAAGTGCTGGAGTCGAAGCTATGCGGTCTGTGATGAGTTACATGGTCAGGTGAGGATTTACATGGTCTGCTAGTGATGATTTTCCTATGGAGCTGATGAAGTTACGTGGCTACACTGAGTTACTTGGTCAGGCTGTTGAGTTACGTGGTCTGTTCAGAGTTACGTGGTCAGGCTTTTCAGTTGCCAGGAAGTACACGATGCATATCTGAAAGGTTTCAAGGCACATTTGTTCTGATGGCGTGATCTTTTCCTTTGGAGAGGAGTTGGAGGAGGTGTCATGGTGGAGTTACGTAGTCTAGGATGGGTCTTATTTCTTCTGGAGGAAGAAATAGAGTTTGGTTTAGTTATGATTTTATTTACAAGTCAGTTCAGAGTCCGGATAGAGTTTGTTGCCGCAATGCCAGGTCTTTATATACGTAGTGTCTTGTAAACGAGAAAACAGCCAGAATCAATCAAGACATTCCTTATGTTTCAATCTGTTATTTTTGTTTTCCCTTGCTTTGGTGTTTTGTCGTGAAAAACACTCGTATTTCTCTACGAAAGTGAGAATCTTTGCTGGTTTGCCGAGGAATCAGTCGCTTCGCCGTTGCGTAAATACGGTGTTTATCTTGCTGTTGCTTGGCGAATTTGTTGGGCAACACTTCTTCACACCTTTGTTACCAGCCGAAGGTCGGCCCATCTTTGTGCTCAATTTCCCATTTTCTTTTACCAATCAGGAGCACCATTATTTCTCACCGTTGGTCTCTCATAGCGATAGCATTATAGCAATTAGCAAGTATGAAGCCAAGGGTCATCTTTGCCGAAGTGCAGATCCGCTGTGCACCATCGCACCGGAAAAAAAAAAAGTTCATCACGGAGCAGAGACGGAAACATATGCATGGTCACTCGACTCAACTGAACGGTTTCATGCTGTCCAGCCTTGTCATTCATGCTTCAGTCTCGCACGTACTGTAGCATGCGCAGCAGTAGTACACATGAGTGTACCGGGTATCACAAGGAGTACATGTACCCTAGCCCTTACTACCAAATACCAAATGCACTCGCTCTGAATGCAGCATGCGAAGAATTAAGCTGAGCACAGAAGAGCGCTCGAGCCTGAAGCCCTGAATCACCTAAACCCAATGTTTTTTTTACTGTGAACCCCGGGGGGGGGGGGGGGGGGGGGGGGTGTTTGATTTTGGGCTCGTATTTTGTACAACATAGTTTTTGGGGGAGCCTAAATATCATTTACGTAATTGAAGAAAAGAAGGAGCACCAAGAGTTCCCAACATGAGCGTCTGGTTTTGGTAGGCGGCAGCGCCTGAGCGATGCTTCAGTCTTGCAGTCCCGGATTAGCCGTCGAGTAGAAAGGGGTTCTGATTGGAAGATGAATTCGTTCCTGTGCTTCCAGATCTACCAGCAGCACAACTGAAGAAAGGAGTGGTAGTGCTTAAGAGGGATGTTGGCAAAGTCTAGGATTTCCACAAACGTTTTGAACCCCAACTTAGATTCTGGGTTCTGAACCCCAACTTAGATCCAGAAGGAGCGTGCCACCGTGCTGCAGAAGATCAGAGGGTCCGGGGATTCATGTGTAGCCGAGCACAGTGCACAGGTTGCGTTGTCGACGACATGCTTAAACCAAGCAGAGTTGTGCGGCATTTGGTTCTTTCCTGCACGAGTAACCGGGTGAAGAACTGTACCCGTGTCGGGGTGCAGTTATGCCACACAAAGTCAGCTTATAGATTGGGGCAGATCGTAACTTGTTGTCGGAGTCAATGAACGGACTGTTGCGAACATCAGGGTAATCACTGGTCGAGACGTTTGATAGCAGTTCTGTTGCAGTGGCCAGTTCAGCTTCTGCAGCTCGTGTTACCAAACTGTCTGCGTAGCCCGTCTATCAGCACAGTGCGAACATTGGCCGTGGGCTTCAGAGAGTGACTGAAAAGTGCCGCGAATTTTTCAGACCTGTCGTAACCCATATTTTCAGATATTCCCGAAGACTTAGTTTGGTATTATCCGAAGACTTGTTTCGCACGAAAGGAAACTTGTAGATAGACTCCGAATCTGTTACTACAGATCGGAAGTCTTGTAGAACAAGGCAAGGACTCCTAGAGGCGGTAACAAGGACTATAAATATACATGTAACCCTCCGATGAGAGGACAGTGCATTGTACATCATACACACCACCATATTCAACACGACATACACTGGACGTAGGGTTATTATCCTTCGGGAGGCCCGAACCAGTATAAAAACTCTCTGTGCCCTAGATCGATACCTCGATTGATCGTTGTTCCCCGAACCAAATATTTGCCGTTCTCTCGATTATTCGAGCGACGACAGAGGCGCGCCAGGTAGGGGGGCAGCGCTGAGGATCCATCTAGAGCTTCAGATGGCATTGGCGAACAAGATGAAGTTCCCGGCGGGCGCCGAATTCAAGTTCGGATCTTTTACGTTCGTCGCGGACAAGGAAGGAAATCTCCAAGAAAAGATGTCGTCGGCGGCGCAGGAGGCGTCCCCGGCGGCCATAAGGGCTCCGTCCTCAAACGGATCTGCTGAAAAGAGCTCGTCGGCGGCGCCACGTGTGTCGCCGGCGGCCCCATGTACCACGTTCGGACTGCGAAATTCCGCAGCTGAGTTCAAGATCGCTTCGCGGGTATCGGGCTCTCCGTTTGGAACCCGCCTAGAAGACGGATCCACCTTGGATCCGCCACCTAGCTCTGCCCTAGAAGCGAGAATGCACAAGATCGCTCTCGACATCACCGAGGGGCGGTATTTTCCTGGATTCGGGCTCGGTTATCCCAATTACGAGTCTGACTTCAGCGACGATGACTGTCCTGAGATCGGAGATCCAAATCAGGGTCACAACCCGGCCAGAGAAGTCTTCATGGCGGGACGTGACGACGAGGCATCCAGCGATTTGCGCACCATCGACTCGATCAGATCTCGATCGGTTGCGCCATCCAATGTGACGCCAAGAAATCTCAACCCCGACTTCGACGCCGTCCGGTTCCAAACCGCGCTGGATTCCCTCGCGCGTATGGCCCCTGACGGAACACCACTGGCTCCGATGGTACAACAAGTCGTGGAACTTGCCGGCCGCGTGATCCCACCGCAAGGTCAAGAGGTTGCGGCGCCGGCCAGGACTCCAGTACACAGGCGCCTGGGGGCTACCAACGAACAGAGAGCCGATTCATCCTCACATGAATCATCTTCCGATCACCCCAGTCGACATCGGCGTAATCTGGAGCCTTCGGATGCAAGACATCAGATAAACCAACGGAGGAACCAAACTGGCAATCCCCCAAGGGGGGAACCAGACCAACAAACTCCAGGCGCTCCAGCTCGTAGAGGGACGCGCCCAGAGACGGCTCTTAAGCCGCCCCCGTATAGGGCTCTGGGTAGCTATCTCCGGACTGTTGAGTGGCCAGCCAAGTTCAAAGTGGGGTCTATCGACAAGTACGACGGCACTATCAACCCAGAAGAGTTCTTGTCGATATACTCCACGACGATAGATGCCGCAGGAGGAGATGAAAGAATCAAGTGCGCCTATCTACCCACCGCCCTGACCGGAGCAGCGCGGTCCTGGTTGCTAAACCTCCCGGCATATCACTTCGACTCCTGGGCAGAACTGTGCGAGGTCTTCAAGGGAAATTTCCTTGGATCATACAACCGCAACGCAACACCAGAGCAGCTTCGAGGTGTTAAATAGAAGGCTGATGAGAATCTTCGAGACTACATCAAGCGCTTCTGCCTAATGAAGAATACAATCGCAGACATCTCCGATATCGAAGTAATCCTCGCCTTCCAAGAGGGGTGTGTGGATGTGAAGATGGTGGAAACCATAGCGGAGAACGAGCCGAAGACTACTGCAGAACTGTTCCGATTGGCAGAAATCTGCGCCAAGGCTGCCGATGCTCGTGCTCGCCTCTCCGATGGCCGGGGCAAGGCTCCGAAGAAGAAGTCAGAAGACAGGGAGGTGAATGCGGTCGATCGGTCGGGATCGGATCGTAATCACTTCCGTAAGAAGCGAGGTCGTCCCGAAGGCGTGGCCAAGTGGTGTCCGATTCATCGCTCCCCAAATCACGAACTAGAAGAGTGCTTCGATTACCTCAAGCTCGAAAAGAAACGTCTAGAAGAGGGCAAGACCTCACGGACAACCAGAGAAGAGGATCGGGGCCGCGAAAGCCAAGATCGGGAACACCGAGATCGGGAGCACCGAGATCGGGAGAATCAGGATCGTGGGCGCCGTGATCGAGAATACCGAGATCGGGAGACCAGGGAGCGCGATGACCGGGATGAACGCCCACGCTACAGAAGTCGCAGAGATCATGACGATGACGAGGAGGAGAGGTACCCTGAGATCAACATGATCTTCGGAGGAAGCTCCGCTCTGTCGTCCAAGAGCCAATAAGAAGCTGCAGAGAGAGGTGGCTATGGCAGAACCCTGTTCTAGAAGACTAGAGTGGTCGGACACCCCGATCGGGTTCAATGCCGATGACCACCCGAAGACTCTGCTGAGCAACCCAGAGTTGCCCTTCGTCGCCAAAATCATTATCCACAGGAACAAGGTCGCGAAGACATTGATCGACAATGGAAGCGGTCTCAACCTGTTGATGAAGAAGACTTACGATCAGATGGGCCTGCCGCTCAGCGCTCTCCGACCAGTTGGGGAATCATTCCATGGCATCTTGCCTGGGGTGTCTTCGCGTCCTCTTGGGAAGATAGAGTTAGCAGTGACAGTGGGCCCGAGAGAAAATAGAAGAACTGAAGTTCTGACGTTCGAGGTGGCTGACTTCGAATCTGCCTACAACTGCATCCTGGGAAGGCCGTTCCTGTTCAGGTTCATGGCAGCTGCGCATTTCGCCTACGCCATGCTCAAGATCCCAGGACCTGCGGGTATTATCACACTGTGCGCTGATCAAGACCAGGCCGTGAGGTGCGATGTCAACGCGTTAATCATAGCTGGCCACTTTGATTCGAAAGATCAAGACTCACAACGCCAGACGAAAAACCCGCGGGAGGATAGGCAGATAGCGGCAGTTACTGACACGAAGGCTTCAGATGCGGCATCTCCGTCGACAGCGGTCGCTCAAGCGCCAGCAAAGACTGTCGACGGGCCAAGCACGAAGGAGATGAGCCTGCTAAAAAGGGCAGCAAGCCGATTGGCCTCAGCTTCATCGACCCCGGCAAGAAGACCAACGTCGGGGACAACCTCGACCCTAAATAGGAAGACGCGCTCGTAGCCTTCCTCCGGGAGAATATCGATGTGTTTGCATGGCAGCCATCTGATATGCCCGGGATCCCCAGGGAGGTGATCGAGCACAAATTGGGGATCGACCCGGCTTTCAAGCCGATCAAGCAAAAGCAGCGAAGGTACACGCCGGACAAACGCGACGCCATACATGAGGAGGTCACTAGGCTTCTCAAAGCCGGGTTCATTAGAACGGTAGACTATCCTGAATGGCTAGCAAATCCTGTACTAGTTCCTAAGCCAGACAAGTCCTGGCGCATGTGCGTCGATTACACTAGTTTGAATAAAGCTTGTCCTAAAGACGAGTACCCTCTTCCGAGGATAGATCAGATTGTAGACTCTACATCCACTAGTGAGTTATTAAGTTTTCTTGATGCTTATTCTGGATATCACCAAATTAGCCTCAATGTCGATGATCAAGAAAGGACGGCCTTCATCACGCCGTTCGGAATATTCTGTTACATCACAATGCCCTTCGGGCTGAAGAATGCGGGGTGTACTTATCAGAAGTGTGTCAACATAGTCTTCGAGGATCAGATCGGGAAAACGTCGAAGCTTACATTGACGACATCGTTGTCAAGACCAAGAAGTCCGATGATCTCCTGGCCGACCTGAAGCAAACCTTCGACAATCTGAGAAAGTACAAGATGAAGCTCAACCCTGCCAAGTGTGTCTTCGGGTGAAGTCTGGAAAGTTACTGGGATACATGATTTCCGAGCGAGGGATCGATGCCAACCCAGTAAAAGTTGCGGCTCTTGAAAAGCTGAAGCCTCCGAAGACCAGGCGAGAAGTCCAGAAGCTAGCAGGCATGATGGCGGCCCTGAACCGGTTCATCTCGAGATCGGGAGAACGAGGTATGCCATTCTACAAGTTATTACGCAATCAAGACGGTTCTCAGTGGGATGACCAGGCAGAAGAGGCATTCAAGGAGCTCAAAGCTTACCTCAAAAACATGCCCACCCTGAAACCCCCACAGCCCAATGAGGAACTGCTACTGTATGTTGCTGCCACAGATTCAGTTGTCAGTGCTGCGCTGACAGTTGAACGGGAAACAGACACCGGGCCCAAACAGTTTGCTGTTTATTTCGTCAGCGAGATATTGAAAGATGCCCAGACGCGTTACCCGATGGTGCAGAAGCTATTGTACGCAGTGTTGATGACGTCCAGAAAGCTGAAGCATTACTTCCTAGCTCATCCAATCAAGGTGGTCTCGGATAGACCGCTCCAGACTGTTTTGCATTGCAAGGACGCCATCGGCAGAATTGCTCAATGGTCTGTAGAGCTTGGTCAATACCAGATCGAATATGTCCCTCGAACAGCCATCAAAGGACAAGCTCTGGCGGATTTCATAGCAGAGTGGACCGATGATGGTGATGACGACAAGAAAGATCCAGATCACTGGGTCATGTATTTCGACGGCTCTTTTACCTTGAAAGGTGCCGGCTCTGGAGTGGTTTTCATATCTCCAGCAGGAAAAATATTGAAGTACGCCATTCAGTTGCTCTTCCAAGCTACGAACAATGTTGCAGAATATGAGGGCCTCGTGACAGGTCTCCGCATTGCCAAATCTCTCGGTATCAGCCGACTGCTCGTGAAAGGGGATTCACAGTTAGTCGCCCGGCAGGTACAGAAAGAGTATCAATGCTCTGATCCGAAGATGGCCGATTATCTCGACGAAGTTCGGAAGCTGGAGAAAGGGTTCGATGGTCTCGAAGTACGGTACGTACCACGACTGGATAATCGTGACGCTGATCATTTAGCTTGCATTGCTTCATCACGATCTCCAGTCCCAGATGATGTGTTCTTAGAAAAGCTCCACAAGCCATCGGCGGCAAGCACGCATGACGCAGTGGAGTTGATGGTTATCGACACAGGAGAAGGTTCTGTCGAAGACTGGCGTATACCAATTCGCCTGTTTCTCGAAAACAGTCCTATCCCAGATGATGATGCGGCCACGGAGCGGCTGGCCCGCAAGTCCAAGCATTATGTGTTGATTGACGACGTGCTCTACAGAAGAGGTCTCAATGGGATTCTGCTGAGGTGTGTTCTACGGAAGATGGTATTCGACTGCTACATGATATACACGGTGGGATCTGCGGTGCACATGCGGCTTATCGCACTCTCATCGGCAAAGCATTCAGGCACGGATTCTACTGGCCCACGGCGAAGCAGGACGCTATTCACCTCGTGCAGACATGTAAGTCCTGTCAATTCTTCAGTAGGCAAAGTACAAGGCATGCTCAAGAGTTGCATACAATTCCAATTACATGGCCTTTTGCTATCTGGGGGGTCGACATATTGGGACCGTTTCCTAAAGCCAAAGGAGGGTATAAATTTTTATACGTCGCCATTGATACTTTCACCAAGTGGATCGAGGCAGAGGCGGTCGTGAACATCACTGAGGTTGCTTCTGTCAAGTTCATGAGGAGTATAGTCACAAGGTTCGGAGTTCCCAGAAAGCTGATATCAGACAATGGTCGCCAGTTCATCGGTCGCCGGTTTGAAAAATTTTGTGCTGATCATGGTATAATTCACCCGACATCTTCGGTGGCTCATGCTCAAACCAATGGTGCTGTCGAGCGAGCCAACGGGATCCTTATGAAGGGGATGCGTGCACGAGTCTATGAGAAGTTAGCAGCTAAAGGCAAGAACTGGATCGAAGAGTTACCGACCGTCTTGTGGTCAGCGCGGACGTCTACCAGTCGGGCTACGAAGGAAACTCCATTCTTCCTAGTCTACGGCGCTGATGCAGTACTACCACCCGAGATTCACTTGGGGGCTCATCGGGTCACCAATTTCTATGAAGACGACCAGCAAATCTCTCGAGAGGTTGATCTACTGCTCCTCGAAGAAGAACGCAACACAGCACTCCATAATGTGGAACATTATCAGGAGGTTCTGAAGAAGCAGTACAGTCGCAAAGTGGTCGGTCGACATTTAGATGTGGGAGATCTGGTGATCAAGAAGGATATAAAAACCAGGATAAGCACAAGTTGTCTTCTCCATGGGAAGGACCATACATCGTAGTTGAAGATGCTGGACTGGGGGCTTATATCTTAGCCCACATTGATGGTGATATATTGCCCGGAACATGGAACACTGATCAGCTTAGAAAGTTTTATGTGTAATCCATTGTTTGATGAATAAAGCGTGTTCAGTTTCTTCCTCTACTGTGCAAGATCCAAAGGCTGACCTAGGTCGGTCTACTAGTTTGGCTGATGTCTTAGCCACATGAGGGTTATAAGGCATCGGTACGAACAGCCTCTTCAGGCAAGATTGGTCATAAGGCTTAGCCACACTGTGGTTCATAAGTTAATTGACCCCCATGATGTTCTAGCGAGGGACCCTTAGCCCATGAGGTTAATAAGTGGCTCTCCCTAGGCCGGTTGCACGATCAACCACCCAACAGACTGCAAGTCTTATGCCATATGGTGCTACTGATAGCTCGGCCAATGGTTCATAAGTTTCGTAAGTCTCCCCGAGTGTCTGAAGTAAGAGCCTTAGCCATCGAGTTATAAGTGCCAACTTCAGACCACGTTGCAAGATCAACACCCCCATTACTTAGCTTGAAACATAACTTGCCATGCGCAAAGTCAAATGTTATACAGCTGTTATGAGTTCCAGATATGGAGCAACTTCAGAAATTAGTTCAAACGTCGCTTGTCATAGGCAAAGCTACGCGTCAATGAATTAATGTGCATTTTTCTATGTTCTTTAGATATTGCATATTAGTGATAATGCTTTCCTGCACACAGTTCAAACTGTATCCAAAAAAGCAGGGGGCTGGGCTACTATGCATATCTAAATCTGGATTAACAGGAGCTTGAGCTCCAATAATACATCAAAAGATTGTTTGATTGCAGGGCTGTACAAGTATTTCAGGGTTCTCCTCGTCAGAAGGAGATACATCCAAGTTCAAGTCCATGATGAACTTGTCGGCTGATTCCATCAGACCGTCAACAAGTGCATCACGTTCACTTATACTACAAGTAAAGCCTTGCTCTACAACCTTCACATCCAATTCAGGATGACGATTCTTCAAAGCAGCCAAAGCAAAGGCACAGCCATTGACTAAACTATCAGCAACCTTGTCAGCAAGTTTGGCCTTCTCTGCGGACAGGATCTTGTTGGCCTCCTTCAGCTTCTTTACCTCCGCCTGCAGAGTTTGGATCACTTGGGTCTTGGCTGTGTTCTCGGTGCGTAGGGTTTCATTTTTGGAGCTCAAATCTACAACAGAAGATATTAGATTACTTCAGGGGTATGCAGAAGGCAAAGAGTAAACAGCATATGACAGGAAGAATTACCCTCTGCTGTTTTCGATAAAGCATCTCTTTCCACACGCAGATCCTTGAGGTACTCCTTATGTTCAGCCTTTAGATCTGTGATCTCCCTGGCATGAGCTTCCTTTGCTTCGTCATGGGTTTTGTTCAAAGCGATGAGAGCCGCTTCGAGTTCTCGAATCCTATCATCTTTCCCAGATGAAGCATAGGCAGCCTCAACCTCAGAAAGTTTCTTCTGAAGAGCGGCAAGTTCTCCATCCTTCTGTTTGATCCTGTCAGTAAGGCGCTTGCAAGTTCGCAAATGCCACTGCCTGGCAGCGACAACCTCCTGGCTCAGCTTGTCAAACACTAAGCTCTCCCCAACTGTCCCGGATGTGGAAACAGAAACAGTTAGGGCCTGTTCGGGCGCTGATTGTACGATCGGGGCGGAGGGTTGACAGCAGGAGCAGGTTCAGCAGAAGAAGATGGAACACTACAGCATGATCACATATCAGAAGATCGGATGAAAATGTTTCAAACAGCAAAGGAATTTAGCAAGAATACTCACGAAGTATACCTCTTGGTGCGGAAGCGTCTTCTCTTGGCAGCAGGGCTAGAAGCAGATGTCGCCTGGGAAGACAAGACTTGAGAGATTTTGGAAAATCCTTTAAAGAGACTGCCGAAAACTATTTCGATGGGTACCTGATCGCCGGTACGAGGATTGGCGACGCGAGTTGGAGGCAGTTCGGGGACATCGGGAGCAACAGCTGCTGGAGCTGATGGAGCTGCTGGAGTTGCTGAGGCTGCTGGAGCTGTTGGAGCTGCAGGAGTAGCTGTTCGGAAGCGCTTGCGAGTCGTTGTCTTTGACTTCGCCCCAGCTGGGGGCTTCGAAGATTCGACGGCAGCAACAGCAGCCACCTTTCTCTCAAGAGAGCTGGTGGCGTCATCGGCAATGGCAGTATCCTTCTCCCGATCACCGTTGTCCTCTTCATCACTGTCCCCGATGACTATATCAACATCAGGTTGGACATCGTCGGGGCCGGGTTCATAAAGGTTCTGCAGAACACAAGATTAGTATGGCAGAAAATATATCTTCAAGTAAATCGAGGCGATCTACGATCAACATACCTCGGGAGGTGGATTTTCTGCACTGTAAGGAAGAGGCACTGTCGAAGGCTTGGCCTTCAGTCCAGTGCCCATGATATCATACACTCTCTGGAAGACATCGTCTTCGGAGAGTTCGACAGCTGTAAAGGAGAGAAAAAGATGACATGCTTATCAAACAGAAATCAGATATCAAGTATATACTGATATGTTGATGAGTGATGAACATCTACCTCCAACTGGTAGCCAATTAGGTTCGCCAGGACCTGTATATGCATAGCCAGAGGATCACGCTTTTGAAGAGGGAAGATGCGTCTTCGGATGAATTCTTCCACAACATGTTCTCCTCTCAAGCCCAATTTGATCAATTCATTGACCCTGGCTATCATCTTATTCAATCGAGGAACATAGGTCGGAAGACCCTTGTCCCACTTCTCATGGTTCGGCATTAAGCCTTCAAGCTTGATTGCATTAATCTTCTTCTCCATGTCCAAGATCAGATATCTGGTGACGTATCCGCTCCAGGAAGACTTATACTGATACGGGATGAACTCAGATTTGTTCCTCAGTACGAAGCCTACTGAAAACACCATCATCTGACCCTTGTAATACCGGGGCTGGTGATAATGGCGCCACAGATTCAAGCAGGGGGCTACGCCCAACCAACATTCACACAAGATGGCAAACATGCTAAGCATCATCACAGCATTGGGTTTGAGTTGAACCATCTCGATATGGTAAAATCTACAGATTTGCTCAAGAAACTTAGAAGGCGGAAGGTTGAAACCACACATGAGATGAGCCTCAAATACCGGGATTTCCGTGGTGTTGCAATGATGGTACTCCTCTTCGCCGGTGTTCCGACGAGTCAAGAAAGCCGAGATCATTCCCCTTTTCTCCAGTTCATCCAAATACTCCAGGGAAAGAGAGGATTTCTTCCAGTACTCCTGGAGATTCGGGATTTCTCCCTTCTTCATCTTCTGCTGCGCCTGGGTGAGAGAAATGTTGGAGTTGTGGGAGTCGGAGGATCGCTCTCGTTGGGATTGCCGGAGATTGTGGCGGACGAGGATGCGGCGGCCATGTGAAATGTTTAGGGTTTGAGGAAATGGAAAAGAGTGCAGACTAAAGGATGGAGGAAAAAGAATACGGCGTGAAGGGCTTAAGTAAAACCCGGCGTGACGGTTCGCCTCCCCATAAATGCGGGATTTCCCTTCCTTGGGTTACGTGCGGAATATACCGAGGTGATGCTCTTTTCTGTTATTAAAATAATGCGTTTGGATTTGCGCTTGGTTTTTGGAAGGATAACTACCTGGTTGTGAGGTAAGAAGTTGGAGTATTTTTCGGGATCAATTGCTCCGAATAATCAACAATGTACGATTAACAATCTGGATCGGAAAGAGCCTTCGGTGCGTGAAAAACGTGTTGAGTACTACTCCCGAAGAGTTCTCGACCAAGTGATCTGTTAGTTGTCACGAAGACTCGTTTCATCGAGACACATCGGAGAAGCTAAGCTCAGTTATTTCGAAGACACATACAAGGTCCATTGTCAAGAGAAAAAAGAGAAGCCAACATCACAGATACGATATCATTCAGAAACTGTAATCTTGGATTGAAGGCAGCCCTTGATGTGTCCAAGGACGCGTCCCAGGACAACCTCAAGAAGGCCTACCGGGAGGTAGCCAAAAGATATTACAAGCAAGACATGCAGAAAACTATCTAGGTTCTGCTCTCCGACCTGCTTGACAGAAGAATAAAACAGGAGAAGAAGAAAAAACAAAAAACCGAGACTACTGCTAAGAGGATGGCATGATAGCCATCCCCTTATCCCTAGTTCCGCCGATCATCGGCGTCCTCAGGGGCTGCAACAGCAGCATCATCATCAACCTCGTCCTCCTCATATGTGATGAGGGGAGAGGAGGCTTCGGCAGCAGCAGCGGCAGAGCCTGCACCTACGCCGCCCTCACCATAAGTGATGAGCGGGAGGGGCACCTCGGTGGTGGAGAGGGTAGAACCCTCGTTCAATGCCATGACCGGGTTGATAACCCCGGTAGGAAGGAGAGGATTTTCTGCGGCGACGGGAATGGAACCACCAGCCTGACTGGATCCGGCTTGAGTGCTCGTCCAGGGAGCCCAGCCAGGATTGTACAGGACCATGGCTTTCTTCTTGGCCGGCTCGTCGTCGTCGCTGTTGTCGTCGTTGTCGTCGCCGTCGTCGCTGTCGGAGTCGTCGAGGAGGATGGGTTTGGCGTCCGCCGGAATCCCGCGTGGCCCCTTGTTCAGGGCGACGTGGAGGCGGCGCGCGAACTCTTCATCTCCCGCCGTGTCCGCTTCTAGGTCTACGACCTGAGATGGATCTGGAGGGGGACTCGGAGGAGGGAGCCCGTAATCTTCCGCGGAGAGCGGAGGAGGAGCAGCAGCAACCGACGGTGGAGCGCCGGCGGGATGCGCGGAGGAGGATCCCGACCCGCCGGCGAGCTCGTCGTCGAACCACTTCATGAATTGTGGAGTGGTGGGTCTTTTCTTGCCCATGGTGGATGGTGGTATTTGGGGGCTCCGCCGTCCTAATCATTTATAGCCAAAAGGTGGCCTTTTGGAAACTGAAAGGTCAAGTGCAGATTGGATTTTTTATGTTTCTTCCTGGGAAACCGCGCGGCGACGCGGGGAGTCCAGGGGGAACCTTGGTGGGCCTAACTTGAAGAATAAAGACAAGAAGCTGAAAGGTCACGTCAAGGTCTTTTCATACTCTGAAGCAGAATCAATGCCATGGCTGGACCAAGAAAAAGGGATAAGGATGGGAATTGTTTACTACTTTCTCTGAACTCCCTGGATTAATGGTCCTCTTAAAGACCAGGTGTTGGCAAATTTATTTAAAGGAAGGGTTATTCCGATCACTCAATGTGGTTGCTGTGGTTCCGAAGACTCGGTTCTCTCAGTTGCCCCGAAGACTCGATTCTTTCGGTCGTTCCGAAGACTCGGTTGAGTCAGTTGCCCCGAAGACCTGTGCGTTCAGTTATTCCGAAGGCCAGGTTCGGTGAACTGTTCCGATAACTCAAGGTTTGAAGACAAGAATATCTGAAGTATGTGTGCTCAGTGAAGAACATATCCCTTGTCAGAAGTTCGCATGAAGACAGGATTTCTTCGTATCAAAGACGAATCGGCCAAGGGACATGTTCGGGGGCTTATGTCGTAACCCATATTTTCAGATATTCCCGAAGACTTAGTTTGGTATTTTCCGAAGACTTGTTTCGCACGAAAGGAAACTTGTAGATAGACTCCGAATCTGTTACTACAGATCGGAAGTCTTGTAGAACAAGGCAAGGACTCCTAGAGGCGGTAACAAGGACTATAAATATACATGTAACCCTCCGATGAGAGGACAGTGCATTGTACATCATACACACCACCATATTCAACACGACATACACTGGACGTAGGGTTATTATCCTTCGGGAGGCCCGAACCAGTATAAAAACTCTCTGTGCCCTAGATCGATACCTCGATTGATCGTTGTTCCCCGAACCAAATATTTGCCGTTCTCTCGATTATTCGAGCGACGACAAGACCGAAACCCATTGATCGAGCCGGTGGTGCAGACCGACTGTGCAAAGATGCAGGGCCAAGCAGGTCCACGCCACGCCCATGATCAACTAACTATGCGGTGGTGATGAGCTTCACCAATCCGGTGAACCGAGGAAACGGAAGTGTGCCCGTCAACGTATAACGATGCAAGCAAGCGTACGCTCGCCGGCTGATCAATGGATGGACCACCGTGCGTATGCCGGTACGCGCGCGGCGGGCCGAGCCGGATAACCACCCATGTGTGTTCCCCCCAATGCAACGGCCGTGGCGCGCAAGCAGTTCGTACGCACGGTACAGGCCGCGCCCGCCCACGCGCGCTTGCCGGCCGGCGACACCCACACCACACACGTCGGTCTCGATCGGCCTCCGGCCCCGGCAACCGGAGCTTTACGACGTACGTCCTCCCTTACTCTCCCGCATTCCGCACCCGGGTCCGTGCTTTTTTGGGCTAGTGCTCCGCGGCCCGCGCCTGCTCCTCTCGACTTCTCGAGACATGAGCGAGACCGTGCCGTCTCAAAAGGCACGCGACATGGTCGGAGCCGCTTTTGTAGGCCGGAAAGCGTGCGAGCGGGGTTGATGCTAGAGTTTGAATTGAAAGCTGAGCGAAGCGTATGAGAACTTTTTCCTGTCGAAAAGGGCATGAAACTCGAGGAATCATGAGGGCGCAATATTAGACGACAGGTATGGGTACAGGTACGAGAGTTTGTCAAACTTGTCCTGTCGGAGTTTTGATTTTTGCTGCTAAATAAAAGATTAAAAGGCATGATGAAGGCGAGCACTGAAGCTTGCATGCATGCACCACAGTACTACGCGCGTTGTTTGCTCGCCTGCGAAGGACTGTAGAGCGTATAGTAGACATCAGCACGAACAGTTTGGTGGATAGTGGTGCGAATTATAAGTGCCGGTTTAACTTTCCACTTTTCTGAAGCTTATGAGGCTGTGATCAACCCAATAAGGACAAATAATTGAGATTTTTTCTTTTAACTTGAGACTGAGAACCGGCATCATTCCACTAAGTATGGAATTAAGTGCCACCGCCAGCCAACTACGGGTTGCAAGTACGTATGCGTGCTCATTCCTCACTCAGCTCAGCAGGAGCCAACAAGATGTGCTAAGATGTGGATATCCTATTCGATGGCGGTAATTGAGGAGCATGATGTGTCCACGATAGTGGATATGCTCGTACAACTCGTGAGTCACAATTTTGTGTGGTTGCCAAGGTATATAATTTTGTTTTGTCTTAATAACGTGTAGCATGCTAGCCTACCTTAGTCTGATATATTATATTTTCGTCTGATATATTATATTGGAGCCGATAATTAACCTAATCGGTCGGGCTTGAGCGATAAGTTCCAGTTGGAACAAGTTCGAATCATCGAGCGGCAGCTAGCCTTCTCCGAGAAATGCCTGGGGACAGATGGAACCAATTCTATACTTCTTTCAGATTCTTGGCAGCATGATATTGCTACAAGAAATGCCGTATTGCTCAAGCTGTCAAGCATTTCTTTTCTTTCTGTGTTCAGATCTCGCTAGTCATAATGTCGTTTCATTTCGGTTAAGCTTCCACTTAGGTATCACCTCAACTACCGGCAAGTTCCATGGACAAAACTGTGTCCGAAAACTACCTCAATTTTAGTCATGGGCATGACCTTCTCGTGTTACACATGCATGGCGACAGTCGCCACAGGCCTTGCAGCTGCTGCAGGGCCCCTGCACCACTGCAGTGGACCGTGGAGGGGAGCTCTCAACAAACAATGACGTCTCAGGCACCAGAGCTGGATTAAGATGGAGGGGAGCTCTCAGAAAAGAAAGAAACAAAGAAAGAAAGAAAGAAAGAAAGGAAAAGGCGGCTATATCATGTGGAGTCGTAAAGAGTAAACTAAACACAATTTGCACCGGCCAACACAAAGCCACTTACTATTAAAAGGGAGTTGCAATTAAGAACCTCCTTTATTTTCACTGAAATCTAAGTGCTTGACAGTTATCAATCAAGATTATGTTTTCTATGTGGAATTAAGAGTTTAATATGAAAGTTACGACTAAACATCAAGGTCATCAGATCTCAATAGCATGTCTTTGCAATGGTTGTAGTTCGACAATTACAAATTTGACGAGTTCGAGATGTTCTATTTTTATTGATTAATTAAAGATTTGAGTCTGTGCAATGCATTTGTGCCTGCTACTCATGGATAGCATGTTGATCCTATGTTGACAAGATGAAGCCTTGGCTCCATACAAAATAAATTTCTTACTAGTTTGCTGGGTTGACTCAAAAGTTTCGCCTTGCAAAACTCTATCGAAAGTTTAATGAATGAATATTCCAGAAGGGTCTTTCGAACTTTGGCTTTAGAAGGAAACATACAAAACAATCAATCAATTTACAAGTCAACTAATGCAAAACTAAATACCACTAACATAAGTTATATTATTAGACCCTTTTTTTAACATTGGTCTTTTCCTTTTCCATTACCAAAAATATAGCAGAAAACATGATTCTGCAGCCTTGGAAGAGAGTATCAGATAAAAACTAAGAACAATAACAAAACATGATATAAAAAACGAGAAAGACCTACTGACATATGGGAACCTAAGGACATATTACTAGCAAATCCTTTGACAAAGACTACAATTAAGTTATGCCAATGCAAAGCAGAAGAGATGTAGTAGGGAGCTATCATTTTTCAGCTAGTTCTTGGTCCTAATAGACCAAAGTGGATGCACCCTGGTTGGTGGAGCTCTTCCACTCCGCTGAATCTGATCTTCCTTCCTGAGGTCGCATGATAATAAACAATATTGCATGAGATATATATATATATGTATCATGTTCAAAACATGCCACATTTAATTCTAACTTTTTTTTTACACAAAAACAGTAGGAGAGGCTCCCAATGTGCTTTTATTATCAGAAAACAAAATAAAGTGAAAATTGTACAGTAAAAGTCGAAAGGTAAAAAGTGGAGGAAATCCCCAAGAACAACAAGAAAACATATACACTATATATGAATAGAAAGAAAGGCACGAGTCCGCCACAAACAACAATCTGTCAATCTATATCATCATTGTTTCTTTGAAGACAGCAGACAACAGACACCCTGTGAAGCTGTAGATTAGCCTCCTATTTGAATTCTTTCTTCCATCTACTAACCGAGGATGGCATTTGTTCACAAAATTTTTCGTTCCTCTGCTTTCGTATTTTTCAGACTGCCATAGTGAATAGTTACATAAGTAGGGCCTATTGAATGCCACATTTTTATCTTTGTCTATTATCAAACCTTAAAAGTTTATTGATAAATGTTTTCAAAACTTTGTTCCTAAATATATGTCTTTTTTAGTCATGTGACCTTTTTTGTTAATCTTTTCAATTTACTCTTTATTTCCATTACACAACTAATTTGATATGATCCAAATTTGAATGTGTATTGAATTATATAGCTTTCAACTTTGTGTTTCTTGTTGCGGATTCTAGCATTGTATGTAGTGTTGGGACCAAAAGACGATCGGAATTCAAAATCTCCTATAGGAGAATGAATACCATATTATTGCTATTATTCCAACTAGAGGCGATGTATTGGAATGATTATTGAGTTTGTCCATGGTAAAACTTATAGATGTCTTTGTGTGACAATTCTTGTTTTTGCATGTGTTTTAACTACTCACCTCTATTTCAGTTCAGGTTAGTCGCTGCATTGCTGCCACACGTAGCATTATAGGAACCCGGCCGTATTTTCGTTAGTTACTTTTGTTCTGTCATGGAGACCTTATCTCTAGTAATAGGCACAGAAAAATTAACTGCATTGTTGGGGAGGAATTGGGAGACTTCTGAAGCAAAGGGAGAAAAAACTGATACAGCTCCACGCATTTCTAGCAGCACCGAGAGCCAACTGATACAGCAATCGGACGGCCGGCGCGCCGATAACCACGCGTGCTTTCCCAGTCCCAGTCCCAGCCCTAGTCCTGGGACTTGGGCCAGGCCAAATTCGTGTGGGCCGCGGCACGAACGTTTGGCACGGCCCATGGCCCGGCCAGGCCCGATGAGGGTTTCGTGTGTGCCGGCCCGACCCGGGGCTAGCGTGCCGTGCCGGGCCTGGGTTTTGGGCACGACGGGCGGCACGGCACGGCACGCACATCTGGGCCGTGCTCGGGCCAGCACGGCACGACAGCGGCACGGCGACTCGACAGCGGCCCGGAGGTGGCCCGGATGGCCGGAGCAGCCAGACGCGGACGCCACCAGCAATCCCCGGCGACCTCCTCGGCAGGACCGCGCCGTCGGCGAGCTCGCGATGGTGCAGATGATCCTGGCGGCAATCGATGCGCTGAACGACAAGAACGGGTGAACAAGTCGGCGATCTCCAAGCACATCGAGGGCAAAGTACGGCGAGCTGCCGCCGGCTCAAGCGTCGTCGCTGCTGACGGCGCACCTGGCGCGCATGAAGGAGTCCGGGGAGCTCATCTTCCTCAAGAACAACTACTTCCGCGCCGACGCCCCCGACGCGCCGCCCAAGCGTGGTCGCGGCCGCCCGCCCAAGCAGCGGCACCCAAACGCGCCGCCGCCGCCGCCCAAGCCGTCCTCCCCGCGCTCCGCCCAAGGCCAAGGCGGCGCAGGACGCGCTCGACGCCGCCGTCGAGCGGCACCGCCGGCATGCCCAGGCCCGCGCGCCGCCGAAGAAGGCCAAGACCGATGTTGTATATAGCTAGGGAGCTAGTTCATGTCAAGTTCTTATACCAGAGATGGTTTTCTTTTGATTCATATTTAAAAGTTCAAACTTGTATCGATTCATCATATGTAATCCAATGCGATGATTCTTTTTTCCAAAATCTTTTTAAAAAAACACTATCAAGAGAATGCTTTTGTATCTTGCTGATGTAGCTCATTTTGTGCTGATCAATCAATACATTAACGGTCACTATTCACCATTGTCTTCACTTTTTTGTTAATCTCCAACCAATCGAATTTTAGATATATTTTGTATGGATGTAGAACTTCTACATCTCTACACATTGAAATTTCATATAAATTTTTTATGTCACTTATACTCGTATAAGTTCGAATTGATCCTTATTTGTCTCAAAAGCTCGTAACTTCTATATTGCTTAGTAAATTTTGAACACACATTCATACAAACATTCTTGAAAAAATTCCCAGAAAATCGTAGAGGTTGGTGTTGACCTGGAACAGCTCCACACCAAAATTGAGTTCAAAATTAAATATATTTTGGAGATAAAAAAAGCAAAAACTCACTTTTCCTTTGTTTTTTTGTTACGCTCAAAGTATGATGATTTTGGAACTCAAATTTGATATACAATTATATATAGATGTCCTAAGCTAGTGTAATTTTGGTGGAATTTTTGAAATTTTTTATCCATGTAACACTATAAAAGAATCAGTTTAAACAACAAAAAAATGCGCTTTCCATACACTGAAAACGTACTCCAGAAAGAGACTTTCACTGAAAACCGGGCCGTGCCCGGGTTGGCACGGCCCGACAGCGGCCCGCCGTGCCGCGTGCCATGCCCGGGCCGACTTTTTGCCTTGTCGGGCCGACCGGCACGGCACGACGCGGCCCGATGGGCCTCACGGCACGGCACGAGACGGCCCGAAGCACGACGGGCCCATGCCGTGCCAGCCCGGGCACGGCCCGAGTCCCAGCACTACCCAGCACTCGCCGCCCACGCACGATTGCCCGAGCGGCACGCGCATGGCGCCCGCCCGCCGTGCTGCTCACGCGGTCGCTCGCTTCGGCATGCGTCCTTTCGATTCGTATCGTGCTTTCCTGCTAGTGCATCTGTGCCACCCCACCCGTGCCTGCTGCTTTGGTCCTTGGAGAATACGGAGAAACGAGGAGAAGCCGGGCCACCCGACAAGGTAGAAGCCGCTTTTTTGTAGCAGGCCGTTGAAAAGCGTCTGAGTTGACTAGCTGAAGCGAGAGTTCGAACAGCCGAAGCACGATTTGTGTCCAAAAGGGCATTGGGTTTGGGTTGGGTGAGTGTAGCCTAGAAATAAAAGGGCATGTGACGAGTGTAATCATGAGAGCGTAGCAGACAGGTAGTATGATACGTTTGTCAAACTTGTGCGGTCAGAGTATTTGACTTTCGGCAACGAGAGGCATGAGAGCATAGAGGCAAGCAATGAGGCGTCTGTAGCGTACACGCGCTTGTTTGCCTACGTATTGTAGAGCGTAGTACTGCTAGACAACAGCACGAACGTTTCTGGTGGATAGAGTGAAAACAGAGTTGAGTGCTAGCGCTTCATCTCTGCATTTCTCGGCTGAAGACATCGGTGCCTGGCTGGCAGACTGGCTGTGGCGCCACACACATGGCTTTATTGTTCTGTTTGGTACAAAATATTTTTAAAATTTTGCAACGGCTGTGGCGCCACACATTTGGCTTTATTGTTCTGTTTGGTACAAAGTATTTTTAAAATTTTTCAAGGTTATTACGGTTTTAGAAAAAAAACCACTTTGATTTTGATGAACAAAGAGGTGTTTCGATGTAACAAATTTGTTTTTTTTTTAAAAAAAATTGTGGTGTTGTTGAAAGTGTAGTCATTTTGTGGTGTTTCAAAACTTCATTCCTTCCCTCCCTTTTTCAAAACCTTGGAATAGCATGGTACAATTTCAAGCGGTAGCATTTGCACAGAGGCGGGTGGAGTCCACAATTACATCTCTTGATTTCGAATGCTTCGGGGTCATTTTTGTCACCCGGATTCTTGGAGGCTTTTATTGATTGAAAGGCGAAAGAGAAATAAAATGAAATAATCTTTTCTCGAACAACCTATGGATTATCATAATCTAGAGGTCCATGTTATATAAGATGGCCTAAGAGCCCCAACAGATGCTCTAAAATGAACCCGTGCTCTAAATCTGGCATTATACAGCACCAACTTGCTCCAACAGATGCTGTAAAACGATGTGGTGCTCTAAAATTTTACAGCATGCTCTATAATCTTCTCTCGGTGCTGTAAATATACAGCACGAAGCATCGTGCTGTATCCGGTGCTGCAAACGCAAAGTCGCGTGGCGGGAGCCAACTGCTGCTCTTCACGTCGCCTCCCGCCGCCCGCCCCCCCGCCGGCCCCGCCGCCCCCGTCGCCGTGGAAGACGACTCCGGCCGCGGCACCCGTTCCCGAGACCCCTCTGCCCCTTCCCCGTCTCGCCGCCCCTTTCCCCGGCCTGCCGACACCGTTCTTGAGGCCTTGATGCTGCGCCCCCGCTGCTGCTCGCCATTGCCTTCCTCCAAGATTCGCCGCCGCCAACCATTGCCTCAGCCATCGACGCGGCCCACCACATCCCCTCCTGTGCACGCCGCTCCTCCCGGCCCTCTCCACCACGATTCGCACTTCCGCCGCGCGGCGCACTGCCCCTTCCCGCGGTCGCTCGCCGGGCCGACACGCCACCGCGACGCGCTGAAGCAGCATCGCGCCGTCCCTTGCACGACATCCCTCTGCCGCCCCTCCCCGAACTCCTTCCGCCGCGCCCCCAAGATCTCAGCGCCACCCCGCCGACGCCGCCGCGCTCCCCATCACTCTCTGCGCCACCGCCCGCCGCGCCGCGTCCAGGGGCTTCCGCCGCCTCCCTCGCGTGCGCCTCTGCTTTAGCTGGGCCAAGAGCCGCCGCTCCCCCCGCAAGACCGGCTGCGGCTTCCGCTACGGCGCCGGCAAGGCCCGAACGGACGGGGGCCCGCGTCCGTGTGCTTTTGGTATGAGGCCTCGGCCTCGTGTCGTGCCAGCGCCAACGCTCTCTTCCCCTGGCGGCTGCGCCCAGCAACGCGCCGCCGCGTCGCCGCCTCAAACTGTCGGCCCATGTTGCGCCGCCGTCGCCTGCGACGTCTAGGCGAGTTCGCCGCATCCTTGCTCCCCTGCGACCACCACGGCCATCCGCCGTAGCGCTGCCCCACCCCCTGCTCGCCGGAGACGACGCGCGTCGCGGACGCCGCCCACGTGCCCGCCGGACGTCGCGCCCCGACGCTGCCTCGTCGCGACGCCATGCCGGACGACGCCCCTCCCCTGGCGCAGCAAGACGCGGCGCACGACAAGGAGCGGAGGTGGAGGAGCAGCTGCGCGCGGCGGAAGACAAGGGCGAGGCCTTGGCGCCGAGGAGCAGCTGCGCGTGGCGGAGTGTGCGGCGATGGAGCTGCGCATCGTACGTCGTCGTGCACCCGCGTCGTTGGCATCAAGTTGCTTGATGAAATGCTTCAAAGGGAATGGCTAACATAGAGCACCAGTTTTACAGCATCTGCTGCAGCACAGGACTCAGGATCTCTAAAACTGGGCAAAAGTGGTGCTCTATATTTGGTTTTACAGCACCACTTATAGAGCATCTGTTGGGGTTGCTTAAGCTAGCCTGTTTGCAATCAATCAAACATGCCTGTTCCTCAAAAAAAAAATCAATTAAACATGCCTCAAAAAGCATGACCATAAGGTATCGCATGACAATAAGGTATTTGTTTGCAATAATGGAGAACGCCCTTCTTAAAAGTTGTGATCCATGATTTGGCTGTTACTTCTGCTTTGATTCCAGAATATTAAGATGAAGTACGCATCAGCCAATTTGACCTCCAGTGCGTCGTGGTACATGTTTATTTATTGAGTAGTACAATTATTTTCGAGGTACGCGTTAAAAAATGGTGACCAACTAACAACTTCACTCTACAGTAATGAACTAGGCCTAATTGTGGAAAACACATGCAGAGCACAGTTGCGACAGGCCACTGCACTGCTCCGCTGCAATGAAGCATGATGGGAGCCTTCTGGACGTCTCAGGTGGTGTTCGGTTCACTTTAGAGGGTTATAAAGGGGTCACATCAAAGATGCTGGCAGCATTTATGTGTACTAAACAAAGTCAAATTACAAAACTAAGTTCAGGACCCCATCTATTTCGCGAGACGAACGTAATGAGGGTAATTAAGCCTCGATTAGACGATGGTTACTGTAGCATTACTGTGTCAAAACATTGATTAATTAGGCTCATTAGATTTGTCTCGAAAAATAACGCCCGTCTGCAGAAAGGTTTTGTAATTAAATTTTATTTAATACTTTTAAATAGTAAGATTTTTTTTACTTTAGAGGGGTATAAAGTTTAGAGGGCACTTTAGAGGGGGAACCGAACGCGCCCTCAATGCATCAAACTGGGTTAGGAGCACGAGAAGAGTTCGTTCAAAAGAATAGAAAAAACAAACTAACTATACATCTGATGAGGTGATCGGGCCAAGTCCATGGAATGAACTCGTAACGAGTAAACAAAGCAACAGTTTGACCCGCCAAATACCGAAAGAATAAACTGTCCCTCGATTTTCCGCACGGGCAGCCTGAGCTCTGAAGTCAACTTGGTAAGATGATGGAAGCCTCTGGAGTTCTCAATCGAAGCTGCAAGGCATCGTCACCTCTTAGGCCCCTTTTGGATCACTTTAGAGGGTGCTGTAGCAGTCACATCAAAGATGCCGACATGATTTATGTGTACTAAACAAAGTCAAATTACAAAACTAAGTCCAGGACCCCCATCTATTTCGCGAGACGAACGTAATGAGGGTAATTAAGCGGCGATTAGACGATAGTTACTGTAGCATCACTGTGTCAAAACATTGATTAATTAGGCTCGTTAGATTCGTCTCGAAAAATAACGCCCGTCTGCAGAAAGGTTTTGTAATTAAATTTTATTTAGTACCCCTAAATAGTAAGATTCTTTTTACTTTAGAGGGGTATAAACTTTATAGGGTAGTTTAGAGGGGGAACCGAACGCACCCTTAACGTTTCAAACGTACGTCACCAACACTAAAATACTCCATACTACTATCGAGTTCACCTCGCGTGTAAAGAAACTCGATAGTAACAACTGAAGCTTCTGTGAGTTGTCGGAGCCACAAGTCAAGGAGTCCGAGTAATTAAGAGTATCCAGTAGTACGTAATTTGGTTGTTATAAAACCGATCTGATTAATTATAGTTGCATGACGTGGGCACGTGAAATGGAATCCCTCTCCTCCATCGAACCCAAAGTAGTACAGAGATTCCTTTCGTGCCCGCTAACCCCATCCCCACTGGAAAAAAAAGTACTCCTTTTGTTTTTTAATATATGACGTCGTTGACTTTTTTCATTACATTTAACCGTTCGTCTTATTTAAAATATTTGTATAAATAGCTAAGTGTATAAGTTAACTTTAAAGTGTTTTTGATGATGAATCTAATGATATTTATTTCACATTCGAAAAATAAATATTTAAATTTATATTGTTAATCAAAGTTTATCGAAAAAGTCAACGGCGTCATATAATTAAAAAAGAAGGGAGTAGTATGCTTAAAAACAAGCTGAGCACCCTCTTTTCACCTTTTCCACACTGATGTCCATGTTTTGATTTGTGGCAGATGAATCTGAACTACCGGTTCGGTTGCTGTCACATGCATGCAGCACCATGCCGGCACTAAGATTACGACCGAATTAACTAGCAGTATCATTTAAGACAAAAACAAAAACAGTGATGCTTTAACCTGCTGCTGGTCTTAAAAATGGGTCGATACAGCGACATTCTGCAGAGCACGATGGGGCGCCGGTTTGTTAATTAAGCGTAAGCTAATAGCGGGGGGCGACGTGTCGGTCGCTCGCTAACTCCACAACCTACGTCTGCGCAATAACTAGTTAGGCGGTCACGAGTCTCACGACCGTTTGCTACTGGCGCGTCCTGCTCATCAGCGCGCAAGAACACAAGCAGGAATTTCAGCTGTAATGTCCTGCTCACCAGCGCGCAAGAACACAAGCAGGAAGGATCAACGCGGCGCAGAACAAAAAGAACAGCATCTGCGACGAGGGACGGGAGGAAACAAAGATATCGTGCCAGTCTCTCCTGCGCAGTGCCCACTACTACCACCCCACGGTCATGTCCGGTCCCCCTCTTTTTCGTGATGATGCGCACGTATCTATCTACCTGTCCGAGAAGAGGGCCGCTGCGTAGGACCAGAGTGACACGCCGGGCCGGCGAGCGCGCACGGCCACGTACGTAAAAACACTTTCTCCGCCGCCCTCGCCGCGGGGGAAAAGCGACGTGGAACTATCCAATCAACCACCGTTTCGCCGTGCCTGCCCCATCCTGCCCCCCGTTGCCAGCGAGCGACTCCCGAAAACGATTGGGGTTCGCCGTCCCGCTTCAAAATTCCCCGGAAAATTTTTACCGCCGCGCCGCGACTGCTATGCTCCCGCACCGTGACTGCGCGCCGCGGCGGGGCGGCAAGAGAAGCGGCGCTGCGGCAGGTCCTCCGATTGGCATCGCACGCACAAAACACCAAAACGCCCCAGGAAAGCCACCAAAAAAACGCAAGCCCAGGCAAGCAAGGGAGTCCGGCTCCAGTCTCCCTCCCATTCGGATCCCCTTTTCCCCCCACCGCCCTCCTCCCCTCCCGCTCCCCCGGCCGGCCTCCCGGCCGCGGCGCGCGACGGCGCAGCTGCCCCGCCGCAGTCGCTCGCTGCCGAATGGGGTACCTCTCCTGTCGGGCGGACTCGTCCGTGGCGACGTGCCGCTCCATCACGGCCATCTCGCCGCTCCCCATCTCGCGCCGCTCCTCGGGGGGCGCCTCCGGCTCCGGCTCCGGCTCCCGGGCCCCCGCGGCGCCGCGGGCCATCGAGCGGTTCGCTTACGCGGAGCTGGAGGCGGCCACCTCCCACTTCGCGGACGCGGCGCTGCTGGGCAGGGGCAGCCACGGGGCCGTCTACAAGGCGGTGCTCCCCTCGGGCCGCGCCGTCGCCGTCAAGCGCCCCTCCCCGCGCCGCGCCGAGGTGGACAACGAGATCCGCATCCTCTCCTCCGTGCGCGGCCCGCGCCTCGTCAACCTCCTCGGCTACTCCGACCCCGGCCCCGCCTCCACCTCCTCCACTGGCCGCCTCCTCGTCGTCGAGTACATGCCCAACGGCACGCTCTACGACCTGCTCCACTCCAGCCCGCGCCCGCCGGGCTGGCCGCGCCGCCTCCGCCTCGCGCTCCAGACCGCCCGCGCGCTCCGCGCGCTCCACGACGCCGACCCGCCCGTCATCCACCGTGACGTCAAGTCCGCCAACGTCCTCCTCGACGCCAACCTCGACGCGCGCCTCGGCGACTTCGGCCTCGCGCTCCGCGTGCCCAAGCGCCTGCCCGGGGACGCCGCCAGCGCCGCCGCCGCCACGCCGGCCCCCGCGGGCACGCTCGGCTACCTCGACCCGGCCTACGTCACGCCCGAGAGCCTCAGCACCAAGACCGACGTCTTCAGCTTCGGCATCCTGCTGCTCGAGATCATGAGCGGCCGCAAGGCCATCGACGTCCAGCACTCGCCGCCGTCCGTGGTCGAGTGGGCGGTCCCCCTTCTACGGAGAGGGAAGGTGGCCGCGCTGTTCGACCCGCGGGTGCCGCCCCCGCGCGACCCAGCCACTCGCAAGGACCTGGCCGCGCTGGCCGCGAGCTGCGTGCGCTCCTGCAGGGAGCGGCGCCCGTCCATGGCCGACATCGTCGACCGCCTCGTGGTTCTCAGCAAGGCCGTGTCTGCCAAGGTGTGGAACGGGCTCGCCGACGGGCTTGCTGTTGTCGGGAACCCTTGCGCGGTTGTTGATGTCCAGAAGACCATCTCGAAGCGAGCCGCCGCCTTCAGTAGAGCTGAATCGGAGCGGGAGTCGACTTCGGTGATTGCATTTGACGACGACGACAAGGATGAAGAGGAGGAGGCAGTTGAGCAGGCCATGGAGGATCAGGTGCCATTGGTGGGAGTCAAGAAGCCACCCCGGCCATTGAAGAATGGGATAGTGTTATCTGAGGCTGGGGCTCGGGAGAGGAGAAATCTCTTGGAGCTCATGGCTAGGATTGATGGCGTTGCTGGCCAAAGATTCGGCATTAGTAGAGCAAGGACCGTGCGTGCTACCAGTGAGCTTATTGAAAAGGATGCTGTGTTGCTTCTGAGGAGGAACCAGACGGTGAAAGTTGTTGGATCAGAGGTGCTTCAGAAATCTGAAAGGCTTTCTCGTTTTGAAGTGAAGATCAAACACAAAGAGGGGAAAGAGCAACAGAAGGCGAGCAAAGTCCTCGACAAGGAGTGGGGACTCCAAGAGAAAGTAGGGAAAACCCAAGAGAATGGAAGTCAAATCCAAGAAAGATCTGCAGAAACTCTTAACAAAGCAGATCGATTGCTAGAAAGCATAGAGCAAAACCTAGGCAAAGACAAGCGAATTCAAGAAAATACAGAGCAAAATCATGAAAAAACAGAGTGTTCAGGAGAAGGAAGGGAAGATCCAAGGCACAGCAGAGAATATCCAAGAAAATGCAGGGGAAATCCGAAACAAAGTAGAGAGAATCCATTTCAAGAGCAGGGAGAGTTAAAATTTACACATTGTTCTTGAGGCCAAATTAATCTATTACTGCCTGGCAGTGGTTCTCAAGGACAAAGGTCATGAGATACCAAACTCATTCCCCTGGTGTCAACATGGTAACTGGAAGTTCTACCAAAAGGAATTTCCTAGTCATGGCGATTCACCGACAGGGCCTTGAATTAAGACCCAGACAATGTGATCCACCATTTGGAATGCCGGAAACGCCACTTCAATTGAATATTTGGTGATAGCCAGAGCAATGAACAGCTTAACCCAGGGATTGGAGCAACAAAGTGCAGTAGACCTTCAGATGGTAGAGAATTCATATTCCAATTAGGCAACTGTCAATCATTTTGTTGCTTCGAACCAAATGAGGTGGAGCTTCAAAATGATGGCTAGTTGACGTAGATTGTTGTATTCCTTCGTTGATTATTTTTCTTGCCTGCGTACAAGAGTCATCAATTGTTTAAATTGATTTGTATGTAGGCATGACAGTAGCTAGTTGCAGTGGATGTTGAGAAAATTTGTTTTGGCATTTCCACCTTGAGACGGTACATAAAGAGGTCATGTTCTCATACAATGCTCTTATATCTACTTAGTTGTATATAATAGTGCTTTGTTACTGCCTGTATTGAAACAATACCTCCATTAAAATTTGCAGCTGCCCATCTTCTTTATTTTGGAGCTGCCAGCGGTTGGTGATTTGTTTTGTAACTGGTATATCTGCTCTTTAAAGTTTCAGATGAAAGTTACACCAAAACTGCTATCATATTTGGAAAATATTTTCAGTGTGGATTTAATTCTCCCTGGTGCTGTACTAGTAACTACTCAAAAGTCCTCCTTTCATAACAACTAAGTATATATGGTATACTCTAACAATGTTGCTTTGCTCAAATTAGGTACACGGTTTTATTCTGTAAAGGGCATCAATATGTCCGGATCGCAGCAAATGATCTGCAGTTGCGTAGTCTTATCCGCTTCTCTCAATAGATTTTGATTGGGCGCCTGCAACAGTGCACAATTCTTGTTACTTAAATGGTGCATTCATTACTAACATATTCATCACATGAACTGTGTGGAGCAACTCAGAGCAAATGCATATATCCGTCCATCTGGTTGGATCGCCCAACAGTCAGCTTTATCATGTGAGTTTAATCCATTCTTCAAGACCTTGTGGTGCCATGTCCAAGGCCTGATTTCTTAAACGAGTAGGTTTTTAAAAATGAAATAAAAATAACTGAAAAGAAGAAATGTTTATTCCACATTCATTTGCTCATTGTAGGATCGTTCATCGAGAATAACAGGGGTATTGCCTTGTCGACATGACCGGAGAGAAAGGTATTGCCTTGTCGACATGACCGGAGAGAAAGATGAAGTGGAGTGTTGATTTGTCATGGCACATGCTATTAGTATGATCTGTTATCACACATCGACATCACATAGTTGTCAAATCCGCGTGTATTTTGCTGTGAAAAGTACATGCATGTAGGAATCAAAGTTAGGAGTATGGTCCAGTAGTAGGTGAGACTGAACATGGGAGGTGGGAAGTGGGAACAGGATGCTGCCTTGAGCATAATCAAGTTTCACTCTGTATCAGTAGTATATCTGAAAAATACGTTCCGAAGTTCCAGCAAGCAGGATCGATCTTACCAGTGAGGGCCCTTCAACTTTGCTATTTTGGAAACTAGTAGAAATGAGGTATGACCAGAGGTATGTTAGAACACATGAATTTTGTTGGGAATGGAGAAAATTCCCGTATTCAACGAAATCAAAATCATGTTATCTTGTTGCATTCTATATTATATTTATCTTGGTTATGAGCCAAGTCAGCGTCAGGAACTTCTAGATGAGCTAGCCTGTTAGAAAAGCATTTGCCAGATCCAAGAGACCGTATTATGCGCGAAGGGGCTCACTAGTGTCAACAACATTTCTTGGACCAGTCCTGTATGATCGAGTAAACAGTGTACCTGAAAGCTACTGATACAATCATATGGACACTTGACGAAGTAAGGGGCATTTTCAATAAAAACTAGGACGTGTTACCTAGCTTTTCAGGGTTTGATGAGGCAAACTCAACTTTTGGCCGGGGACACAAAAAGGAAATTGCCAACAGTCTAGGTGAAGTTATTGTCACCATTTCCGGAATCAAAATCAAGCCATCATACAAGCTATTGAAACAGCGAACCCTACAGCTTGATTAGAAGATTGGTGATTCTTCCACAGGTGTCCAAAAAAGAGCGGGGAGCTTCCATTAAAAAAGAATCAGAAACCGGTTACACTCTTCATTTCTCCTACCTTTCACCCTCTTTTCTTCTCCTGTGCTCTGGTATTTTTCTGTAATTTACTTTCTTCTCCACTCACTAGCTATATATATTAATTCTTAATAATATTCATGTTATTTTCACCTATTCTATTTGTGCTTCAGCTGCTGCGAGGCTGATAAAAATGATGGATTTTCCCTAATCCTCCAACAAAATGGCTTGGAAATCTTGACCTGTGTACGACATGGGGAACCAACACCTTCCGTAATATTTGCATTGGGACTTGGCAGCAATCTGTTGTTTCCTCTTGGCAGTGGCAGGCCAGAACTTTTGTATTCATGCTAATAGTTGCGTCCGAGGACGCTGAGCATGGTTGCATTTGGTTGTATATGACCATCTGAAACCGTGAGTGACCAGTGCATTGGGGAAACGCAGCATGTCGGAAGCCTGGACCTGGCCGTCGTATGCTGTGTGGCAGTGTCTTCGTTGAGCAGCATCAGTGTGTTGATTGTTCTAGTACACTAGTTGTGTCGGCAATTATATATTCTTGGTAAAAAATGATATCATGGGACATGGGTTATGTCACCTTTTCCTCATTTGTCTTCACTCAATAAAGTAGGTGGTGATATGCCAGTAAGCTCGCTTGGCAAGCTTCAAAAAGTGGAAGTCTATCCGGTTGGAAATATTCCATCAGTGCTATTTCTGTTCGTTTCTGATCAATATGTGAACCCAAATACATTAGCAGAAATGAAGAGTTGGGACTACTGAGAACAGTTGGGAACTTTGTATTCTCACATTTAATATCTATCATCACAGCATAAGGGACTGCTAGGTTATGTATTTACCACCGTATGTGTGAAGCTAATAGATTTAAGAAAAAAGTTTTTGTTATAGAAGAGATAAATCTCACAGGACTTTGTTGTGATACTTGCCAAAAAAAAAAATCAAAATTAGGTAAGCATGCAAATCTTTCATTTTCAACATATATAGGGTTCTACCTGATTAGTCTAATAAACTTTTGTAGAATAGTCAATATAAAAGCTCCCTTTCAACTTCTGATTGAATGGAAGTGTTACCATCTTACAGGTGAGCTAAAAATATTATCAATTCTGAAAGTTGGGCTCTTTTGGTGCGGCAGGAAGTCCTTTTCGCCGTCCAGTGAAAGCTGAAGTAACCTCGAGTTAAGCATGACCCGGTCCACACACGTTAGGAGTACACATCATTGAGCATACATTATTCTACGTTGTACTACTGGTACATTAGTTGTCTCGGCAACTATGTGGTTGATGGAAAATGATGTATGGTTGAGTCATCTATGTGATGATATGCCAATTTGACCAGAGGTAGATTAGCTTATCCGATTGGAATAGACATTGCCTAGATCACTGTATGTTCCACTTCATTTCAGCTACCTCGTCGAGTTCATGTATTGCTCTTGTGGTTTGGAACCTTTATCCATCAAAACACATGGGATGCTTGATATGTAATTCTCACAATTTCCTTGCACAGTTTTGTTGCCGCTCATTTATCATCCTATTTGGAAAAAAAAAACAATTGTCTGATGGAAGAGACTTACATCTCCAGCATCTTGATATGAAACTTTACATAAAGGTTTCAAAAAATAGGTAAGCAAGTTAAATACACTAATTCTACCTGACCGACTGTGTGGAATAGCGGACGTAGCTCCCTTAATAAACTGGCTGAATGAATTGTAACCACCTTACAGGTGAGCTAAAACATATCGGTTAAAAAAATGACTTCTATTGTGGGGCAGGAATTGTCCCAAATAAAGCAAAGCTTCAGTAACAACAGATGAAACAAATTTCGTTGAGCAGATAATTAAATTAAAAATTAACATGCATCAGTAGTAATGTCATTAGGTTCCAATCAGGTCATGAATCCCTCCCAGACACTCCACAAATGCATTAGGGTGCCTGCATGGATAATTTATAACCTAACACTTAACAATGACAGGGTAACCCATAAAAACAATTGAAGTTCCTTTGAGCAACTTGAAGAGTTTCTTGTTAAGGATGTTGGCCAGGTAGCCGGGAAAAGAATTTAGGCAGGACCATCTCATTTACCACCACACCATACTTTTTGAAGTAAATACCATTAACCATACTTTCCAGGTCCAGCACGTCGTCAATGGACATTGCGATGTACTCGTTAAGGTTATTGGTGGTTCCATCTGTAACAGGCAGAAGGAAACATAAAAAGAATAAGCTATATTCTGTAAGAAACAATAAGAATGAGGCATGTGCCATGTGCTATTTATATTCTTTTCTACAAGAAAGGAAACAAGTTGAATTTTCAAGAAGCCTTTTTGCACTGTGATTGATTTCAAATTATCTTTTAGCCTTTGAGGCAACCGCTCTAAGATGGTGCAGGTAATTTGATACCTTCAGCCACAATGGGTTCATATTTTGGGGGTAGTTGAATCCAATTCCCTGTGGCATCCTTCATGTGGCTTCTATCTGATGCAAATGATCGAAGAAACACAGGAGCGTGAACCACACGGAAAAGCCTGTTACAATATATAGAGGAACATTAGAAGGCAATTTGGAACAACGAAACCAAAAAAGAATAACAATGCATGGTAACCATCATAAAAAAAAAAGGGAGGGGGGAGGAGGGACTAGATATAATTTACATGGTATCACTAAAAGTAATAGAGCATTATAAATTGTTTACACGGCAGCACAAAAGTAATAGAGCATTTACCTGCTATATCTTGAGTCACTAAATGATAGTGGTCGAATAGCATTAGAAACGTATTGGAGAAATGGTGAAGGGAAAGGAAGATTGGAGTCCAAGTCCCAAACAAAATCAAAAGCTTCTCCTTTGTTTCGCCTAGACTTCCATATGCACATGAAAGAAGTAGGTGAGATGCTAAATGGCACACATTTTATTCAGTAGGACATACTAAACTAAATCAAAATACCACACTAATATAATTTGGCTCTACCTGGATGCAGATCACGTGATAGTCCCAGCAGATAAATCCATCATCAGAATGACTAGCTTTCTGATGCCAGAGAGGAACCTGGCAAAGCAAAATGTTACAAAGACCCACAAGATAGATCTGCAGCATGGAGGAAAGGGCAACCCTAACTAAGAGAAAACAAGGCCAACAACAAGAAAAAAAAGTACAATAAATCACCTGTCTTCCCTCGTTTGATATGAAAACAACGTAAAGGTCAGTGCCCCCAGGATCTGCCACTCCAGTTCTAATCAATTCCTTACATAGCATGTAAACATTTTCTTCGCTACATGGTGGAATAAAGCCCAGCTGTTAGTCTGTGAATAAAAACAGCAAAAATACTCTGTATCCCGACTAGTTTATTGATGATCACAGGAGAAAATAATGTAAAATATACTGAAGTAAGGGGAGGAACAGCGAGCAGTGAACATAATGAATGAACAAAAGATAATTTAAATATGTTACACCCTAAATACGTAACAGATTGGTATAGGTGCTTTTATGCAATATATGAAAAACAATAATTCCGGCTGGAGGAATTTTGCATGCTAAATCATAATGTGTATTGCATAAAACTCAGACATATTAACTAAAGAAATTGCATCGAATTGATATAGAAGGTAAGGAACCAAGCCAATTGAACTAAAATTCAAACAACAAATATATTTGGTGGAAGATGATAATCAACTGAAGCTTGGCATGCTGTATTTGTTAGAAGTCTTGTACACTTTTTTTACTTCTCTTAACATGTAAAAAATTAATACCCACTAAATCAAGGTATCAGCTATGTCAGTTTCTACCACAAGGTCCACAATGCTACACATGTAGGTTGGTTGTTACATACTAGCTGTCTCAAAACCCTTTATGGACATGGACAATGTAAAGCTATACATGCAGTAACAGTAGTAAGCAAAGTTGCAGCCATATAGCATTCTACTGTCACATCTAATACTAATCCTTTTGAACCCTTATTTTTCCATCTACGGTAGACAAAAACATATGTTACTTCCCACGTTGCTAACAAAAATCTATTAAACAACATCCCACAAAGTTGATCTGCGATATTAGTAGAGATCAGTTGGGTTTACTTGCTTCCATCACAACCAAATAATTCTACAGCCACTGATGATAAATCTTTCACAATGATGATTAGCACACTGCTTGAAAGGTTGAGTGCCCTATGCATCATGAGTTCCCAAGTCTATAATGAATCTTGTATATCCATCCCCTCATTACACCAAAGTACGAAAATGCAGCAGTATCAACCTCCAATCTTTGCAGGCTAGTACAGAAACAAAGCAACTCATCAAGGTGCGGGATTAGACAATCCAACTGAATTTCCAAATTGTAACTTAATTTAAACTTGTACTCAATTTATTATCACAGAACTAAGACCACAGACAACAATGACTGCCGAATTCCACAGCAACTGAAATATATGACCCGCAAAATGCAAGTTTTTATATTCTAGGCCAGTCCGGTTGCATTGTAGTTTTGATTCTCACCAAACATATTTTCAGATCGGATGTCATCGCCTTTATTCAGTACAATACCATAGGCAAACAAGTGGGCAGGAAAGAGTGGCCCGCCCTTCCAAGTTATACCAAACAAGTCTAAGTACAGCAAACTCTCACCTCCTACTATTGATCATTCTATCATTTGATCCCACACAGAGAAAGGAATTCCTGGCGGGAACCACTGAATCTGATGGGTCGGTTACCACTTACCAGTAGCACGGCGTGTGGGTGAACGAGGAGGCATCGACAGGTGGACTGACCGGCGCCCCGGAACGGAGAGGGGTAAGTGGGGAAGGGTCTCCGCTGGCAGCTGCTCGGTCGTCGGCCATGGGGACGCGGGTAGAGCTCGGCGACGGCGCCGGATGGAAAGGCTGGTGGAAGCTTGCTTGGAGGAGATGATGGCCGAGCTGGGCTTGTATTACTCGCATTTAGCCCAGTAGCATCGTTGGGCTAATTAGGGCCTTCGATGTGCCCCGTGGCCAGGAGCACAATAACCACTCAAAATCCTGTTGCAAATCAAATTAAAATAGAAAAAACAACAGGTGTCTCCTTAGATTAGAAAATTTAGATTTTTTTATTATGTGTCTTAATCGTTTTTAGAATCATGATATAAGGGGTGTGTAATTTGTCACATTTTAATACAGTCCTCTTTCATTCGACAAGAAAAAAAAATCCGATCATCAAGATCGTTAGATCGATGGATCTCTGTATGATTCAGTCGAATATTAAGGAAAATAAGGACCATTGTGTAAATAAAAGGAGTATAGTAAAAAAAAAAGGAGTAGGACAGCGTGTGGACGTACCCGTTGTCTGAGAAGTTGGTAGTCACTGGGCAGTGGGCTCACCACTCGTAAACCCCCACGGGCCGACACGCGTCGGAGGAATCGCATCCTGCATCGTCTCCGTCTTCTACAGAATCCAGGCCCACCTGTCACTCTCCCCGCCGTCACACAGCCGGCCAACGCATAACCGGACAGCGCGGGCGGTGGCGCTACCGCGGCTCAATCTCCGCAGTTCGGTACGGCGCGGCGAAGGTGAAGGACTGCGGCGGCTGGATTGCGCAGCCATGTCTGCCGACGACGAGCTCGCCGCCGCGGCGGAGGTACGCGCGCTGCGAGATGCCTGCCCGCAGAAGTTTCCTTTTTTTTCTTTCTGTGTGTGGTCTGCGATTGGATCCCTCGAGAATTCCGGGTTTTTGTTTTTGTGGAGAAATCTGGTTGGTATATGGGTCATCCATGGAGCAGTAATGGCGCTGAAAATTGCGGTGATTCTTGTCCATTCTGGGGCGCGGTGGTGTTGCGGGGTAAATTTTGGTGGAGATCTCTGTTCAGTTTGGGCAATGCGGCAGTCTCAGCTGTTATGCCGTGTTCCTGCTCTAACGTCTCTACTAGGCAGGTTTAAAACAGTGTAGCTGGCTGGTCAAAAAAAATTCATTATATTTTCCGATGAAAAAGTTACCGTTACTCAGGAGAATTAAGGCGAAAGATAACTAAGCTCAGTAGGTGTTTGGGATAATAATAATAATAATAATAATAATAATAATAATAATAATAATAATAATAATAATAATAATAATAATAATAATAATAATAATAATACGTGGTACAGCATTGGCATTCATTTGCTGTGGCCCTGTGGGCATACTGACTGATGCATTGCAGCAAGTTTGTGCCAAAAAGCATGGAGTGGCTACTTACAGCCTAACCATCTCAACATTGTTACTGTTCCACATAAACAACATTCGTACTAATATGTGGTGTGGCTAAATATGCCCTCTAAATTTTACATAATCCTCCCCTTTGTCAGATGTTCGTATATTTTGCCATGTGTTTGTCAATCACTGAAATATTTGGTTAACATTTTTCTCGTCAATGCAGTGGAAGCCTCTCCTACTGTTTTCACTTCCAATAATACAAAGTAAAAATCCTCTCGTAACTGAAGTATTTGATTAGCTTGTTTCCCCTGCCGTTTTCTGATCATCATTATTAAAATTGTTACAATGGCACACATTGAAATGGCTGCCAGTAAATATTTGACTTTTGATAATAATTTGTTGATTTTGAATAGCCCGAAAGGAGGATTTATTGCTTCCTATTGCCAAAATGATTGTTTCTTCTATTGCAGTTTCATGATGAGAGAATAAACCTCAATGTGGCTACCTCACATCAAACTGATAATGGAGCCATTACCACACTTAGTGCTGTGGAATCAGAGAAAGCAGCTTATGCCTTTATTCCTCAGACTCCAATCAGATCGACTGATGCACACCTCTTTGAGTTCTCTGAAGCTATGAGAAGTAATAATGCAAATACTTAGTGGCATAATTGAAGTATGACACTACTATGTATGTATGTTACTTTTCTGATTGATTAATATGGTTTGCACTTTGCAAATGGAAGCTGTTGCTAAAACATTGCGACGAGTCGCAGAAGGGAAAGCTGCTGCTCAAGCAGAAGCAGCTGAATGGAAGCGCAAGTATGAGTTAGAGATGGAAAAAAAGGAAAACAAACATCATGATGTAATCAAAGGTATGTTTTACACAACTAAAACTCCTATGACTTTATTCATTTGAAGCAGTAATTGAACATAATTCATAGTGTTAGTCTAGCAGGATATCATAACGTGGAAACAATTGTATGTAAGGCACAAAATATTTTGCACGTGAGTCTAGACACAAAAGTTTGAACCTGTTAAGAAAGGATGCAATGATTAAGATTTTCAGTACTACCCTTGGCCTTTATATCGAGTAATCTATAACAGTATCAAGAGCAGAAATATAGTGATTTTATACCTTCTAATGTTCAGGACATGAAAATACCATGACCATCATCTTCAATTAATAAATAAAGTGAGCTATGGTCATGTACCTTCATGCTCTGTGGCCATAAATCATATGAGCTAAATGTTCCAACTGCTCACATGAGGTCAGTCCTGGAATTCTAGTGGAAAAGCATTTGATCTTGGTCTTGGTATTGGTGTTATTGCGTTTTTTTACTTTAATTCTTGTTGTGGCCTGATTGTATTCCTGGGTGGAAGGGACCTAGTGGGAAAGGCAGTGCGGGCATTCTTGTTGTAGTCTGATACTAATCTACAAATTTCCTCCAGAAACTTAATTTATATCATGTGATGATGGAAAGTGTCGACTATTGATTATTATTTGTCTCGCAGATGTAACTGTGGACATCTGCAAATTTTATCCTCTAACATTACGTGTTCAAAGTAGTACCAAAGTTTTACATTCTCATGCATAATGTTCTATTAATGTGGCACAAGAACCTGCCTAATGTGGCGCATAATTTAAGGACCGACACGGATAAAACTTCCAGACTACATGTAAGACATGGCCACATTTGTGGAGATGCATTACAAATCTTCGTCAGAACGTTAACAGACTGATCTTTTTCTCTTACAATACATTTGAATCTTTTATAGAAATAGGGTACCTTTAACTAAAATAGCGACATGTGCAGGCTGCAGTATCTATGGAAAGGATAAGTTAGAGCATCTGGCTAGTCAACTGACATTGGAGACTCCCTCGGTTAATCAAACAGGTTGTTGTGGAAACCATGGGATCTGTTCACATCAAATACTCCAAGACGAATGTCCTGAACCTAACCGGAAATTGGAGGGAAGTATTGTTGGAAGAAAGGTACCTTTAGGGCAATAAAATCCTTAAAGTTTTTTGTACAGTTGTGATACTTATTACCTTACTGATGGCTCTCTTGTTTATGTAACAAGGTAAGTTGCTAAATTTAACTCATTTTTTTACCACCGTGCTATGAGTATTTTCTGAAGAAGACCCATGATAAGCACATCCTGTTGTATTTAACATTATGTTTTTGGCACGTAACTAAAAAGGAGTGCCATTTAAAATTTTATGCAGTTGGTAGAAATAATACTTTTATAGTTAAACATTAAAATATTTTTATCTTTGTTTGTGCAGGCACCATTTAGACTTTCATGGGGATGTGATGGGGACAAGAATGGTCAGTACAAGCATGATTTTGTGTCCTTTGAAAAAGGTGATATAAAAACAGCTGAGCGTAGCAAAAAGCAGGTAGTCATCTATGTTCAGTGTAATCCTTCTAAACAGGATGTCCTATTTGTTTCCACTACTTAAGTGATCTTTGAGAATTGAGATAATATAATTGCTGCGTCATTATTTATGCTAACCAATACCTTGCTTTCAGATTTTGCTAAAATGGGAATCACCTCCGCAAACAGTTCTTTTTGTTACTAAACCCAATTCCAACTCTGTGCATGCTCTCTGTGCCGAAATGGTTAGGTATGTTCCTTCCATGCCTTGCCAGAAAATTTGTAACTTATCTCAATTG
Source organism: Eragrostis nindensis (assembly GCA_012490785.1). Lineage (NCBI taxonomy): Eukaryota > Viridiplantae > Streptophyta > Magnoliopsida > Poales > Poaceae > Eragrostis > Eragrostis nindensis. The sequence continues at coordinate 165,513 of JAAXCT010001092.1, read as the reverse complement.
TCTGGAGTTCTCCATTTCATACAGCAATGCTTCTTTTTTTCTATATTCTCCAGTCTATTATGTTGTGAAATTTATTGCTAAACATATTTCTGCAGATGGCTTAAAGAGCACCAGAATATAAATGTGTTTGTAGAGCCACGAGTTAGCAAGGAACTACTGGCTGAAGACTCATACTTCAACTTTATCCAGACATGGGATAACGGTAGGAACCCTTTTGTGTATAATGGCATTTTTTGTGTTCTGCTCAGAATTTACATTCTAATGTTAGGATGTAAGATGAATATTGTATATATTGTGTGTTAAGAGAACTATATTTTTTTTGTGTGTTAAGAGAAAAAAATGATTGGAAATTAGATACGACCCTTTTAAACACGCCAAGTGCCTAAACAAATTTTCTGGGTTATGCTGTTAATGCTTAGAAGGGTATTTGATCAAATTACCTCTAGCACTGGATTCCCTCCCATAAGAAACAAATTTTCTGTTGATGATTAGCATGTGCAATATTTGTCCATAAGATGCAAAAAGCAAAGTGCACTAGCTATTAGTATGTGCTTACAATTGTTAGCGACTTGCTGTTAATGCTTTAGTTGCAACTATCAAGCACTTACTTTTCTGTTAATGGTTACATTTACTAAAGTTTATTTCACTTCCCTTCTTCATGGTTTATGATAATTTTATTTTTACTTTCAATGATTTAAGTTGTTCTTTATGTGCTTATGTATTGTGTTGTATCCTTTCCTTGTGGTGTCCAACTAATCTGAGTATTTCGACAGATCGGGAAATAAAGTCATTGCACACAAAAGTTGACCTAGTTGTAACTCTTGGTGGTGATGGAACTGTTTTATGGGTATGATGTTTTCAGTTATGTGAAAATTTACCGAATGGTTATATTTGTGGTTAGTTCAAGTATTCTACACAATAAGCCCATTTGGTCTGTGCAATATTTCAGTGACATGAATTGGCATTATTCTTTCTCATGAAATAAAATTAAACTCTAATAATATGTCCTAAGTGTGCTAATTCCTATGTGCACAGATTTTTTTTTTTTGATCATATGTGCACAGAAATTTACTAGGTAGGTTTTGCTGAACTCTAATTGAAAATGATTTGACCCTGTTTTATATTTTCTTTGGTTAGACATTCAAACGACAAGAGTTGATCTATAACCTATTCACAGTAAAAGTTGGAAAATATCCTCGTTTTGTTGTTCACTCAATTTTCAGTACTTACACCTTGTTATAATAATCTGCTCAAGCTAGACAATTGATTAAAGATCTCTTAACAGGCTGCATCACTGTTCAAAGGGCCAGTTCCCCCTGTTGTTGCATTCTCTCTTGGATCATTGGGCTTCATGACTCCCTTCCGTATCCTCTTTCATTTCTGTTCGATGCTTGGTAACCATATTGCTCAAATGTATACCCCGGGTTGGTACGAAATCCCTACCTGGGACCTAAATCTTTAGAGAGGGAGGGGGCAGCCCGGTGCACGTAGATCCCGGTTGCGTAGGGTCCAATCACTTTGGGTCTTTTGTACGCGGCCTTTCCCTGCATTTCTGCATGAGGCTGTTTTCAGGACTTGAGCCCATGACCTCATGGTCACAAGGCAACAGCTTTACCACTGCGCCAGGGCTCCCCTTCAATGAGTAAATCTTTAGAGACGGACGCTTGTTTGTTCTTAGGATCTTGTTTCTTGCATTATCATTGGTATGCAACCCATATCTAACTTCATAAATAATAAGTGAATGTGATTTCTTCTTTTGACATAATTGTCTTTGTACTCAACAAATCTGCACTCATGTGTGCAGGTTTGGTCTTTTTATTCATATATCATATATAGTGTAACATATCGATGTGCATACAGTATTTGGCACTTTAGATTCTAGTGCCTGGGACACATACATGTTGTGTGCCACTGCATTTAATACTTTGAACTATGGCATTTTTTTACTAGAAGGATTTTTTTTAATCCAGTGCTCACCCATCATAACAATATTTTATCCTTAACTCGAGTTAAGCAAGCGAGCAGTATCGTGAATGTTTGAGCAATGTGCTAAAGGGACCATTTAGCATCACACTGAGGAGCCGTCTGCAGTGTCATGTAATCCGTGACGCGGCTAAGGATGAAGTTGAGACTGAGGAACCGGTTCTTGTACTAAATGAAGTAACAATTGACCGTGGAATGTCATCTTATCTCACCTATCTAGAATGCTACTGCGACAGTTCTTTTGTTACACGCGTACAAGGAGATGGGCTAATAATATCGACAACATCTGGAAGCACAGCATATTCATTGGCAGCTGGAGGATCGATGGTTCACCCGCAGGTAGACCCATGTTGTGCATATTTTCTGGATTTTCATCAGCATTAAAAAGTTGTGTTAAGTTGCTCGAAATTATGTTGACTATTCATTTCTATGTTCTGCGTTATGTGCTGAGGTGGACTCCGAACATCCTGGTTATTAGTTCATTTCTGAAGAATTGCTCTCTTCTATATAATGCAACATGTGCATGTAATTTTGCCTAAATACTTGTGCAAATGCGTTACAAAGCTCATGATATCTGATAAAATTTAATTAATAAGAGTCAAACCGAGTTCCGTGAGATTGTCAGAAAATTACATAAATTTAGTGTTTCTGTTTTTGTTCGATGGCTGATTTTTAATGTACATGCCCTGATGCCTCTTGTGTTAACCTTGATTATTAAATGAGCAAGAGTCATTTCTTTGTATGGTTTTTGAAGTTAAGTTGTTTATGTTGGCATTTTAATGCTACCTTTTGCTGGTATATGCAGGTCCCAGGGATCCTTTTCACACCAATATGCCCCCATTCACTGTCATTCAGGCCTTTGATACTGCCGGAATATGTAACTTTGCGCGTCCAAGTACCAATTAACAGTAGAGGGCAAGCTTGGGCATCATTTGATGGCAAGGGTAGGATTCAGCTAGGACCAGGTGACGCGCTCATCTGCAGTATTTCCCCATGGCCTTTACCCACGGCTTGTCTAGCTGACTCCACAACTGACTTCCTGCGAAGCATCCATGAGGGTCTCCACTGGAACTTGAGGAAGAGTCAATCGTTTGACGGCCCATCTGCGTGATCAATTTTAAGTTCGTACAATAGTCTGATGACGGGATTTGAGTTGGATGGTATAATGGTAGATGTGATATTTATAAGCATCTCCTCACTGTTCAGAGAGATAAAGAAAAAGAAGGGACAGATTTCCATCCTATACATGTACAAGTTTGTTATATCGTATTTAGATGTAGACCTATTAACAGTCAAAATATGATCCTGAGCAGTTTCATGCGTGTATAAGTTTTATGCAGTGAAATGAAGAATAAGTTGCAGTTTATTTTGTCCTTCCTTCATTATTTGTCTACAATACATTATAAAACAAATTAACATTCCATTTCGTATATATGCAAAAATCAATCTTACCTCTAAATGTTTGTATAATACATTGTGGTCTTCCATATAATAAGTTTCTTCATTATCATTGCATCCATTATTCTACTAACTACCAATTTTTTTCTTTAAATTCCGGAGCAACGCACGAGGACTTCAACTAGTATACAAGGAACTGAAGCTGATAACTGTCCAAATATTCCACGGACGACTGTTTTCAAGCTTCCTGTGTGCAGAAAAAGCATGTCGCCATTTTTTTTTTTCATGCGCATGGCTGGTCCAGTTCAGGGCCCATCCACGAGGAACAGGCGCGCAATGAGCGGGCAAAAAGATGTTACTGGAAAAATATTTATCTGAGATTCCAACTGCATTCCCGCACCTCTCTATACAAGATGGCAGCGACAAATTTTATCTAGACCCATCCACTAAAGAGGAACATGACTATCAAAATGGATCTGCTAATCCTTTGAAATTCCAGCACCCAATAACGCAATTTGTAGTTCTATAAGTCTGCATTTTTCCCAGGTGAACAGATTCTATCCTTCTTAAAAAAAAATTCTCGATTGCCAAGCAACCCAAAAGATACTCGAAATACAAATCCAATTAAAAGCTCATATAACAGACTTCATCATGCATTAAAAGTTCATCAAGACCCTCGAATTGCCAAACAAAATAAAACATACGAAGTACAAGTTCAAATCAGGGCAACAAATCAGATCTTGACTGTAACTAGTGCTAAATGCCAACGTAAAGGAACACAATTTGACAGCTAACGATCGCGTCTATAATTTCTTTTGCATATTCATTCCTTTCAGACTGTCGTGACTTTCGAGCTCCGCAGAATAGTGAACTGATCTGGCAGCCCCCCGCACAGCTCCCTCAGATATCCCAAGGCAACCTATAACGGTCAAAGACTCTAATTTCTGTGACCGTACCAGCTCAGCCATTCCCTTATCTGACACATTATTGCATTTTCTGAGAGTGAGACTGGTCAAGCATGGAGCACGTGTTATGAAACTAATCCCAGCATCAGTTATCCTATCGCAATCCACAAGCTCAAGTCTTTCTAAGAACTGCACAGATGAGAGGCCCTTCATCCCCTCGTCATAAAAAATGTTGGCACCATTTAGCATGACAGAACGAATTGGACAAGACTGAATCAGCTTTATAATACCCTCCTGCGTGAAGCCTATTTCTGTTGGCCAGTCAGACGAACAAAATGTAAAGGTGAACTCAACAACCTGAAGCATAGGGCAATAGAGGGATAGAGCCTTAAGGCTATCATCAGTCAATGCGGTACTGAAATGAAAATCGACACCATGCCTAGGAATGAACCGAAGTGAGATGCTTCTAAGGTTGCAGCAGTTTTGGAATAGTTCAATCATCTCCCTCTCATCTAGACCAATAACATAGTCAAGGCAAAGTTTCTCCAATGCTTTACACTTCCTCAAGAGAAAACGAAGACCAATCTCTGGCTCAGTTACAATCTTGGCCAACCTCAAATCCTTCATATTCTCACAACAGATGTCATACTTATAAGGGTAGCGAGCATTGTATGCGATATCACGGGCAGCTGATGACCAGTAGAAAGTGTTATTGATGTCAAAGTCAAACTTTTCAAGCTTCGTCCATCCTGGACCAAATTTTAGGAGGTCATACTGGCTGATTCCCTTGCAATCCTTCACAACAAGCTCTACCAATGATCCTTTCTTTCCAAGGTACTCCAGCCACTCCACGCCAGTGTTATCAGGGCACCAGAGTTCTATTTTTTCTGGCCGAGTCTCATACCACCTGCCGGCCCACTTGAACTCCTGTTGGGCTAACACTGTTTGCACGCTGCTTACATTCATGCAGTAGGTAAGATGGAGAGAAGATAAACTCTTGCACCCAATTGCCAGCGATAAAAGCCCACTTGAGCTTATTGCTGGTGCAGAGTTCAGCCTCAGAGCCATGAGTTCTTACAATTTGCCAGATAACCAAGACCAGAGTCATCATGTATGAGCAGAAGCTTAACGTCAGATCCGTTAGTGAGCGACAGGGAGATGAAAGCACATGAAGACCCTGGTTGTCTAACTGATTCCCTTGGTCAGACGACCAACCAAAGTAATTGAACTCTACTTTCCACAAGTTAAGGAACCGGGAGCATAGTGATGACAAGGCTTCTATTGGAGGGTTAAGGCCACATCCAACACAGATAATACCCCTTTCATCTGCCTCAACTTTGTACAGCTGCTTCGACACAAGGGAGAGAGAATTAAGATCACCTGTCCTGGTAATCCTCTTGATGATCTCTGCAAGCAGTGGCTCTGGGAGATCCTCCATCGATCAGGTATTCAGAGTGCTCGACTGAAACTGGTGAATTAGAATGAATCATACCGAGTTAATCAGACAGCAGTAGCGAAACATATTACAGTTCCCAAAAAAAAAAGCAAAATCTTAACACAGAACATTAAGGAAGAACGTAAATCATGCTTGTCAGAATAATAAGTTACACTACTTTCACCAATCACCACCGTTTGTAGGTAACAGAATTCTGAACACTATCCGTGCGCTACCTAACCTATAAGTGTGATGGAACTAACCACTGCTCAAGGGAGCTAAGGATCAAGATGTAACCACAGAGGAACCACAGCAACCAAGAACCTGGCTTTTGAGTCACGGATTAACTAGCCGAGACAGCGACCAACAATCTAAGAAGGGGAGTGGGAGCCGAGGTCTGACCTTAAAGAGTCACGGACGTGTCGACTAAACTTCCGGTGGAACTCGGCACATTCCCCCTACTTTCTAGGGTTTGGTGGCGATGGAGGTGACGACGGAGGAATCGGGAGGCGGCGCGGCGGCTGCAACGTTCTGAACCGGCGTCGCTTCCAAACAGCACGCCTGCGCGAGGATGACGAGAGAGGGCTTTGGGCCTTCGACTTTGCTTCACTAGGCCAAGATGTATAGGCCGTGCAGGAAAATGTCCGTGCATAAAAAAGGACGACGTATAGGAGTTCCGGCCAAAAAAAAGAAGTGCAAGGGCATGAGCCGATGTGAGATGCTTTGGCCTGCTGTAGGATTGCATTCACCCCCAGCGTGCGCCTGCTAACTCAACATTCAACAAGGCCAGATGAGGCATCTCATCATATATCCTTCCAAAACTGAAGAACGGATTGCATTCACCCCCAGCGTGCGCCTGCTAACTTTAATATCCTCCCAAGTTTGGCCATCTGAAGCAAACACGATATTCTTTATCTTTAAGAAGAAATACAACAAGGGCATTCCAAAGAGAAACGAGGAGACAGAGACCCGAACTCAAATACAAGCCCCACCATGTATAAGAAGCTTGAGAACCACCTAAAAAGCTGATGAAGTAAAACAGAGCATACTAAGCACAAACGTGAGAGCATCCCTCGTTGATGCACTGAAGGCCACCACAGCTACAAGATCGAGCTTGGAGAATGGAGACGTATTGAATGACATCCGAGCAGTCAGTGCCTTGCTCCCTGAGGTGTCATTGATCAAAGTAAATCGAGAGGCGAATCAAGTTGCGCATTTGTTGGCACAACAAGCTATTAGAAGGAAGGAATTTGTCGTTAAGAGATTTGATTTTCCTTTGTCAGTTAAATCTTTAGTTGAGTCGGAAGCATCAATTGTCATGATGCTTCTAGGAGCGATGGGTGCAATGAACTGAATAACGCAACCACCAGTTTTTATAATACTGTGTCTTTTTTTTTCTTTTTGCGAGGGAATAATGATGTGCCTTATTAATCAATAGTATCATAGCACGGTTGAGCGAGATCGGCAGATATTTGGTTCGGTAGAGCGCTTTGCTTTTACGAAGATCAATCAAGAGGGACACACGATTTATACTGGTTCAGGCCTCCCGAAAGATAATAACCCTACCTCTAGTGTGTTCTTGTATTGCCGTATAGGCGAGATGCATTGTGGTGTCTCACACCGACCCCTCTCCCGTGGGGAGGGGTGTTTACATTTATAGATGGGTCTTGCCTCTTTTACAAGTTAGGGTTGGAGCATATCTAGGTAACTTCCGATCTATGATAATAGATTCGGAGTCTATCTCTAGGACCTTTTCCGTATATTACAATTCTTCGATAATCTCTAAATAATTTTTGGAATATCTAAAAATCAGGGTTACGACATAAGCCTCCGAACATGTCACTTGGCAGATTCATCTTCTTTTCGAAGGGATTACCATCTTTGCGTGAACTTCTGACAAGGGATATGTTATTCAACAGACCCTTTGTTCTTCAGATATTCTTCAGAAAATTCTCCAAGCTTGTATATGACTTCACGAATTAATCCTTCAATAATCTGACATTATGTGTCTTCAGGAAATAGTCTTCATGAGAAAGTCTTCGAAAGAGAGTCTTCGGAGAAATAACTGCTCCCGAACTCTTCTTAGCGCTTGTGTCTTCGGCGGTATTAGGAGGTAAGGTCTTCTGATGAAAGAATGCCATATAGTAATTCCGAACGTGCATAGTCTTGATGTCTTTAAATATACGAAGCTTTAGAGAACAGGCGAAGCCCCCAAGCTTAGTAATTTGATGAAATATGAGCATCATCTCCTCTGCAATCTTCTTGATCTGAGCCGAAATAAATAAATAAGTGACATCTAAGAACCACTTCCCTCCTTTCGAAGTCTTGTAATTAATTTTCCTATAAGCCGTTTAACAGAACTCGAAGTTCTTGCTTGTAGAAAAATCAACAGAAATATGTGTTCATCATAACCTTTGGCTAATGTCTTCTGGGATGTGGTAGCTAGGAACCAGATCATCCGAAGTCTTGAGGCTGACATCTTTTGATAAATTAGCTCTCTTGTCATCATAAGCATCAAGTTGTAGAGTCACATATATCTTCTGGAGATAATAATCATCAGAACAGAAATCTTCACCATTGCTTGGTCCGACTAGTGCAACTTCAGAATTAGTTCAACTCCTTCTGACTGATACTCCTCAACATTGATACTCGATAGAAATCCAAATACTTTCGTCCTTTTGTTCTGGACATAACTTATACTTCTTCAGCAATAAATCTTCACGTGAATACAACTTGGTCTTCTCCTGCTCGCTTGATCACTGAAAGTCTTCGGGCTCTTAGGACATCTGCACACTGCAAGCTTGCATTAGGTGACTTTAGAAAATATTCATGATAGCCCCCGATGAGCGCGTACGGCTGTTAGCCGGCGTCTCAAAGGGGAGCACGTGTTCGAGAGCGAGCACCACGGGGCGACATCCTCAGCTACAAGCTTGCGTTGTGATAAACTTCTGGCGAGTAATCCTGATGACGTCCAATGAGCGCGTACGGCTGTGAGCTGGGTCTTCACGGCAAGAACGTATGGGCATGAACCAATATCTTCGAGACGAGCGCACCCGCGAGACAAAGCCCCAAGCAAGCACGCGAGAAAAAATAATGGTGTCCTTCGGCGAGTATGATGGCTTGAACAGATGAGCCGCAAACTGATATCACATCGGTGTCCTCTGCGTGCTTGTGGTTGAAACTTCAAGGGCTGCTGTAACTTGAGATGAATAGAGCATGATGACTTCAACTAGTATTCTTTTTGTTGTACTGCGCACAATAAACAAAGCTTGACAGGGATGTAGCTCAGGCTTCAGTATACGGACACCCACAGGCAACATGTCTTCATCTCCACACATAAACAATGTCTAAAGGCGGGGCATCACAGCAGTGCGACGGCCATAAGTACAGAGCCACAGATGCACGGCGGCGCGGCAGTGCGCAACGGCCAGGAGCTCGGCCTTTAACGCAATGGCGCAGTGGTGAGAGGAGCTTAGCTTCAAACTGGCATCGCGACACTGCGGCAACCACGAGCGCAGTGATGCAACATCATCAGGTGAATCCGTGGTCTGTATGCTTGTCGACATGGTGGCCTTCAGATGCTGATGAATAATGCTGCTAAGTCTTCAGGTTGTAGAGAAGTGCATATACTTGGGGAAGATCATCCCGTTGATGTTTTAGAAATATCCCACTCTAATGCAATATAATGTTTGACTTGCTTCTGTGATGAGGATTGAAGAAATTGGGCAAATCTTGTCGCCGTGACCCTCTTAGACTTGTATCTGCTTGCTAATGTCCACTTAGCTTCCTTGACTGCATACTTGCTAGATTGAAGGCTTCATAACATAGCTTCTCGATCGTTCTTGTATTAGGGCCAATAAAATTTGATAAGTGCTGTATGATGCTCAGACTTGCTTCTCAAGTGTAGATAAAAATAAACTCCATATATATGACAGAATAATCTGAAGTTTGCTTCAACGAGATATAGAGCAGCTTCTGTTAATCACATCATCACTTGAATAATCCAATATAAATTGGCCTTGATAAAATCGGAATGCTGCTGTCAGAATTGACGCTTCATCATAGATAAAAATAAAATCCTTATATATGACAGAGTGATCTAAAGTCCGCTTCAATAAGCAATAGAGCAACTGATATTTAAAATTTCCGCCTTCAATATATGAACTCCATAGAATAGGCATGTATGTGTAGCCCCTGCTTTTCTGTGTGCAGTGATAACTGATGCAGGAGAGTATGAATTACAAAATGCGCATTCTAGTAAATAAATACCAGAGATGCCATCTGATTGTGTTTCTTGATAAGAAGTCCAATTAGCTGTATAACATTTTACTTTGCACTGGGCAAGTTTTGTTTCAAGCAAATTAGCTGTCAATTGTAAATACATGTAGAACTACTCATTGACGTTTAACTTTGCTTATAGCAAACTACGTTTGAGAACTAACTCGTGCAACCGGTCTGGGGTTAACTTCTTGTAACCCGATGGGCCAAGGTTTTTGCCCCCAGACTCTACTGGGGGTCAATTAACTTATAACCACGGTGTGGCTGTTGGTAGTTCTTAACGACCACAGGTGAATCCGCAAGCGCACGGAGATACCGGTGTAGCACTTCACCTAGGAGTATTCCAAGGTATCGAAAATCCACAGGGAACGTGAGTGTTTATCTTCTAACAGGCTCGTCCAAGGACAACAAAAAGTATATGATAGGCTTGGTAGAGAAGCTGGTCTGCCAGGCGACTCCGGTCTACAGCTCTACGACGTACCCAAACGTGGAGGGCTACCGAGGGCGGATAGGGCTGTCACCACTTACCACCTACCTCTACTATCCGTGGGGCACGCGGCAATAAAGGTAACCTCTAGTCTAGACACCACGTCTACACTATCGATTACTACATTAATCTCGGATCCAACAAAGACTAAGGTACTAAATAGAGCGATGATCCCGTAAGCAAGTAAAGGAAATAACTTACTCAAAAAGGAAACTAAATTACCATAAAAGCATCACGTAGACTTACTTAAAAAGGCAGGACTCCGTCGAGGTACAAACTGGAGAAGAACGCCGACAAGCCCGGCGCTTCCCCGAACTACTCTCACTCTCTCCCTATTTTCTAAGCACTATGGAGGTAGCTCTACGCCTTTAGAATGGAACTACTCACTTCTTCTTCTTATGTGTCTTGAACCGTGGGAGATCTCTATTTATAGCCCCAAATGAGGAGGAGGGATTAAATAGTATAAGTGAGAGGCGGTGGAGCAAAATTGGACGCCAAGGTAAGCCGGCCGGCCATCCATTGTCTTGGATGGCCACCGCCTTCGCCGTGGACGCTCATGATCAATTCCAAAGGTCGGTTCCGAAGTCGGTGAAGTCCTGGGGGCGGTTAAGATGGAGTAACCATCAAGTTTAAGCCTCAAGCACACCTGTGCGAAGTCGGTTGTTCATCCACCATAAAGAGTATTGGGCTTGGTGTGTTGGAGTGTATGTAGCCCACTGGAGGAAGATCGGGCCATTTGGAGACAAAAGTAGGCCGGTCGCGCCGGCCAGAAAATTTCTGCATTTCCAGAATTCTTCGTCTTGGCATAACTTCTGCTCCCAAACTCCAAATTGGGTGAACCAAAAGTACAAATTGACTATCTCGACGACGGCTTCGACATGGTAAGGTCAAATTTATTATTTGAACAATTTATCTTCAATGACCAAGTCCCTCTTTATTTGTAGTTTGTGGTAATTTTCCTCCATATATTGTTCCTGCAATCAAATATCACCAAAACTCGTGGAAAGGCATTAGTTTATAAAATATCCCTATTCTATGTGTTTTATATGCCTTTTTATATTGATAGATTGGCGGTAAAAGTTATTCAATAAGGACCGCCAACAGTAGCTAAGCCTTATGACGGGTTTTTTGTGGTCGTCTTGCAACCGACTGGGGGAGGATCAACTTACAACCTCTTGGGCTAAGGTCCAACCCCCAGATCAATGTTTAGGGTCAATTAACTTATAACCACAGTGTGGCTAAGTCTTATGACGGGGTTGTTGGTGCCTTGACAGGCTGTTCGTACCAGTGCCCTATTAACCCTCATGTGGCTAGGACACCAGCCAAAGTAGTAGACTGACCCTGAGGTCAGCCTTTTCCATGCTGAATGGAGGTTAATATGATCCGACCTAAAAGTCGACGATTCTTAGGACAATAACCAAGGTCAATGATGCAGAGTAATCTGATCATTGATATGACCCGACTGAAAAGTCGATATTACGTAAGATTATGACCTGGCTAATGATCCATGTAATCTAATCAATAAATATTTGTAGAGCTAATAGAATGCCTGAATATAAATATCCAATGGCCAGTAAGATGACCAAATATGAATCTGAATTCCAGATATGAATATCTCAATTATCAATAAGATTCCAGATGAATTTTCCAAAGATTAATAAAATTCCAGATGAAAATCCTGATGATTCTGGATGAATGTCCCAATGTTCAATAAATTCTGGATGAAAATTCTTATGATTCCGAATGAATATCCCAATTATCAATGAAATTACGGTTGAAGATTCCAATAATGAATAAATATCGGGGATGTATATCCAGAATATCAATAAAATGTCCAGAGACGAATATCTTGCTGAAATAATCAGCTAGAGAATATGTCTAGAGAAATCCCTGTTTACTGATAATGAGCAAGAATATTATTCTGTAATAACGAGAAAACTTTCTGCTATGCGATGTGCTTGATCATGCAACTAACGTGAGCATATTTAAATAAGCACATGATGAAGTTGGTGCATAAAGTCATGAATATAGGGGCTGCTCGTGGCTCTCTGCTTATGAGTGTTGAAATATGCATGTAGAGAAAGGAGCAAACATAATATATAATAAAATAGTAAAAAAGAGCGGTTTATTTGGCTTATCTGGAGCCTAAGTCACTCGAAGAGTTATTCTAGATGCCTTGATGATCGGCTTGGTATCTTCGGGATTATTGAGTAGCCCCCGAGCGTAGTTTCTGGAATTGACGATCCGGTACCGACGACATGGTGTCCGTCTTCAGGACATTCGATGACTTCAGCTGGTCGACATCTCTCCATCGCCCCGTCAGGACTGCGTGAAACTGCTGATGAGGTCATCCGATGAGCGGCGAATTTCACGCCAATAACCTCGAAGATGTCCTGTAGTAGGTCTTCGGAATTAATGTCCTGATGTCAACTAGCAGGTACGATGTTCGGCTTATTGAACTCCCGAGGTCGCCGACAAGATTATGCCAATCCGAAGAGTGTTCGGGAGACTACGAGTCTTCGGGTAGTTTATTGTCCGATGATCAGGCGATCAATTGTAACTTAACCCTTCTTATGTCAAGGATGTAGAGATGCACATTTCTGCATGCTACTGCGATCCTCGGTGGATTGCTCATGCAAAAGAAAATAGCGGATCATATCTGTTAGTATAACCCGAAGGTAGATAAAATAATGCAAGAAACTAAAAGTTCAGAATAGCATGCAGCTAAATAAAGCTGTTGATAAAACAGAAGAGATCTTCCCTTTTACCAAGCATACGCATATGCAAGATTTTGTCATCGGTGCCGAGGCAGCCCAGCATACACGATGTTTGGCTTGTTGAACTTCCGATGAAGTGATCATCTTGTAAACCCGATCGTGTGGGGCTCCCGATGAGCTCGCTTTTCTTTGGCAGTCGTGGGTGACGATGTCCCGATTAAACCAACTCGATGACCTGCGCCGCTCGCACGATGAAGTTGCTGACCAGCGTGTTCCTCGGGAGGCTACATGATCAACGACGCCAGCCCTTGCATGAGTGGGTTCTCAATGGTGGCTTCGAGCGATCGCTGTTGTGAAGAGTATCCACGTCCATGGAACAACTAGCAGCGTATTCACCCGTGAACCAGGCTTCGCGTCTTGCCGTAGTATCATCGAAGGCTCGTGTCGTGGACAAGCATGCATAAATAATTCATGAAACAAAGCCACAGATTAGCCTGAGTAAAAATCTAGAACAGATCGGAATCAATAAACATCCGACTTTGTTTTTGGATATCTCGCTAATCATGCCAGAATATAGTAATAATCAACCAGCATGTGGAGAGATCGGAAAAGGCAGGAGAAAGAAGAAAGAAACTTCCTTATTTGCAAATGCGTGACGGACACGATCCCGGCCTCCCGAACTTGGATGATCTAGTTTGATCAAATCGACGACGTTGTGCGCCGCCGCCGACGACATACGTGACCCTCAGGTAGCAGATGCCGATCTTGGACACAAGTTGGAGCTCGAGTTCGCTCCTCGGTCAACTGATCCCAAAGGGCCAACCAAAATCAACAAGGGCGCAGCCGCGACGTACGAGATGCTTCCGATGGCGGGCGTCGCAGCCGATTTCTTCAAATCTTGCCGTGATTATATTGACGGATTCTTCAGCAATGCTGTCGTAGCACGGTTGAGCGAGATTGGCAGATATTAGTTCGGTAGAGCGCTTTCCTTTTACGAAGATCAATCAAGAGGGACACACGATTTACACTGGTTCAGTCCTCTCGAAGAATAATAACCTAACGTCCAGTGTGTTCTTGTATTGCCGTATAGACGAGATGTGTTGTGGTGTCTCACACTGACCCCTCTCTCTTGAGGAGGGGTGTTTACATTTATAGGTGGGTCTTGCCCCCTTTACAAGTTAGGGTTAGAGCATATCTAGATAACTTGCGACCTATGGTAATAGATTCGGAGTCTATCTCTAGAACCTTTTCCGTGTATTACAATTCTTCGATAATCTTTAAATAATTTTTGGAATATCTGAAAATCAAGGTTACGACAAATAGAGATGCCTCTTTAAAAAAAATAAAGAGAAGAAGAAGAAAAGAAAGAAAGAAGTGAGAGCATAAAAAAGCATATGCTGATGGCTTATTATCAGTAATAGCATTGTTTCTTACCTTGAATTAGGGAGTAACTCATACTTCAAGAGTGATGCGTCCTTAATCTTAAATTCATTTTTCTCCAGTCCCCTGGATCGACAAGAGCAGATGGATCACTCGGTAGCTAATGTAATTGCCACAGTTGTTTTAAGGGGGTGTTCGTTTCAGGCGGCAAAACTTTTAGCCCTGTCACAGCAAAGAGAATTTTATCATTTAGAGTATTAAATAAAGTTTAATTACAAATTTTTTTTAAGATGGGTGCTAATTTACGAGACAAATCTAATGAGCATTATTAATCTATGTTTTGCTACAGTGATGCAACAGTAATCATCTTCTAATCACAGCTTAATTACCCTTGTTAGATTCGTCTCGCGAATTAGCCCAGAGGTCCTGCAATTAATTTTGTAATTAGACTTTATTTAATACTTCTAAATGGCAAGATTCTATTTAATATGACAGCGCTAAAATTTTTACCAAAGAAACGAACACCTCCTAAATATAGTGTTGACCGCCGGGCAGATTTCAGTAGGCGCCGCACGAAGGGCCTGTTTGTTTGGGCTCTGGCTGTGCCAGCTTCGGCTGTGGCTGTGGCTTCTCTGGAAAACAGCTGTACTGGCTGTGCCTGTGGCTGTGTCTGAAAACATTTGGTAGAACAGCTTCTTCTGCAGCTTCTCGTACAGCTTCACATGGAGCTTCATAGATAAAAGAATGAATTGTCTAAAATGCCCTAGACACAAGACTTGATTGTATACATACAATTCTTGTTTTACCAATAATTAGTACTATTTTTTCAGAAATAATTAGTACTATTTAAAATTTATCAAAACCCAATTTTGTGTTATTTCATCTACATGAATTAACATGAAAAATCAAATAACATTCAAAAATAATGTTTTCTAATAAACTATACTAGATATTTCCTCCTACTCACTATCAAATTTTTTATCTTCTCTTTCTTGCTTATCCTTAGCCCTCACCGACACCTTGTCCTTTGTTCCCATCCGCTCATCCTCCTCGTCCCCTCCCTCTCTCTCTCCCTCTCTCTCTCTCTCGACAATTTTGATGACACCGACACAAGCAGCAGAAGCAGAACAGCTGTGGATCCTGTGCGTCTGGTGACCACGGCAACAGCAAGGGGCCGCGGTTGCGGTGAATCGGCGGAGGAGGCCACCGCACGGGGGAACAGAGCGAGACGAACGGCGGTGCAAAGTGGCTACGGCGATGGGAATTAGGGATTGTGAGGAGAGGCGACGGCGGCGGTGTGTGGTGACCACGCTCGAATCGTCTCTCTCACGCAGCTCGACCAGGTCCTCTCTCTAATCTCACAATATTAGCCGAGCAATCCTCTCTGTCTAATCTTAGCCCAAAAAATCCTCTGTAATCAGGGGCAGCTGTGCCGCGGCGCCGCCCGGCCTCCCATCCCGTTGCGTTCGGACCTCTGGCGCCGTGCTTTCGCGCGCTCGAATCAGGGGCAGTATCGGGTGTTGCTGACGTGGAGGAGGAGGGAGCCGGCAAAGCTGCCCTTGAGGCGCTCCCCGCTTCGCCTGCTTTTTTGTTGCGGCTCCTCCCGTGAATTACGGGGAAGCTGCTGAAGGAGCCGCCCGTTTGTTGCCCATCGACGAGGAGCCGCCGCTGCCTGCTGGAGCCGCCCACGGAGCCAAAACAAAGAGGGCCGAAGTTTGACGACAGGTGAGAATATCAGGGCCGGCCCTGGAGGGGGGCAAGCGGGGCGGCCGCCCAGGGCCCCCGACTCTAAGGGGCCCCATCCTGTGACATGTCTGTATATTGGTCTCGGTCCAGAAATAACAAAACTTCACCCGATTAGTCCCTTAATATTAGCAGGCTGTAAGTGCATGCAACAAGTCCAGCAAAAAACTTCATCCGAGGGTCTGCACCATGCCTTCGTGATCCAAGTAGAACAAGCTCAATACCGACAATGGCAATGACGAGCATCCGCACATCACAGCGGCTGCCATCTCAAATTCTTTGCAGCGGCCGCACTCACGTCGCGAGTTGGTGCAGTTGCTGGTCGTTGATTGCCGCTGCCCGCGCTGCTGTAGACCTTCAGCCGACCAAGAAGATTGTTGCACTAAATTTGTAAGAAAAATCATCTTTGACTCATCTAATGTACACGTAAATAATCTAATATCTAAGTTAAAGGTTATATTTGCAACAAAGACAATGGGCGTGTTCGGCCGGCTGGAAACCAGCCGGCTGCTGCTGCTCCTGCTGCTACAGTCAACTAAATTGCTACAGTGCGCGAATCTTCCGCTACAGTGTTCTCTCTCACTATTCAAACTGCAACTGCAACTGCATCCTCCAACCGAACACCCTGAATGTCGTGCTATCAGTTGAAACAAGCTTTTCAAAGTTGAAATTGTTAAAGAAATATTTAAGGCCCATCATGTCTCAAGAACGGTTGAACTATTTGGCCACTTTACGTGTGTTTAGAATAAATTGCCAAATGAGATTGATATCTATACCATCATTAGTTACTATATATCTAGAAACGCTAGAAGAAATGCTTACAGTGATTTGCACATATTGAAAGGATCAAGGGCACCGAGAGAGGGGGGGGGGGGGGGGTGAATCGGTGTGTCAACAATTTCTCCCAAACGTACTTTAGGCGTGAAGCTAGCAAGACTAGATATGGTGATAACAAAAGCAAGCGATGCGCACACACAATCTAGTCTATGCAACAAGCAACACCCTAGCAAGCAATTCTACCAAGTAGTAAAGAGACACCCTATCAAGCAATTCTACTAGCACATAGAAGTAAATGCGGAAACGTAAATGCTAGTAAGTAAAGGAGATAAGGATAGGAATGCTCATGATTTTTCCCGTGGTCTCGGAAGGATGGCGCCTTCCCCTACTCCACGTTGGGTCACTCCCGCCGGAGTCTCGACCCCGTCCCTCCGCTCGAAGGCGATCCCTCCTAGAGCACACTTCACCCTCCGAGTGAAGTCGCGGGCACGTCCTGCCGGGCTTGATCCCGGGTACTCTTCCGGAGGTAAGGCTCCGCACGTGATGCGTGCCAAAGGGCGCTCCACTAGTGATGCTTCTTTCGCACGGGAAGCTCCAAGACCGTGTACAAACTTGTGTTAGCTTCCACAATCTCCTTGGACAGCTCAACACCGACGCCTAACCGGTCTAGGCCTTGCCATAGACCAAGAGTAACAAACCGAAGTGACTCTCTCAAGCTCACACTAGCCTAGAGATCAAGTGGATGCAATTGCTACTCTCTCAAGCACTAGGATCACTCCAAATCCTTCACAAGTGCTTCTCTCCCTTGCTCTTGGCTTCCTCTGAGTTTCCTGCACTCCAACAATGGCCAAGAGACCCCTCAAGGGGCGGGCAACCAACTATATATAGGCTACCAACCCAAAACTAGCCGTTGCCCAAAAGTGCCCTGCGAAACTAGAGACCGTACAAAAGGACCGTACTGTCCGGTCTCTTCCAGACCGTATTGTCCGGTCTCTATTTCCAGGCGCATCTCCATCTTCTTCTTCATCTCCAATGAAGACCGTACTGTCCGGTCCCTAGGACCGTACCATCCGGTCGATTGTCCGGTCTTCATTTCTTCCACTTTCAGAAACTTCAACTTCTCTGTCTGGAAATCTTCTGATGACCGTACTGTCCGGTCCTCATGACCGTACCATACGGTCCATTGTCCGGTCTTCATTTTCTCAGCATCCCGAGACTTCACTTCTCTGTCTGGATCTTCAATGAAGACCGTACCATACGGTCCCTAGGACCGTACTGTCCGGTCTCTACCGGATAAGCTGAAAACTTGATCCACTCTTGATCCTTGCTTCCAACTTCTTCAATTCTTGGTTCCTCTTCTTCTCTTCAGCCACCCTAGCTCTCAAGAGACTCACAATGCATCCATTTGATCTCTAACCTAGTGTGCTCTAAGAGAACCAATTCGATCCCTCTTGATAGTCCGGTTTTTCCTATGGACTCAAGCTAACATCTAACCAAGCAACACTCGCTTGGATCTAGCATGTCCTTAGCCTTGATCCACATCTTCTCCGCGACTCCATCAAGTTCTCGATCCGAAATGTCGAGGCAACCAATCACCAAGTCGTCGATAGATAGAGTATGTGAGACGACGCTTTATTGACATGACCATTTGTATATCCTACAAGGAAATGTTAGTCACATCAATATGGTCACCCAATCACCAAAACATTCATACCTTTGGGGTTTCCGAACTCCAATGGTCATGAAGCTTACAATCTCCCCCTTTTTGGTGATTGGTGACAACACATATCAAAAGATATCAAAAGATATATAATGAAATGCGTAAGAGTGATCTAGAAGATTGGATATGAAATGAAGAACAAGTAAAACGGAGAACAAGGTAGTCATAGCTCAAAAGGTATCACCTGCAAAATAGAGTTAGAGCACATGGGTGATATATATGGAATAAAAACATGAGCTATGACCACAACTCTGTGATGATAAGATTATAAGATATTCCTGCAAAAGCAAGTGAGTGCACATATCATCACAGAAAGAGGAAACCTGGCAAGATAGATATAAATAAGCGCATCCAGGTAAACATACACAAACTCAGAGCAATATATCAAAGCAATATATCAGAAACAGAGCAATATACAAGATATATAGATAAGAGCAAGTGTATGTAAATGAAACCAAGTGCATTCTTGATGAGCTAAACACAAGCAAAAGCAAATCAAGCTCAACAAGAACCACGACAAAAGCTCAAAAATCTCCCCCTGGACAAGCTGTCTCACACTCCCCCTGAGCACAAGATCACTCCACTACTCCCCCTAGACCTATACAAGATCTCTCTATCTCTCTCCCCCTTTGGCACCAATGACCAAAAAGAGAAAGAAGGAAAGAGGAAACTGCTGTCCTACGCGTCGGAGACTGGAGGAGGTGCAGTGGTAGTAGACACTGAAAGCTCTGGAGCTGAAGAGGTGCCCTGCTGTGGCTGCTGCTGCTCAGAAGAAGTGCCTGTGTACTCAAACTCTGAAGGTGGTGAAGGAGTCCTGGAGGGTGCTGTCTGCTGCTCTGGAGAAATGCCTGTGGCAAGAGCCTCACGTAACTCCTCACGAGTGTAGCCAAAGTCAGTGAGATCTGCTGAGTGCTCAATAACTCGAGGCGAAGTAGGTGTCCTGGGAGAGTCTGTCTGCTCCACTGCTGCTGTCTCAGCTGTAGTAGTCACGACCTCTGCCTGTGAAGCTGTAAGAACTGAGTCTGTCTGAACTGAGGCTGTCTGTGCTACTGTGTCAAAGTCAAGAGTACGAGCTGGCAGTGGTGACACAAAGAAGGGACTCGTCAACGTAGTAGCTAGTAGAGCTGACGGAGTCATGGAGAGGCCTGGTGAAGAAAAGTACTGCTGTG
This sequence comes from Eragrostis nindensis, assembly GCA_012490785.1. Taxonomy (NCBI): domain Eukaryota; kingdom Viridiplantae; phylum Streptophyta; class Magnoliopsida; order Poales; family Poaceae; genus Eragrostis; species Eragrostis nindensis. The sequence continues at coordinate 145,521 of JAAXCT010001092.1, read as the reverse complement.
AAGGTCCTGCCTCTCCAGTCAAACCAGCGAACGTGGACGTCGACGGCCCCACCGTAGGTGCACCAGCAGGTGAGATGGGAGCCGTGAGTAAGGTGCTGAAGTACTGTCCCTGACTGGATGACTGTCCTCCCTGTGTCTGAGCAAACTGCTGCTGTCGCTGCTGCTGTAGCTGCTGAAACTGAACTGTGTCTGGTGGCAGCACACCTGGAAAGGTGATAGGAGGGAAAGACGGGAGACCTGGCAGTGCCTGTCCAAAAAGACGAAGAGTCTGAGCGATCGCCTCAAAGCCAGTGAACAACGAAGACATGCCAGTAGCCAACTCCCTCTGAGTGTGTACAACGCTGTCCATCATCTGTCTGTCCCTCTCTCTGTCCTCTCTCTGACTCCGGATCTCTCTACGGAGCTCTGCTAGCTCTGCGCGTAGAAGTGCATCTGTCTGTGCTGGAGCTGTAGCAGAGGCTGAAGGTCCTGCTCTAGAGTCCGGAGTAACGTCCTCAGGAATGGACTCCATATGACTACCAGTCTGAATATGCTGCTCGGTCTCGGTAGCCGTGTCACCTAAGCCCTGTGAAGAACTCCCCTGCGAAGCTGACTCCCGGGTAGCAACCCGTCTGTCGGAGGCAGGTAAGGGAGTGTAAGCTGTGGTCACCTTGGGCAGCTCGTCGTAGTCCTCCTGAGACAACAACTGTAGCCTCCTCAGAATGTAGCAGATCAGTGGTGCGAAGGCTAAGTGTCTGGCAGCTATCCCCTCAGCAATAACGTCCTCCATCTGGCACAGTATCAGATCTACCAAGTCAAAGCCTCTGTGCCTCAGCATCAACATCACAACCCACTGTGCTAGGATAGAGAACTGATCCCTGTAGCCATTCCTAGGCACAATGGTCCTGCTAAGAATACTCCTGAGAACTCTACCCTCGTGAGTAAGTCTGGTGTGAGCTCGGCTGAAGTTCTCCGGGTGCGGTGGAGGGAAAGCAATACTCATATCCTCGTCTGAAGGTAGGTGTCCCCCAAGAGGTCTGCGGGGAGGCTCCATCCCTGGGTGAGCAAGCGGAAACACTCTGGTCTCGTGCTGGATGGTCTCAAGTGCCTCTACGAGGTTCTCCCTCGTCACTCTGTGGGGGTGTCCTCTGAGCATAAACCAGATAGCTGAGCGATCCTGAGCAATCCACAAGGAAGCGTAGAAGTCTATCACAATGTCGTAATCCCAACGCATCAGTGAGGTGATGATCTCCTGAAGGCCCGGGATATAAGACAGGTGCTGAGTGAAGTCTGTCCCGGCACCTCTGCTGGCAGCCTGTATGCTGCAGTGCTGGTGAGTGACAAAGAGCTTACTAGCTCCGTCTGTCCGCAGTCTGCTCCTCAACCCAGCTGCTATCCTCTGCTGTAGTAAGGTCCAGAAGCGACCTCCTGCCTGTGGGTCTCTCCTGGCAGGTACCCAAGTCTCCTCAGTGACACGTCTGAACTTCTTGAGGACTGGGCCTGGCAGCTTGAGAGCGTCCTCTGCAAGCACGTCCCTGAGTGTGGCAGTCCTGTCAAGAGCACAGAACTTGACTGCCATCCTCTGCCTGTCACCCTCGGTGACCTCAGGGGGTCCGTCACCGGAGTGGGAACTCTCCTCTGCCTCTGACTCTGGCTGCTCCTGCGCGGTCCTCGACGTACCAACCTCACGGATGGACGGAGTCCGCTGCACTGTGACTCTAGCTCTGGAAGACCTCCTCGGAGTCTCCCCCTGTCGTCCAGCAGGTGTGTCCCTGATCCTGAGGCCAGTGTCCCTGCCGGCTGGTAAGTCAACCTCTGCTGCCCTGAGAATCCGGTCCAACTCGGGATCACCAGTCTTCTGCTTCTTCTTCTTGGGCTGCTCGACAAGCTTGGACTTGCCCCTGTCACGGTCTCCTCTGCCCCTGCCTCTGCCTCTGCCAGAACCTCCTGCCATAACTGCTGACTAGGCTGCAGACAAGATAGGGCGAGTGAGCTTGGCCCACCAACCCGTCCACTGACGGCTGACTGCCAAAGATAGGACTAAGGGCTTGGCCCTCAATCCGTCCACTGTCTCTGCTCTGCTGTCAACTGCCCACTGCCTGCTGACAACTGCCACTGCACGATAGGAATAGACAGGGTATATGAGTATAGAATAACCTACTATAATCTATCAGCAAGAATCGTAGGTAAGCGCATGAATTTATATGAAGTCCTAGCGCAGAGGTAAAGGACACAATGCCGGCAAATATGCAAGGGAAACTACGGCATTGTCGATTATCGGTGGAGATCAACTAGTGTACATAGATCATATGCAATAGACACAATGTACCACTAATCGAGGAAATGCTAGTGTCGAGCTAAGTGTATGGTATGGAATCGGAAATCGACACAAAGCGACCAACAACCAAAATGTCATAGATAAATGAAGTGCGACACTCGAACACTATGACACATGGCAGGCAAATGACCTAAATTGCATTGAAGTTAATCGAATTTTACGACAAATGCAATAAAGGTTCGATTTTTCTAGGGATTTTCATCGATGAAGGAATTGAATGGCTCAAACCCTAGATACGGAATCCGATCGGCTACTGTGCGGTTCATGATTATCAGTGGCTCACCGAAACTGAAGAAACGACGATGATCGTCGGAGTGGAGGACTTGGGCTCGGTGAGTCGCGGGTACAGGAGCTCGTCGCGCGAGGGAGGAGCAACAGCTCGAGGTTCGCGCGGATGGAGGAGCTCCACTGCAAGGTGCTCGTCGACAGCGAGGTCGTCGTCGACTCCGGCAACGGCGGCGCGCGGGCGAGGTGGAGCGGCGGCGGCTCGGCGTGGAGTGCGGCGGCGGCGCGCGGTTGCTAGGGTTCGCGGGCGAGCGTGGAGGAGCAGGTGCGGCGCGCGGCGGCTGCGGTGACTGGGGCTCGTCGGCGGGCGAGCGCGGAGCAGGTCGACGGCGGCGTAAGGGGCGCGCGCGCGCGGGAACGGCGAGGCGGGAGTGGAGGCGCGAACGGCGGCGGTGGATTTTGGAGGAAGATGCACAGTAAACCGGAACCGGCCGTTAGGATTAGGTCTAAATTCGAACGGACGGCCGAGATCGATCAGTTATTGAATCAGCGGATCAGATTGAAGATGTCCCGCGATAAAATTAACCAGACCATATGGTACGGTCATAAGGATCGTATTGTACGGTCTCCTTTGGAACCCTGACAGTTAATCTACAGAGACCGCATTGTACGGTCTGTAGGACCGTATTGTCCGGTCTCCTTTCTGCCTCAGGTTTCAAAGGATCTCGTGCAAAAGCACACCGTATTGTACGGTCCCTTTGACCGTATTGTACGGTCCAGTCCAGAAAAGCTGATTTTCAAGGAATTTCCTTCTTAGTCCAAGTTTCTCACACAAGAACCAAATAAACACCAAACATGGACTAGAAGGGGAACTCTCAAACACTCCTTTGAAAATAAACCAATATAGGTTGCGCATAGGCTTATAGTAATTTTTCAATCGGCAAATAAGATGCAACCAAATAAGAACCAAAAGCGATAAAACCAAAGGAGGGGTATGTATGAGTCCTTTGCCTATGATCCGTGCAAGTAGATTTAACCTTGAGGATCATGTAGCAAGACTCAATGGGCATGAAGCACAATTCTTTTCTTTAGTCACACTTCTATGAGATGTGAGATCATATTACGAATGAAGCACTTCCTCATAGTGTGACAACTCCTTTGTGATTTCCTATATGCAATGCATGAGACAAGCATATCATACAAATGCAAGGGAAAGTAAACATGCCATGTGATATGCAAGCAAAGTTAAGACAACGCATAAAGGAAACCTACTCAAGGTCAAGTTTGAGCCTCTCTCAAACTTACTCACTATGAGCCAAACCTTGCCTTGAGTCCATCGGTCCACCAACTCAAGCATCCCCCATGCTCATAGCTATCTTGAGAAAGTTAGACCTTGAACTAATTTTTATGTTCTTTTCTTTTTAGTTATTAACATATGCATGAATGCAAACATACTAGTTCACAAAGGAGCACCTAGCTACCATGCAAGCAAGTGCAAGAAAAGAAACTACTACTATGATACAAGTTACCTCCTTGAAGAGTAGATATGTCGATGAAGCACTCGAAACTTGTGGTGGACGTTCATGAGTTGACGTTGCGGCGCACGGTCCACCACCATCACCCTTCTAGGTCTTGTTCTTGGGAGCCCACTCGCACTTGGTTGGCCTCTCAAGGTCAACTATGCATTTGGGCACCCAAATCTTCCTCATCATCCTCCTCTTGTCGGGTGATCCAAGAGCCTTTGCCTTCACCTTGCCTTTCTTGTCCCTAAAGAGCTTGTAGTGTGTATTTTCATGGAACAAGTTAGCGTTAGGCAAAACCTTGGAACTTCTCACCTTGGGACAATTCTTGCTAGTGTGGCCGTCACGGCAACACTTCTCACAATAGTAGTCGTCCGCCATGAGGGGAACTACCCAAGGTGGAATGTCATCGTCCTTGCCGATGAGGTTGATGACGGCGGGGTAGGAGCCGAGTCCCTTGTGCCCGGGGTTGTTCACAAGGTTCCGACCAAGTATCTCCTTATGAATGGTCCTTCCCCTTGTGAGCCTCTCGAAGCCGTCCATCACCGAAGCTCTCTCCTCCTTGAGTTGATGATATTCCTTCAAGATTTTCTCATCAAGAGAGATGCTCTCAAGAGAGGGAGTTAGTCCATCACAAGTAATATATGAAGAATCGGAAATAGATGAACTAGAAGAAGAAGTGTTACACTTTTCGAGGAGGGATTGATGTTCTTCCTCAAGAACCTTGAACTTGCCGTTGAGCCTCATGTGTTCAACCTTGAGCTTGTCATAGCTTTCATCCAAGGTTATGAGCGAAGTGGAAAGGTGCTTGATCTCATCCTCTAGTAACTTGGACTTCTCCTTGAGCTTCATGTGGTCTTCCTCAAGCTTGTCATAGTCCTCATCAAGAGCCTTGTGAGAGATGGATAAGTCCCTAAGTTCACCCTCAAGTTGACGAACTCGGAAGGCGGCCACTTCATGTTCCTTCTCCAACCGAGCAATGGTCTTGTCCTTCTTCATGATCATCTTGCCGGTTAGGAGAATGCTATCCAAGAGTTCCTCATATGTGGGCTTATCCTCCTCACCAAACTCTTCATCGGACTCGCTCTTCTCATCTTCACTACTATCATCATCTTTGGCCATCAAGCAAGTCGGTGGTGGAGGTAGAGTCTCGGAGATGTTGGTGAGAGCTATGCCGGCCATCTTCTTTCCCTTGGAGGATGAGTCATCACTTTCTTCTTCATCACTATCATCATCCGAAACCCACTCTCCAACATAGAGTCCCTTGCGAGATGATCTTCTCTTGTCTTTGCCTCTAGAGCTTTCCTTCTTGACAAACCTCTTCCTTGCCTTGTACTTGCTTCTAGGGTCTTCTTCTTCATCATCGCTTGACTCTTGAGTCTTCTTCTTGCTCTTCTTGATTGGCTTCGGACATTCCTTGGCAAAGTGACCCTTCTCTCCACAATTGTAGCACTCGGCATCTTTCTTGTTGATGAATCTTCTCTTGAAGAAGTTGCTTCTCTTCATGAGGAGTGCTAGATCATTGGGATGAAGTTGCAACAAGTCTTCAACGTCTTCTTCATGCTCTTCATTACTTGAATCTTGAGTCACCACCTTCTTCATCTTCTTGCTTGACCCCTCGGATGCAAAAGCAAGATTCTTGGAGGGCTTCTCATCAAGCTTCTTGTCGAGGTTGTAGCTCTCGAAGGCGGTGATCTTCCAAGTAGCTTGTGGGTTGTGAGGGCTTGAATGTCGGTGTTGAAGAGACATGTGATGAGTGCTCCATATTTCTCCCTTGGGAGAATCCTCAAGATCTTCCGCACAAGGTCACCATCATCAATCTTGTCCTTCACACCGAGAGAGTTGATATCCTCTACAAGCACATTCAAGCGAGAGTAAGTGTCATTGATTAGCTCATTTGAAGACATGGCAAAGTCATCATACTTGTTCTTTAGCACATAGTATCTTTCCTCTTTCACGTCCTTGGAACCCTCATGAATTTGTTGAATTTGAGTCCATACTTCATGAGCGGTACCCGCGGACTTGACTCGAGCAAAGACCTTTAGTGATAGCTTCAAACAAGGCATTTTTAGCTTTAGCATTTGCCTTTGCGAGATTCACATCAAGAGTACCAATGGGAGTCCTTAGAGAGACACCGGAACTTGTCACCTCCCATGCGATAGGGTCGAGAGCCTCGAGGTAAGCTTGCATGCGAGCTTTCCAATAGGCATAGTCGGTCCCATCGAACGGGGGCAGCCCATGATCTCTCGGCATCCTCACTCAAGGCGGTTAAGCCCTATTTGAGCAACGAGGCTCTGATACCACTTGAAAGGATCAAGGGCACCGAGAGAGGGGGGGTGAATCGGTGTGTCAACAATTTCTCCCAAACGTACTTTAGGCGTGAAGCTAGCAAGACTAGATATGGTGATAACAAAAGCAAGCGATGCGCACACACAATCTAGTCTATGCAACAAGCAACACCCTAGCAAGCAATTCTACCAAGTAGTAAAGAGACACCCTATCAAGCAATTCTACTAGCACATAGAAGTAAATGCAGAAACGTAAATGCTAGTAAGTAAAGGAGATAAGGATAGGAATGCTCATGATTTTTCCCGTGGTCTCGGAAGGATGGCGCCTTCCCCTACTCCACGTTGGGTCACTCCCGCCGGAGTCTCGACCCCGTCCCTCCGCTCGAAGGCGATCCCTCCTAGAGCACACTTCACCCTCCGAGTGAAGTCGCGGGCACGTCCCGCCGGGCTCGATCCCGGGTACTCTTCCGGAGGTAAGGCTCCGCACGTGATGCGTGCCAAAGGGCGCTCCACTAGTGATGCTTCTTTCGCACGGAAAGCTCCAAGACCGTGTACAAATTTGGGTTAGCTTCCACAATCTCCTTGGACAGCTCAACACCGACGCCTAACCGGTCTAGGCCTTGCCATAGACCAAGAGTAACAAACCGAAGTGACTCTCTCAAGCTCACACTAGCCTAGAGATCAAGTGGATGCAATTGCTACTCTCTCAAGCACTAGGATCACTCCAAATCCTTCACAAGTGCTTCTCTCCCTTGCTCTTGGCTTCCTCTGAGTTTCCTGCACTCCAACAATGGCCAAGAGACCCCTCAAGGGGCGGGCAACCAACTATATATAGGCTACCAACCCAAAACTAGCCGTTGCCCAAAAGTGCCCTGCGAAACTAGAGACCGTACAAAAGACCGTACTGTCCGGTCTCTTCCAGACCGTATTGTCCGGTCTCTATTTCCAGGCGCATCTCCATCTTCTTCTTCATCTCCGATGAAGACCGTACTGTCCGGTCCCTAGGACCGTACCATCCGGTCGATTGTCCGGTCTTCATTTCTTCCACTTCCAGAAACTTCAACTTCTCTGTCTGGAAATCTTCTGATGACCGTACTGTCCGGTCCTCATGACCGTACCATACGGTCCATTGTCCGGTCTTCATTTTCTCAGCATCCCGAGACTTCACTTCTCTGTCTGGATCTTCAATGAAGACCGTACCATACGGTCCCTAGGACCGTACTGTCCGGTCTCTACCGGATAAGCTGAAAACTTGATCCACTCTTGATCCTTGCTTCCAACTTCTTCAAACTTGGTTCCTCTTCTTCTCTTCAGCCACCCTAGCTCTCAAGAGACTCACAATGCATCCATTTGATCTCTAACCTAGTGTGCTCTAAGAGAACCAATTCGATCCCTCTTGATAGTCCGGTTTTTCCTATGGACTCAAGCTAACATCTAACCAAGCAACACTCGCTTGGATCTAGCATGTCCTTAGCCTTGATCCACATCTTCTCCGCGACTCCATCAAATTCTCGATCCGAATTGTCGAGGCAACCAATCACCAAGTCGTCGATAGATAGAGTATGTGAGACGACGCTTTATTGACATGACCATTTGTATATCCTACAAGGAAATGTTAGTCACATCAATATGGTCACCCAATCACCAAAACATTCATACCTTGGGGTTTCCGAACTCCAATGGTCATGAAGCTTACACATATCATTTCATAAGAATAAATTTAATATACTACCTTTTACCTATAAATAAAGTTTACATTATATATATATATTTAAAAAATGAACATAGAGGGCCCCGACGTTTGATTCGCCCCGGGCCACTAAAATCTCAGGACCGGCCCTGGGTGAGATCGGATTCGTTTGAAGCTTTCCGCGCGGGAAGGGAGAGCGCGCACGTGTGGAGCGCCACGCGACTTGGCGAGCGTGCGGACGCGCGGAGGTTGCCGCACTACAGAATCTTGGCAAGTTGGAATATATCTTGGCGCCGAATCGAGCCTCGCGCCGTTGCGCGTGGCAGGGAACGCCCCATCGTGAAGCTTTGACTCGCCGGAGCACTGAGAGACGACTCTTCTGGGGTCGTCGTCGTGAGCCAGATCTCGTCTCTGGACAGCCATTGCTGAGGCAGGCTAGGCTCCCTCCGCCGATCGATTTTCAAGGTTACTTTCGCCCTCCTCTTTCTTTCCCACTCTTTGATTCTGTTGGTGTTGCAGCTATCATGCATGCCACGGCTTCTAAAACCATGCTACTCAATTTTTCTTTCCCGAAATCACACTGGTAATAGTGCTTCCGGTCTTCCCACTTTGCCAGTAATAAGTTTCCAAACTACTAGTGAAATCAAGTCGAGATGCAAAAATATAACTTTGACAAACTGTGAAATTTTATCTTAGCAACTCTACAAATTTACTAATCTAACAATGCACGAACGGGACATTGATTATCTTCCTGTTTCAGAGATACCAAATATATTGGTTCCATGGCTGCATACTAGTTTGCTCCCCCGTGTAAAACTTCAGTATCTTCAAGGAGGGTTCAGTATTACAAATATACTTATTTGTTTGATTGTACTGACAGGTCCAATACAATTTTACCTTGTTATTGTAACAGCTTTACTAGAGCATATAATGATGGAGCTCCCCGAAAACGAGCTTAGAAACTTCATCCATGGCAGTGAAATGGCAAAGTGGAGACCAGTCAGCAATCACAATATTACTAAATTCACTGAAGATGGGATTAAAAGGATCACTAACAACTATGGCACTCCCATTGGAAGAGGTGGCTTTGCACAAGTTTACCTAGGTGCTCTTGATGATGGTACTCCAGTTGCAGTAAAGAGGCACATCTGTCAGAATCTGAAGGAAGGGTTTGCTAGAGAGATAACAGTTCATTGCCAAATCAACCACAAGAATGTGGTCAGGCTGTTAGGCTACTGCACAGAGGAAAATGCATTGATGATTGTTACCGAGTATGTCCCTAGGGGAACCCTGAGGGATCTTCTTCATGGCAGTGATGATCCCATTTCTTTGGATACAAGGTTGGGTATTGCTATAGAATGTGCAGACGCATTAGGATACATGCATTCTTCCATGTACCAACCAATCATTCATGGCGATGTAAAGCCCGATAACATACTTCTGGACAGCAAATTGCGTGTTAAATTGTCTGACTTTGGCTTGTCAAGGTTGCTTTCCATGGATAGAACTCATGAGTACACCATAAATGTAGCAGGCAGCAGAGCCTACATGGATCCGGAGCACATTGAGACTGGGATTATTGATCCAAAGTCTGATGTTTATAGTTTTGGGGTTGTTCTCTTGGAACTAATTACCAGAGCAAACGCAAGTGAACGTGGATTTAGTACTGGACTCAAAAGAAATTTCACTGATGCTCTTAAAAAAGGAAAGCCGGCGGCACGGCAGATGTTTGATGCCGAAATAGCAAACGAGGGAAACATGGCGATTCTTGACGAAATTGGAACTGTTGCAGTAGAATGCTTCTCAAAGGATATCAAGGAACGCCCTGAAATGAAAGATGTTCAAGGAAGTCTTCAGATGCTTAGAAAAGCACTTCACTGTGAGCAAGCTCAAGAAAAAATAGGTCAAGGTTCATCATGGGGAACGCACAGGATAAGACGGTCAATAAACGTAGCATTAGGTTCTTACAAGTTGAGCTTGCTGGACATCTTCAGTAGGGACAACGTAGCATTAGGTTCTTACAAGTCGAGCTTGCTGGACATCTTCAGTAGGGACGCACGTAGGTGCAAGAGGAATTTCGATAGGAATGGAGGTCCAATACTGGAGAGAACTTGCAACCTAAATATTTTGACCAAACGCAGTATAGAGAAAATCACCAGTAAATATTCAACAGTATTTGACTTCGATTATTTTGGTCGTGTCTGCTTGGGACGTACTGAGGACGGTACGACGGTGATGGTGAAGAGGTTCAAAGAGATCGATGAAGTTGGAAAAGATGTTTTTGTAGAAGCAGTGCAATCTATATCTCTCATTTGTCATAAGAACATCGTGAGGCTTCTAGGCTGTTGTTTGGAGACGGAAATTCCTCTGTTTGTATATGAGTTCGCCGCCAGGGGGAGCCTGAATGACATTCTGCACAGCACAGTGAAATGTTGCCTCCCACTTGATTTGCGCCTTGATATTGCAATTGGATCCGCAAGGGCATTAACATATTTGCACTCAATGCCGCCTACCGGGATCGTACATGGCGCCGTCCAATCTAGCACCGTGCTGCTAGATTACAATTTGATGCCAAAGGTCTCGGATGTCTATCTTGTAGGCTTGAGTCAACAATGTGCAGACACTGTGGACACTAACATGTGGAACGAATCATACACTGGTTTTGACGTCACATCTGAGAGTGATGTTTTCTCGTTCGGGGTTGTTCTCTTGGAACTTATCACCAGGAAACGAGCACGCTACGACGGCATAAACGGACCCCGGAGCCTCTTGTTCGAATATATAGATGTCTGGAAGAAAGAAAATAGTGGAAAAGCCATGTTTGACGAGGAGATTGCAGTCGAGGGGAGCATCTTTATCCTTGAAGAGATGGGGAAGCTGGCAGTTGAGTGCCTCAAGGGAGATCCAAATGAGCGACCAGGAATGACGGAGGTGGTGGAACGGCTTCAGAAGCTAAAGGGAGACTGGAAGCACGGCGAAGGGAGCTGGACCTCTGATGCCGCGGAGGAGATAGCAAGCGGGTCAGATACCATGCACACACTCAGGCTAAATTAAGATCTTGTTTGTTTACTTTCTAGATTATATAATCCAGCTTATTTCTTTCACATTCGTAGTCTGACTCTCTAGGGAGTAAACAAACATGGCCTAAGCCGCGGCAGTTTTCGTAGCCTGAATTCTATCTGATTCATGGGGCAAACTTTTCTCTACAGTATCGTGATTTGCAAGAAAAAGAATGAGCTTCTGTGCGCTCTCTCTCAAGAACACACAGAATGCAGTGTGGTAATGAGAGTTGAACTAGTGTGCCGAACATCCGCATCTTTTCTGTCTGCGTACTAAATTGTCATCTGAATTTGAGAATTACATTATCTGTATGACATACTTTAGGGTGCCGTAAATCGCCGCGCACACTGGCGTAGTGGCGTGTATGTATTCCAGTTCCTATTTCAGACAGAAAATCTTCGGTCCTATTCCCCACCGCGAAGTGTGGTTTCTACAGCAAGCTGTCCTGCTCTCGTGCAGGTATGGGAACCCTGCACGTTATATATGCAGGGCCAACCAGAATTTGCCAAGTAGACAGCATTAAGAAGATAATTAAAGTGTTGATGGTGATATCTTCTTTTCGTCCCCCCTGCAAAGAAGGGGCATTTAGATTCATAGCACTCATAAACTCGACATCCAAAGAACATTCTTAGTAAAGGTGACATCCAACGAACACCACTATTTGGGCCTAAAGTCTCCATTATTTACAATTATCTCTCTTTTCATGTATTCTCCCCGATAAAGCAGACCTAAACGGACAACTTTTCCCCTGAGCCTTCACGCCTTCCTTAACCTGCTCTGCACGCAGCTTCTTCTAGCTCCGCCTGTTCCTCGTCGCGCGCGCGCGCCAGACACGCCCCCCCCCCCCCCCCCCAACCCCCCCAGCTCGCCGCCGCCGCGATTCGCGCCCTCCTAGCCAAGCCAGCGTCGATGCCCAGCCCAGGCTGCCGCCATCACCCTCCCGCCCTGCCACCCTAATGGGTTAGGGTGGTTACTGGTTAGGGTTCGTGGAATCATGGGGAGAGGTAGAAGGAGAACAAGGAGAGCACTCAGCCAAAATCGCTTTAGGGCAAAAGGGTCTGATTTAGAGGGGGGGGGGGGGGGGGGGGGGGGGGTGAATAGGATAAGGGCCATTATTGAGGAGAAAAAGAGCAACTAGTGGCGTTTCTTAGATGCTTGTTTATTAAAGGCGTTCCTTGGATGTCCGTATTTAGGAGTGCTATGAATCTAATTCTCCCGCAACGAAAGATCGATTTTCCGATTCAAATTTAGGGGAATAACCAGTTTGGTCCACTGATTTTGACTATTGTGAATGTCTGATCATTGTGATCCTTTGAAGTGTGCTGATGAAGCATAAATTTTTCACCATGAAACCCAGCAGCTCGTGTATAGCGATTCTTACGTATATATTCCACAATCGTCATCATAAAACTATGGGGAAAAATTCAAACCAATAAAACATTGAAAAAATAAATTTTGCATCGATGTCTTATCAAGGTTTTCATTCACATTTGTTTCCAGTCTTTTTGTGTCATTATTCACAATTGCCGCTGCCAACACAATTAAAGATTCGAATTAACTAGCCTGCTACGTGGAGCATTCTTGTTGGCCCGTGCATATATAACGTGCCGGGAGCCCTGCACGCGAGCCGAACTCCGTTTGGGACGCAGGTTCTTCAGGGAACCCCGACAAGCCGTTCGAAACGGACTCGTGGCGTGCTCGGTCACAACCGGCGAAGGCACAGCTCAGAAAGGCGCCTCCCGCAACTGCCAATGAGTCTATTCAAAGGCTTGATCGAGAGCGACCGCATGCGTTGTTGTAGGTCCGTCAGCGTACCGCTCGCGAACAAAGCTTTCACGTGCACCATGCGTGGTATTATCATACCGAGTTATCACCGGGAGGGTCCTTCTCGTGAAAGCATGTAGTTAGCTACGCGGGCGCTTCATCGGCATCACACGAAATGGTGGCCGAAACAAACTCCTCGACTGACCAGGAAAAATGATCACGGATAAGTTCGATCCTCTCGAGTCCGCCGAATCCAAAGCACAAAAGCTCAGTGAAAAGATTCCCTTGTCACTTAGACAATTCTAGCACAAGCAAAGTTTTGAAAACCAAAGCAATACGTGACAAACAACGGAATAGTAGCCGTCGGCGTACCGGCAATCCTAGCACAACCAAGGCTTTGAAAACCAAGCAACACACGGCAAACGAAATCTATATCTACTATTTCTTTATAAGTGCAACCAACTAAAGGTCATTAACACCTAATTCTCTCAACTCTCAGCTAGCCACGTCACTTAGAAAATATGAGCCGCTAGATCATCATGTCTCACGCTAATCTGGCCGTCAATTGTCTTGCTCGCCCTCTCTGGCAACGTACATCAGCGGGCAAATATTATTCCAGCCTCTTGGCCTCCCTAAACAGCAGCCAACTTGACTAGCTAATCCCATTATGGACCGTTTCTTCAAGCATTAGTATCAACTTTCTAATGCAGGCAAAGCGTTTCAACTTTTTATTACAGTCAAGCGTTTAGTAACCTCCATCTGTTACCCTTCCTCTTCCTGATAAAACTACAGCACCAACTGCAATATTAGCCACGATCATAAATCTTCGAAGAGGTGCCAGATAGATCACATTCCCCTCGACCTTGGTTCTTCTACGTGTATGTGTCTCCGCCTACAAATCTCCAACCACCAATGGTGATTCGATTCTTCATTCATGCAGGAGCCTACAAATAAGCCGTTGTGCCTTTGGTTTACCTCTTGCTCAATCGTCGGGCCTCGCTCCTTCACGAGCCCGCAACACTGTATTATATTAGTTCAGTTGCCGGAGCGCCTTTTCGTATCTATTTTGCTGCCGACACCAGATTCAGCTGACGTGACCTCCGCAAAAGTACTTTCTTATTCATTGCCCTTTTACTCAGTACAACTAAACGGGCTGTTTCGTTTAGGCTGCTTTCGTTTAGTTGTACTCAGCCGTTCTAATCAATCGATATTTCCCACATTTGTTATTTCGCAGGTCATTAAAACAGGTTTGGGATTGCATGCATGCCAAGTTCAAAGCATAATATATTCATGTGTATATACGCCGCATCCATACAACCCTGTTGCGATCCATAATTTTCTACGGACGATACTCAACTACCATCATGAGTAAAGTAGGTGCCTTATGATCTCTCTCCCCTCTTCTTCATCAGGCAAGCATGTTAGAATTGCTACTTATGTTGTATGTATTTATCTCTTATTTTGTTGTCAAGCTATCATGTGATTGGGCTGCCACACATTGTTGAGATAGAAAAAATATTTCTGAAGAATACATAATTTTTTTTCTAGATATAGCATATTTGGTGACTGGAGTGATATTTCCTTTCCAGTAGTACTATCAATCTGAGTGGTTGATTCTGCATTGTTTGTTTCAGTTTTCCGTGTTTGAGTGAGTTACGGTTCTTAAATTCTGATTAAGTAACCATCATCAATAAAGATGATTTTTTTTCTTGCAGGTATCAACAATGATGGTAGTTGAACACTGCTAAATACAGTATTTGGTACATAGTTTAATTTTTTTAAAAAGGAAATAAAATCATGTGCCAACTCTTGGAGAGTGAGATTATGAAAGGAATGAAGACCAGTTATGGTTAGATTGCTTCAAACAATCTTTGTTGTGAATAGCTTCATATCAACATTTGTGTTTATTTTACAATCTTCACCCATATATTATTAATGCCCTGAGAGTATGAATGGTTATATTGACACTCATTCATTTGCACATTATACTGAACTTTCTCTTCAATGCATTGAGAACTATAGTTTTTTTTAAAAAAAAATCATTAAAGAGTACCGCGGCAACGCGCGGGGTACTCCCCTAGTTCTTATATAAGCACAACCCACTAACAATCATTTATTGCTATAAAGCTAGCCCCTCATGAGGCCACATCACCTGAAATATTTCAGCCATCAGATCAGTCTACAAAGCATCAAGTCCGTTGAATCGTCCCCTGGTGTACATCATGAAATCAATTTTATTCCCTCCGCCCATTCATATATTTACTGGTGTAGTAACTGGCCAGGAGGAGAGGGCAGCATAAACTCCTGCCACACCCTATTTTAATTCATGCGTCACCAATATTTGTAACTCCCTCACTATGCAACCAAGATACCAATGCTATTGATGATGGTATTAATCCTCCACTAATCAGCGCCTGATCAGCAATCCTATAAGATGGTCTTCACAGTCCATGTAGACATTTCAGCATTTTCGACGGATGCTAAGAACCACCAAACACCAATACCACCCCAGAGTCAAGTCCCCCACCCATATCCATATATGCACAGTCTTACAAAATAAGCATGTTCTATTTTTGCTGTTCTGATTTGATTGTGGATCCTTTTCTCACTGACATCCTTTCTTATTTGTCACAGATTGCTGCATGGATTTGTACTAATGGTATGCAATAAAGGTACTAAGATATGTGCTAGGCATACATCCTTTTTTATTTGTCACAGATTGCTGCATGGATTTGTACTAATGGTATGCAATAAAGGTACTAAGATATGTGCTAGGCATAAGTATAGAGAAGATCTTATCTTAAAGAGGTAAAGAGAATAGCAGAGGGGTTCGTAGAAGAAAAAAAACTCTGTGAAGATATTTGATAGTAAGTAGTTGATTTTAGTTGATATATGTTGTCCTTCCCTATACACTTTTCTTAAAGTCAAAGAAAATGAAATTACATCAACTCAATCTACTTCTCAGAGCTCAGTAGAGAAGTTAACCAACACAACAAATTTGGAAAGTTTACCAAATTCATTGCACTACTTTCTTTTGCTAATTAAGCATCTGTGTAAATATCTCTCTATTGTATATAGGAACATAAATTTATGCCATGAGTCAGGTGACACTAACATTGAAATTTGCCAACATATGCTTTTATTCTCAAAATTTTCATCTCTTCGGAGTCAATTCAACCACAATATTCGTTTTTGTATCACAAAAGGTGACATCTAATTATTCTAACGAATCAACCTCTTCTTTTCTATACCCATTATTTTTTAAAAAATAATTGTTTATCCCGCAGCAACGCGCGGGGTTTTCACCTAGTATAACTCCAGTTGGTCGTCGTACCGGTCCTACCGGAAGTCCAGAAGCAGCTGTGCACACTGCACAGCTCGCTCGCGAGGCGCGACCACACACCAGTTTCGCTTGCTCGCTCGCAAGGCCGGCAGCCCGCGCCCCTCGGCACCGCGCTCAGGCGTTTGTTTCCTCCACATTCCCATACGGTGGCGGAGCTAGGCCCAGCCCATAGGATGGGCCGAATCTTTTTTGGGCTGCATAGGATGGGCCGAAAAAGGAGAAAAAAAAGAAAAACGCTATTGACCGAGCTCCAGTTGACGGTTGGGCTGGATTTTAGGGTGAGCCACGGCCCACCGTGTCCATCCACTGGCTCTGTCAATGCCCATGCCTCGAACACCGGCGCGCCTTTTGTCTCGGCCAACCCATAAATCACAGAATCACGGTGCTCTCCCGCAAGCGCGAGGACCAGCGAGCACGCGGCTAGGCCGAGCCATACCAGGGCGAGTGTAAGGATCGTGTGACCGAGAGGAGGGGGGGGGGGTGAATCGGTGCACTCCAGAATCTATTTCCAAACACCTACACCCAAGCAACTCCTAGTGAGTAGTTCTAGTAACAAGGTAAAGCACACTAAGGAGTATCCTTAACCTATATAGCTAGTGAGTATAGATAACACAAGCACACCACACTAGCAACCTAGCACATCATATAAATAGCGGAAGACTTAAACTAGGCAAGGCAAGGTAACAAGATAACTAGAGACAAGGCAACCAAGATACTAGGCACACTAAGTAGAGTCCTTAGAGCTACTAGATAGGCTAGAACAAGTAAGCACACGAGCAAGGCAAACAAGCAAACCTAGTGAAGCTAGTAGGTACCAAAGTAAACACACAAGCAAGATAAGAGCACAACAAAAGTACTACAAGCAATCATATATAGTGCGATAAGTAAATGCGAGTAGTAAAGGAGAAGGGATAGAGAATGCTCATGATGTTTTCCCGTGGTCTCGGAAGGATGGCGCCTTCCCCTACTCCAAGACTCGGAGGGGAAGTCTGCTATAGGGTCGGAGGATAGCGCCTTCCCTACTCAACAGCGAGCACACTATTCACCCTCCGAGTGAAGTCGCGGGCACGTCCCGCCGGGCTCGATCCCGGGTACTCTTCTGGAGGTAAGTCTCCGCACTTGATGCGTGCCAAAGGGCGCTCCACTAGTGATGCTTCTTTCGCACGGGAAGCTCCAAGACCGTGTACAAACTTGTGTCGGCTTCCACAATCTCCTTGGACAGCTCAACACCAACGCCTAACCGGTCTAGGCCTTGCCATAGACCAAGAGTAACAGCCCTAGATAACTCTCTCAAGCCCACACTAGCCTAGAGATCAAAGGATGCAACTTGTTACTCTCTCAAGCACTAGGATCACTCCAAATCCCTCTCAAGTGCTTCACACTTCTTCCTCTTGGCTTCTTGGCAGCACCTCCCCTCTTTCCTGGGTCCAAGAGCACCTCAAAGAGGTAAACAACCGACTATATATAGGCCACCAACCTCAAACTAGCCGTTGTCTAAAAGTGCCCAGTCTGCGTGATGACCGTACAATAGGACCGTACTGTCCGGTCTCCATTAGACCGTATTGTCCGGTCTTCACCAGACCGGCATCCAGGGAGTGCTGATCTTCATCTCAAAGCAGACCGTATTGTACGGTCTCTAGGACCGTACTGTCCGGTCTCCACATCTTCTTCAGCCAACAGAAACTTCTCCTTCTCTGTTGCTCTTCTCCTGTAAGACCATATTGTACGGTCTCATGACCGTATTGTCCGGTCAACTGTCCGGTCTCTATTCTTCAACTTCCAGAAACTTCAGCTTCTCTGTCTGGATTCCTCTGTAGACCGTATTGTACGGTCTCCATGACGTACCGTACTGTCCGGTCTCCATTTCTCCACTTCCAGAAACTTCAGCCTTTCTGTCTGGATTTCCTCTGTAGACCGAATTGTACGGTCTGCATGACCGTACTGTCCGGTCTCTTCTGCCTTCGCAGCTTCGATCTTCTTCTTGATCTTCTTCTTCCGAACTTGATCTTCTTGGTTCCTTCAACTCTCTTCTGCCACCCTAGCCCCTGAGAGACTCACCATGCATCCAATGATCTCTATAACTAGTGTGTACTAAGAGAACCACCTCGAACCCTCTTGATAGTCCGGTTTTTCCTATGGACTCAAGCTAACATCTAACCAAGCAACACTCGCTTGGATCTAGCATGTCCTTAGCCTTGATCCATATCTTCTCCGCGACTCCATCAAGTCCGTTCTTGTGTCGATGAAGGCAACCAATCATCCTTTTCATTAAGTTCATGGTGTGTTGGCGTTCACCACCAACGAACGGAGCTTTCATATAAGATCTCACAAAGAGTGTTAGTCACATTCATGGTTCTCATCCAATCACCAAAACATTCATACCTTGGGGTTTCCCTAGCTCCAATGGTCATGAAGCTTACAATCTCCCCTTTTTGGTGATGGATGACAACCATGATAAAAATGATCGAGAAGATAAAAGATGTAATGACAAAAGCCAAGATAAAAACACAACTCGATCAAGACACTAAACAACAAGTATATGATAGAGAGATAGTTACCTTGTTGATTAGGTCGAGGCAAGTCATAGCTCAAAAGAGGTCACAAGTTAGAGCAAAAACTCATATCACAAGTGAAAGAAAGCACATGGAGCTATGACAAGCAAAAGTTGCAAGGGGTTTACCTTCATACTTACTTTGTAGAATTCCGCTCCCCCTTGACAAGTGCGCCAATCTCAAGATTGTGTGAAGATCGATCATCTTGATCACTTGATCTTCATTCGCGCAAACTCCCCCTTGAGACGGCATTTCTTCTTCTTCTTCATCACCTCAAGATTGTGTGAAGATCGATCGTCTTGATCACTTGATCTTCATTTGTGCCAACTCCCCCTTGAGGTGACATCTTCCAAACTCATCATAGGTCCGAACTCTTCTCATCTTCGAACTCTTCCTTTTCATAGCCCGAACTCTTCTCCCCCCGTGATCTTCTCCATCAAAACATTTTCTCCCATATTCTTGCTCGATCATTAAGCCCGAACTCTTCTCCCCCTTTGGCATCTATCACACAAAAAGAATCTACCAAGGAAGAAAAGTTAGTGTAAATGAATGAGACGGTTGGGAAAATGAGTTACTTGATTTGGCGTGAAGCTCCCCTTGATCCGTGATTCTCCATCTCCCAACAATTGTCCCTACACACATTCTCAAAAGAATATTGTCTTGAAGTACATAGGGGTTAGTTGATGATGATGGAAATGTATGAACCCTTAGACTTTGAGCCGCGCAAGTGGATTTAACCTTGGAGCTCAAAAATCTTGGTTCAATGGGCATGAAGCTCATATAGCATTGCTATAAATTCATCATAGGAGGTCATATACTCATATTGTGAATAAGCAACTCCCCCTAGATGGGTGCTCGGCGCCGAGACACTTATGCAAGAATGCATGATGCTAATGCAAAAACATGATAAGTGTACAATGCATGATGCTATAAGGGTAAAACAAGAGAAAGCTAAGAGCCAAGTTACCAACAACAAGTTTGAACCCTCCATGAGCTTGATCACAACGAGCCATTCTTCAAAGCCTCGGGAGCCAAGAGCCACCAATCCCAAGCTTAACCCATGCTCATTGCTATCTCGTGAAGGTTTGTCGTCGGTCCTACAAAACAAGAAGAACACACAAAACAACAACACAAACAAGAAAACAAGACAAGCAAGGTATATACATATATACAATGTAAGCTCAAAGGATACTCAAGTGAAGTCGGAGAGGTCGAGAACGTTAAGTTCTCCCCGAAGCTTACAAAAGGTCTTCTTGTCAAGTGGCTTGGTGAAGATGTCCGCCAATTGTTCATGAGTCCGGACACCAATCAATTCAATATCCTTCTTAGCCACATGATCTCGGATGAAGTGATGCTTGACTTCAATGTGCTTTGCATGGCCGTGATCACCCTTGTTGAGAGCCATATTGATAGCACTTTCGCTATCACAATAGAGAGGTACTTGCCCATAAGATAATCCATAGTCCAATAGGGTTTGCTTCATGTATAAGAGTTGAGCACAACAAGCACCGGCCGCCAAATATTCCGCCTCCGCCGTAGAGATAGCCACACAATTTTGTTTCTTGGAACTCCATGAGATGAGTGATTGTCCAAGAAATTGGCATCCACCGGAGGTACTCTTTCTACTCACTTTGCAACCGGCGAAGTCCGAGTCCGCATAGCCAACAAGTCCAAAGTCCGAGCCTTTTGGATACCAAAGGCCCATTGTAGGAGTGTTCTTGACATACCTAAGAATTCTTTTCACGGCACTCATATGGGACTCCTTGGGGTTAGCTTGATATCGAGCACAAAGACACACACTAAACATGATATCCGGTCTAGATGCGGTAAGGTAAAGAAGTGAACCAATCATAGAACGATAGAGTTTAGGGTCCACCGGTATACCTTTCACATCCACATCAAGAGGGACACTTGTAGCCATAGGTGTGTCATAAGGCTTGGAGTCTTCCATGCCGAACCTCTTAAGAAGATCCCGAGTGTACTTCTCTTGGTAGATGAACGTGCCCTCCTTCATTTGCTTTACTTGAAAACCGAGGAAGACATGAAGTTCACCTATCATGGACATCTCAAACTCTTTCTTCATAAGAGCATGGAAGAGCATGGAACTCATCATTATAGATTTCGTTAGTGGAGCCATAGATGATATCATCAACATAGATTTGACAAACAAAGAGATCATCACCAATATGCTTAGTAAAGAGAGTGTTGTCGATACTACCGATCTTGTAGCCTTTGGCGATGAGATGATCTCGAAGTCGTTCATACCATGCTCTTGGTGCTTGTTTGAGTCCGTAGAGAGCCTTTTAAGCTTGTACACATACTCCGGATGCTCGGGGTCCTCGAAGCCGGGAGGTTGCTCTACATAAACTTCTTCATTGATTAGTCCATTGAGAAATGCACTTTTCACATCCATTTGGTGAAGTTTAAAATCAAAATGAGAAGCATAAGCAAGAAGGGTTCTTATAGCCTCAAGACGAGCGACGGGGGCGAATGTCTCGTCAAAATCGACGCCTTCAACTTGAGAGTAGCCCTTCGCCACAAGTCTTGCCTTGTTCCTCACGATTGCTCCCTTCTCATCTTGCTTGTTCTTGAAGACCCACTTAGCGCCAATGACATTGGCACGCTTGGGCCGCTTCACCAACTTCCAAACATCATTTCTCTTGAAGTTGTTGAGCTCCTCTTGCATGGATAGCACCCACTTGTGGTCTTTCAAGGCTTCCTCGATCGTCTTCGGCTCTAGGGTAGAGACAAAAGAGAAGTTCTCAACAATGTTAGCTTCATCAACATAATTTGGCTTATATTGACTTCTCCTAGTCTTTATCCCTTGAGAAGGACTCCCAATGATGAGATCACGTGAATGATCACGATCAATGGGTTTGTGCTTCTTGAAGGTTCTTGTCGAGGAGGAGGAGGAGTCGGCGATGTATCTTGTGCGTCTCTTGCGGCTTGCTCCTCGGAGATGTGAGTGTCTTGTTGTCGAAGAGGTGAATCCGAGCCATCATCTTGAGTTGAAGTAGATTGTGCTTGTTCTTGATTGCTTGGTGAAGCTTGGCTCGTGGATGCATGAGGTAGATTACTTGAAGGTACTTGTTGCGGTTCACTTGGTGTAGCTTGACTTGATGAAGGTTGTTGCGGCTCGCTTGAAGTAGCTTGACTTGTTGCTTGTTGCCGTTCACTTGAAGGAGCTTGATGTTGTTCACTTGAGGGAGAGCTTGGATTCACTTGAGATGTACTCGTGAAGGTCCGCTTGATGAAGTTGTTGGAGGAGGTGTATCTTCTCGAGGGATAACTTCACCAATGGGCATGTTCTCCAAAACTTCCTCCACGGGTTCATCACCTACAATATGAGAAGAAGTAGGGTCTTCTTGAGACCCGTGAGACTCATCAAATTGCACATCATAAGTTTCTTCAACAAAGCTAGTAGAGGTGTTGCAAACCCGATAAGCCTTGGCCGAGCCCGAGTAGCCGACAAGAATGCCCACATCGGTCCTCTTCTCGAACTTGCCAAGTCTTTCCCTCTTCTTTTAGATGTAGCATTTGCAACCAAACACCCGAAAGTATGCAACATTCGGTCTTCTCCCAACAATCACTTCATATGGAGTCTTGTTTAGCAACTTGTGAGGATAGATCCGGTTGGAGGTGTAGCATGCGGTGTTGATAGCCTCCGCCCAAAATTTCTCCGGGGTGTTGTACTCATCAAGCATAGCACGAGCAAGAGTGATAAGGGTCTTGTTCTTCCTCTCAACAACACCATTTTGTTGAGGAGTGTATGTAGCCGAGAACTCATGCTTGATGCCAATCTCATCACAATAGTCCTCAATAATAGAGCTCTTAAACTCCGTCCCATTGTCACTCCGAATCTTCTTGATGTGATGCCCATACTCATTTTGCACTCTTCTAGCAAACTTCTTGAATATCCCAATTGCTTGTGCCTTGTTCTCAAGAAAGAATACCCAAGTGTATCTTGAGTAATCGTCCACTACCACCAAGCAATAGAGATTCCACCAATGCTCACATAAGTTGTAGGCCCGAAGAGATCAATGTGTAAGAACTCGAGAGGTCTTGATGTTGACAAGAAATTCTTGGACGGGTGAGGTGAGGCCACTTGCTTTCCGGCTTGGCATGCACTACATAGCTTGTCCTTCTCAAAGGTGACATCCTTGACTCCTCTCACTAGCTTGTTCTTCATGACATGCTTGAGTTGACCATACCAATGTGAGCTAGCCTTCGATGCCATAGCCAACCTAGAGCGGATTTAGTGAAGAGACAAGTGCTAGGGGCAACAATGTTAGTTTCAAAATCAACAACATAGAGATTATTATGACGAAAACCCTTGATAGTGAGACCCATAGCATCATTGCGAAAACCACCCTATTAGCATCAAAGTTACAAGAAAATCCAAGATCACATATTTGAGCAACGGATAGAAGATTGAAGTTTAGGGACTCAACAAGAAGCACGTTAGAAATTGAGAGGTCATTTGAGATGGCCACCTTACCAAGACCTCTCACCTTATGCTTGGAGTTGTCCCCAAATGTGACCTTGTCATGATCTTCATCTTCCTCCAAGGTGGTGAATATGGATGAAGTTCCGGTCATGTGTTGAGTGCACCCACTATCCAACACCCAATGTTTGCCACCAATCTTGTAGTTCACCTTGGAAGTAGCCATCAAGCAAAGAGGAGGGTTAGTATCAAAAGAATCAATTGACATGTTATCTACCTCTTGCTTGCTCTTGATGTAGGCCATAGGAACTCCATTGAGAAAGTCCAAGTCCAATGCATCCAAGGTGTCAATCATTGCCTTGGTGACTCCATTGTGTCTCCACATGGTCCGATCAACACCCATGTGTATGACATGAGTTCCAAAAGCAAGACCTTGAAACCTTCCCACATCTCCACTAGCATTGAAGTACTCAAGAATGTTGTAGATTTGATTCTCATAAGATAGTGCCATCAAGATAGCCTCCTTGAGAGTCATCCCACCAATATCATCATTAAGGTCATTTAGAATGTGGACCTTCCTATTGTAAGGTAGAAGAGAAAGCACCGTGTGGATAGCATGCTCATCACTAATCTTGTCTTCTCCTTCAAAAGAGTTCACTCTAGCCACCAACACAAGAAATCTCTTCCAACAATCAAGCCAAGACTCCCCATCTCTCCTATAGAACTCATCATACATGTCGTAGAGGAGATAGTGAGCACCACCGGCAAGGTCCGGTTCATACAAGTTGTAGTAGTCTTCAAAGAGGGATGGCAAGACTTCTCCCTTCATGTGATATTCCTTGATAGGCTCCGGCTCATCATCACTTCCACTCGAATAATCATCATCACAATAGAAGACGGGAACTCTATCATCTTCTTCTTCTTCCTCATCATCACTTGGGGTCTTGAATGTGTTAGGGAGCAATGAGCGAGCTCTTCTTCTTGTAATGATCTCAATGACTTGCTCAATTGAATATGACTCAAGCTCAAAGCTCTCAAACTCAATGTGATCACCATACTTGTCCTTCGGGAGAGCATCAAGAAACCTTCTAAGACCTTGACCCTTGGTGACTATCCAAAGCTTGTTCTCATTTATCCTTTTGATGAGAGAATCCATCCGAAGAGCAAAAACTCAACAAGATCTTCATTTGGCTTCATAGATATGTGATCCAACTCATCACATAGCTTGATATATCCATCCTCTTGATCCCGAGAAGAAGAACCTTCATCAACACGAGATGATGATTGAGCTTGAGGTAGAGGTTGAGCTTCAATGTGTTGATCTTCACTTGCATGAGAGATATTCTTGCCCTTCTTGATATCCTCCTCAAGAGAGGAGAGAATAGCAACCACCTCATCATAGGGCATGTTCACAAACTCATCCACTCGAGCAAAAGCAAGAATACCAAACCGTGAGAGTGGTAGAGATCGGATAAGCTTCTTCACAACATGCTTGTGCATAAGAGATGGATAGCCTCTTGTCATGAGTTTCCTAGCAAGAACATACAAGCGAGAAGCAAAGTTAGTGATATCCTCATTATCATTCAAAACAAGCTCATCATACTCATCACGCACTTCATAGTAGGAAACGCCATTAAGCACACAATCATAAGGCTCAATCAAGGTAGAGGCGATGGAAGTGTCGGAAACTTCATCATGAGTGGACTCCATTTTCCCACACGCAATCCCGGTCACGACTCAAGGCGGTAAAGCCCTAATAAAGAGCACTTGGCTCTGATACCACTTGTAAGGATCGTGTGACCGAGAGGGGGGGTGAATCGGTGCACTCTAGAATCTATTTCCAACCACATACACCCAAGCAACTCCTAGCGAGTAGTTCTAATACCAAGGTAAAGCACACTAAGGAGTATCCTTAACCTATATAGCTAGTGGATATAGATAACACAAGCACACCACACTAGCAACCTAGCACATCATATAAATAAAGCGGAAGACTTAAGCTAGGCAAGGTAAGGTAACAAGATAACTAGAGACAAGGCAACCAAGATACTAGGCACACTAAGTAGAGTCCTTAGAGCTACTAGATAGGCTAGAACAAGTAAGCACACGAGCAAGGCAAACAAGCAAACCTAGTGAAGCTAGTAGGTACCAAAGTAAACACACAAGCAAGATAAGAGCACAACTCAAGTACTACAAGCAATCATATATAGTGCGATAAGTAAATGCGAGTAGTAAAGGAGAAGTGATAGAGAATGCTCATGATGTTTTCCCGTGGTCTCGGAAGGATGGCGCCTTCCCCTACTCCACGTTGGGTCACTCCCGCCGGAGTCTCGACCCCGTCCCTCCGCTCGATGGCGATCCCTCCTAGAGCACACTTCACCCTCCGAGTGAAGTCGCGGGCACGTCCCGCCGGGCTCAATCCCGGGTACTCTTCCGGAGGTAAGGCTCCGCACTTGATGCGTGCCAAAGGGCGCTCCACTAGTGATGCTTCTTTCGCACGGGAAGCTCCAAGACCGTGTACAAACTTGTGTCGGCTTCCACAATCTCCTTGGACAGCTCAACATCAACGCCTAACCGGTCTAGGCCTTGCCATAGACCAAGAGTAACAGCCCTAGATGGCTCTCTCAAGCCCACACTAGCCTAGAGATCAAAGGATGCAACTTGTTACTCTCTCAAGCACTAGGATCACACTTCTTCCTCTTGGCTTCTTGGCAGCACCTCCCCTCTTTCCTGGGTCCAAGAGCACCTCAAAGAGGTAAACAACCGACTATATATAGGCCACCAACCTCAAACTAGCCGTAGTCCAAAAGTGCCCAGTCTGCGTGATGACCGTACAATAGGACCGTACTGTCCGGTCTCCATTAGACCGTATTGTCCGGTCTTCACCAGACCGGCATCCAGAGAGTGCTGATCTTCATCTCAAAGCAGACCGTATTGTACGGCCTCTAGAACCGTACTGTCCGGTCTCCACATCTTCTTCAGCCAACAGAAACTTCTCCTTCTCTGTTGCTCTTCTCCTGTAAGACCGTATTGTACGGTCTCATGACCGTATTGTCGGTCAACTGTCCGGTCTCTATTCTTCAACTTCCAGAAACTTCAGCTTCTCTGTCTGGATTTCCTCTGCAGACCGTATTGTACGGTCTCCATGACCGTACTGTCCGGTCAACTGTCCGGTCTCCATTTCTCCACTTCCAGAAACTTCAGCCTTTCTGTCTGAATTTCCTCTGTAGACCGTATTGTACGGTCTGCATGACCGTAAATCCGGTCTCTTCTGCCTTCGCAGCTTCGATCTTCTTCTTCCGAACTTGATCTTCTTGGTTCCTTCAACTCTCTTCTGCCACCCTAGCCCCTGAGAGACTCACCATGCATCCAATGATCTCTATAACTAGTGTGTACTAAGAGAACCACCTCGAACCCTCTTGATAGTCCGGTTTTTCCTATAGACTCAAGCTAACATCTAACCAAGCAACACTCACTTGGATCTAGCATGTCCTTAGTCTTGATCCATATCTTCTCCGCGACTCCATCAAGTCCGTTCTTGTGTCGATGAAGGCAACCAATCATCCTTTTCATTAAGTTCATGGTGTGTTGGCGTTCACCACCAACGAACGGAGCTTTCTTTATATGTGACCTATAAGATCTCACAAAGAGTGTTAGTCACATTCATAGTTCTCATCCAATCACCAAAACATTCATACCTTAGGGTTTCTCTAGCTCCAATGGTCATGAAGCTTACAGCGAGGCGTTTCCGCGCGCCACGCCCGTGCCAGCGCTATCCGGTGTGCAGCCAGCCACAGCAGTGGCAAACCAAACCCTATCGGCTATAACCCGCGCCTGTGCTGCCACTTCGGCTTCAGTGCTACATCTACAAACAAGGTTTACGTAAATTCCACGCGCTACCGACGTGATGAAACACGGTTGTTTGCGTGATTTAGGATTAACATAATTTAAGAAGGCATTTGCTATAAATTCATTCCTACGTCAGCAACACTTACTATAAATTCAATAACACGTCAACAGTTTGCACAAAGTTAGAGTATCTCTAAAAAGCCCTAAAACCTCTCCTTAAATCAAAATAATAGGATTTAGTCAAAAAGACCATCTCCAACAGCACCTTAAAACTACTCCCAACTTTTTCATACCCCCTAAACTCCCCTCATTTGTAGCTACAAACAGGAGAAGAATTGGGATCCCCATTCCTTCTTCTTTCACTTGAATTAATGATTTTGTGGCCCCAAATGCTGACGTGGCCCAATCAAAAGTGTTTTGATCCACTTTTAGGAAGGAACTGTTGGAGGAGGGAAGAAAAATTGCCTCGTTAATTTTTTAGTTACTCCCAAAAACAAGTTTATGAGGCTAATTTTTTTGTAATCTTTTAGAGATGCTCTTAGTAAAATTGTAAGTAAACATACCATTACTCCCAACACTTTATCACCACGTCAAAGATATTTTGGAATCACGATTGTTAGTAAAATTGTAAGTAAACATACCATTCCTCTTATATCTACTCCGCCTCTCCCCCTTCCCTTCCCATCCTCACCACGTCAAAGATATTTTGGAATCCACGATTTGACATGATTAAGCTTGGAATTTACACTTTATCACATTTAAGCTCTAACAACTATTTTGCAACATAATATAACTATTTTGCGGCTAAAGAAGGAAGATTAAAATAGGAAAGGTGAAGCCCCCACAAACAATATGAAGCTTTGCATGCTTTATATTCTACTACGGATCCTTAATTCAAGGAATCATCTACCTCCTGTGGTATTTACTTCAAGCTTGCAATCCAGAATTAGTGAGGCTCGTGGAGCGCAACTGCAATTTTGATCCTCGCCGGAGCTTGGAGGCTATATATCGGTACTTCACCGTCACCAGATGTTTGAAAGAGCTTTTGTCAACGAAAGAATGGAACCTCGTTAAAAATTTACATTAGAGTTGGTTGATGGGGATCTCAAGAATGATTATCCACTTGGGGTTAGATTGTTGGCCGCGCTAATTGATAGGTGTAGAGTGCTTGTCAAAATGCCTCTCTCTTATCTCATGAAAAGATTGTAGCTCCCATTGGGGTCAAGGCCGGGATACTTTTTTTTCCATCATCTAAAAAAATCTCATGAAATGATTGTGAAGTTGATTATGGTTTTGACATTGAGGGACAGGGGTTCAAAGGATAGGGAAACAAAAAGCTTAACAGCCAAGATTCTAGCGCATATTGCAGGAGACATTTGTTTGGACAATTCCCCGGACTGTTTGAATGTGCTGGTAATACTCTTTGTTACTACCTAGACGCCGCTTTTGAGTTTTAGACATTATGTTTGACCGTGTTTTATTTATTTTTTTTGCAAATTTTATTAATATTGCAGAGTAGTCTGATTATCAAAGGGCATGCGCCCCCATCACATGTGAATACAAATGCCTGACGAGCTTGTAGTCCAGGAGTTAGCCAGTCTCAATGCATCCTTTCATTGCACTGTTACCAAAACTGAATTTTAGGTAAGCAAGCTAGCTGCTTTTTATGGGGATGAAAGTCATCTCACATCACATGAAAGAGAGTCTTCTCTTTCCTCATAAATACCTTGTCAAGTCAGAAAAAATGCATATGCGGCATTAATGTTTATGAAAGCCTTATTGAGACTGGCCTAAGCTGGTGCGGATCTGATTCCTCAAATTGTTGTCTGGACCAATTAAAATGTAAGAAAAACCAAACAAGCTCGCTACAAGGTGATCTTTTATTTTTAACCAAAACTAGGAGACCCGAAATTGTGTTACATTATGATCTCTTCTCAATATCTCACTGGCCCACCTTAGGTCCTAGCAATATTTGCAAACAAGTATTTTTTAAGGACAGCAAAATAAGTTTGGGACGAGGACAGTAGCTGAAACTTAGATCATGGATCATCTCTACTATACTACTTAAAAAGGCTAAACAACGTGTAATCCCATCGTCATTGCACATGATCGTGCCTCAGACTTCGGTCTGCCTGGGTCGTCAAATCTTTTTTCGTCGATTGGTCTGTCTTGTCCATGGACTGGACGCCCACGTAACACACGCCCTACTCCTTTCCGTCTTCGATCCAATCACGTACGCCTTTCCGGTGTCCTTCCTACGCACATCCTACTCCTGGCCGCCCGTTGCTGCGCCAAAAGATGTCAACAAGCAGCCAACCAACCCGGAGAAAGGGCTCTCCCCGCAAAAGCGCCCCCCTTTGCCGAGTCCGACTGCACCGCCGAGACCCCTTCACGACGTGATCACCACTGCTGCGAGCTGCTAATTCTTGCTCATCGATTCTTGTTAATTCTTGTTAGAAGAGAATCACGTGCATGCCAAAAGCAACCCTAGTCACAAGGAAAAGTGCATCTTTAAAGTTGTCCAAGGCCATCTTGGAATAGGATCAAGGGACGTTTGGGACGCAGCTGGTTCTTCACGGGGAACCCGAACCCCGACGCCCCGTTCAAAACGGGCTCGTGACGTGCTCGGTCACAACAGCTACATGACGCATCTCCGAAACTCAAAAGACGCCTCCGGCAACCGCCAATGAGTCTATCCCAGACTTGATCGAGAGCGAGTGCGTCGTTGTAGCTCTGTCGGACTGTCAGCGGTGCCGCTCGTGAACAAAGCTTTCACGTGCACCATGCGTGGTATTGTCATACCGAATTATAAGCCTGAGGTCGTTCTCCTGAAAGCATAGTTAGCTAGGCGCGCTTCATTATCGGCACCACACGAAATGGTGGCCGAAATTAAGGGGCTGTTTGGACTACAGCCACACATCGCCACGCCATCTTGTGGCGTCACCACAGTTTGTGGCGCAGGTTTCCAGCGCCAAAGGTTCGGCGCCAAATTAGCTTAGGAAACTGTGGCTGCCACACTCTTTGTCCTCAACCAAGCAACACAAAAAATTATTCAAAGCTGCCGAACGTTCGGCGTGGCGCGCCGTGGCGAGAACCCAAACAGCCCCTAATTTACGAGCGACTCGCAAGTCGCAACTCCTCGATTCGGATCAGGAAAAATGATCACGGATAAAGCTCGATCCCCTCGATTCACCCGAATCCATACCGCGAAATCTCGACAGGCCGTGAAAAAGATTCACTTGTCACTCTGACAAGTACGTCTAGCACAACAAGGCTTTTGAAAACCAAAAAGAAACACATGACAAGCAACGAAATAGTAGCCGTCGTCGTACCGGCAATTCTAGCACAACCAAGGCTTTGAGAATCAAGCAACACACGACAAACAATGCAATACTCCTACTCCAGTTGGTCGTCGTACCGCAAGTCCAGAAGCTGTGGTGCACAGCTCGCTCGCGAGTCGCGACCACGCACCCGTTTCGCTCGCTCTCGCTCGCAAGTCCCAACACGCAAACCGCGGCCACACACCTGTCCCGGCCGCTCGCGTCCCTCGGCACGGCGCTCGGGCCCGAGCCAAATCAGGACGTCCCTCCACTCCAGCCCCCGAACACCGGCAAGCGTCTCGGCGCCGACCCAAATCCCGCGAGCGCGGACCAGCCGGCACGGGGCTGGGCCGAGCCAAACCGGCAGATTTCAGATACGCCGACGCGGCCGAGCCAAACCAGGGCGAGGCGTTTCCGCGCGCCGCGGCCGCGCCAGTCGCCACGCCGTCGCGATTGTACCAGGCCACGCAGCCCAATCCGGTGCGCAGCCGCGGCAGTGGCAAACCCCATCGGCTATAACCCGCGCCCGCGCTGCCACTTCGGCTTCTCTTTCTATCTCTCCAACACTCCCTCTTATCTGCTCCACCTCTCCCCCTTCCCTCCTCCGTCCTCCCGTCGCCACCATGGCCATGGCCACCGCCGCGGCCGCCGCCGCCGCCTCCTCCCTCCTCGCGCCCGCGGCCGCGAGCACGGCGACGGCGCCGGCGCACAACGCGGTGCTCTTCCCGTCCACCGTGCCGTCGCTGCGCGCCTACCCTCGGCTCCTCCTCGCGTTCCGCCGCCCCGCCGCGGCCGCCGTCGCCGACCCGCAGGGCGCCGTGCTCGACGAGGAGGAGGTGGTGGTGATCGACCAGGGCGGCCGCCACGACGACGACGGCGACGGGTACGGCGGCCGCGGCCCCGCGTTCACGCCCCCCACCAAGCCGCGCACCGGCAAGGCCGCCCTCCCGCTCAAGCGCGACCGCGTACGCCAATCCAGCCCCTCCCACATCTGTCGCGATTCGCTTGATGCCTTTTTCGGATGGTCGATGATGCCGTGCTGGTTTTTTCACGATTTGCAGACGCGGTCCAAGCGGTTCCTCGAGATACAGAAGCTGCGGGAGAGCAAGAAGGAGTACGACGTGCCCACCGCCGTCACGCTGATGAAGCAGATGTCCAGCGCGAAGTTCGTCGAGTCGGCGGAGGCGCACTTCCGGATGAACCTCGACCCCAAGTACAATGACCAGCAGCTCCGCGCCACGGTACCATTCCCTCCCTCCCTTCTGTCCCCTGTTCTGGTTACTTATTCCATCCTGTTGCGTTATTGATTGATCTGGGTTTGTGCTGGTACTGGCGAGCGCAGGTGAATTTGCCCAAGGGGACGGGCCAGCCGGTGAAGATTGCAGTTCTCACGCAAGGTGGGTGGGTGGTGCTTCAAAGTGCTGTTTCGATATAGTTGCTACTGCAGGATCCATGTCAATTACATTCTATGATTGGATCACTCTGTTAGTTCCTCTGTCTGGCAACACCTAGTTTCTCAAGGCGAGACACTGAGTCATGCTTATCTGTATTTTTGCGTACTGATGTTATGTACTAAGCTATTTGATTGCATCAACCTGATCGTTCCATATGGTAGCTTTCCTCTCAAGGTATCTTACTCTTCTTCGAGACCTCAGACTCAGTAATTTATGAGAATAATGATCGGTGCAAAATGTTGGGCTGGCTGGAGGAAATAGTTGTCTTTAAGAACCTGTCAGAAGAACATTTTTATTATGTGTATGATGTTCCTACTTGTGTTCATATGCTTAGAATTTTGTGCTACTGCTTGTGGTGGCCATGGTGCTTATCCTTGTTGAATGAAAGAATTTGTCTATCACATTCAGTTGTGTTAAATAGTCACGCTTTTCTTCTTGTGCTCACAATGCTGGAGGCCGGTAAGTAGGCCAAGTAATCATGACTTTTATGCTTAGAATTTGTGCTACTGCTTGTGGTGGTCATGGGGCTTATCCTTGTTGCATAAAGGAATTTGTCTTTCACACTCACTTGTGTTAAATAATCTTGCTTCTCTTCTTGTGCTCACAAAGCTGGAGGCCCTTATATAGGCCAAGTAATCATGACTATTATGCATTAAGTAATTATTTGATGTCCTTTCAGGTGAGAAGATCGATGAAGCAAGAGCTGCAGGAGCTGATATTGTTGGCGGAGATGAATTGATTGAACAAATAAAAGGAGGATTTATGGAGTTCGATAAATTGATTGCATCACCTGATATGATGCCTAAGGTATGAACCATTATGTGGAACTAGCTTTGGGATTCATTTTTGAATATTTGCGACTTGCGTGCTCAATGAAGACAGTCTGTCACTTGCAATTTGCAGGTATTTAGCTAAGGTTTGGTCTAAGATTTATCATGCGCATTCTACCTGCACTAAATTTTTATATTTTGAGCGTTTCTAGGAAATGCTATGGCCTTGTTTGGTTCGACATGTATTTTGAACATATAAAAAATTTACCGTTCTTTCCTCAATCTGTAAAGGTTCTGCTAGTAGTCTACTTCAAGCTCGAGGCTAGCACAAAGTTTGAGTACAAATAATTGAGGCATTTCTACTGTAGTTCTTCTTATGTGAATTATTAACAATCAAATATATATTTTTTATTTGGTAAATAGATTATCTATAACAATCAAATATTTTTTCATCCGGACAAAATTGATTTGCTATACCAAACAAAATTATAAATACAGGAATACATGTGAGAGGTGTTGCATTCTTTAAAAATGAGGGCTAAAATAAATGTTGGCGATGCATTAGTTGTCACACTCATGGAACCTTTCAACAGTTATTTTGGTTTTTACTTTTGTTTTTTGCATTTCACTTTCTTGTAACCTAGCTTCCTCTCTTTTGCTTCCTTTGTTCTTGTGAGTTTCATCTCTAGCCTACTACAACTTGCTTGGGATTTAAAGGCTTTGTTGTTGTTGTTGTTGTTGTTGTTGTTGTTGTGTGAAACCTTTCAACATGTGTTCTGCACTTCTACTAAAGTTGATTTATTTCTATTTACTTTTCAGGTTGCTAGCTTGGGTAAGATTCTAGGACCAAGAGGACTTATGCCTAACCCCAAAGCTGGTACTGTTTCTCCAAACATTACTCAGGTATTGAGTTAGTTCCCCAAGATTTTGAGCAACATTGACTGTGAATCATTTATTCTTATTTTGCTTGGATTGGGTATCTTGACAAGATTGAAAAGTTAACAGTGCTGTCAGTACCCAGGTGCACTTGCAGGATTCACATATTGATATCATTCTACCTTTTGTCAGATGTCGTTACCTTCGTATATACAATAATTGACGGCGCATTAGTTAGAACAAATGCTTGCAATATGATGATGACTAGCAAAAGGTTTAGAAAGTTGAAAAAACTGCTTCCACTGACTGAATTGAAGTAATCTTAATTGTGTGGATCTAATGAGGACGTGGAGAGCTATTGGTCTAGGGTAGCAAACTGGTAAATTTCTGACCCAAAAGATTATACCTTGGTAATAGTTGCACAACACTTGGTAGCAACAATAATTAGAGCAGAGTGGGCGCAGTTGATAAAATCGACAATGACTGAAAACCTAGCCTGATGTACATTCTTTCAGGTTATTTTGAGAAGCAAGGCTCAAAGTACCAGAAACTTCCTTTTAAGGACTACTGACTATGCATGTCATTTGGAGAGTTGTTACTGAGCACGTGAAATGCTTTATGCATGCCTCCTTGCAAAGACTTTAGACTTTATGTTTTTCATTAATCAATGTACCGGGCTACAAATCTAAACTTGATACAGAATGTGGTTTTGAACTTCTATAAAAGCTCATGGTAAACGATCCGTAACTGAACATTAAACAACAAATGTTGTCGCTATAAAGTTAGTGGTTCCATGATATTCCTAAATCATCACCTAGTTTGCATCATGTGCTCATGGTTGCATCAGGAGTAAGTTGTGGCTTTCATCGTAAAGAAAAAGAAGTTATGGCTGAATGTGTCAAGGCAACATCAGGCCTTGGCATGCAAAATATCAGACCCTATGCTCTTAAATGCCAACTATAAATCATGCTAGAATGTGGCTTTTATCACCGTATGATAGAAATGTCTTAATGGCAGTTGAAGTGGGATCTGATATAATTCTGTTGTTGGGAATAGTGTTAAGAATATTTAAATAATGTTAAAATCAGATCATTTCACTCATGCTTGTAGCTGTAAATGGTCGATCGAGATAAATGAGGTAGATTATGCTTACTGTGCAAATGGTTCCAGGCTATCGAAGAGTTCAAGAAGGTAAAGTTGAATACAGAGTTGATAAAACGGGGATTGTTCATATTCCTTTTGGCAAGGTTGACTTTCCTGAGGAAGATCTTATTGCAAACTTCATGGCTGTTGTTGTAAGATATCTATTCCTATAAGCATCTCCATTCGTATCACGAGAATTTATGTTGACTTCTCACCATCCCTTTGTAGCGCTCTGTTGAAAGGAACAAGCCATCTGGTGCAAAGGGTATTTACTGGAAAACGGCTTACTTGTGCTCATCTATGGGACCTTCGATCAAGCTAAATATTAAAGAAATGCTTGACTATGGCACAGACGCATCTAACTAGGTGTCAAGAGAAAAACACCTGTCAAAAGTCATCTGGCATTGTTATTACGTTCACAGATTTTAATATCTGTGCGACAAATGAGCAGAGAAAAATGGTTCTGGAGAAGGCAGGGAGGTCTTTAGGTACAGTTTTTCCAGTTTTTTAACGGTCACTCAACCAGAGCACTTATACTATGCCCAGATCGACAAATAGGTGTCTTGTTGGTCATGTATTTATGAGCACATTGTGCATGGATTCATAGATGCCTTTCAAAGATGTTTGTTTTAATGTTCAATATTTTGTCAATAGTCATCCTCGAGCTTAAAGCAGCAATTTATTCTCACATGATATTACCATAAGAACTTACCGTTCATGAATGCAGGAAGTGAACATAAGCATAACCAATTGCAACCTCAAGTGCGTACGTAGTGTTACAAGTGAAATAGATGCTACTGTGTTGCCAATTGAAAAATGCACCATAAAAATGTTTTTAATTTTTTAAAATATATATTTATAGCTCATGTCATTCTCTATCGTTGTACAAAATTTGAGATGCGACGAAAAAGACAATGCGGATTGCGGATATGAGATGAATAGTTAGCAATTCGAAACTATTATGATTTCTTTTTTTTCATTGCAACTTGTATAAGATTTTGTTGCGCTCTAAAATTTATGTGATGGTAGAAGACGACATGAGCTATCTATATTTTGTTTGATGCCCTCGAAAGTGGTCACACTCAGGTCTCAGTAACATAGTAGCGACCATGGAAGTATACACTGCCATCCTTGCAAAGAAGAGCATAGGATTCGTACCCTTATCTAGCATGGTCTATACCTTACGAGGTGCAGTAATGCAAAATTTTAGGTAGATGTACATTTTACTGTAGAACATAAACAGGAGCCCCTCCATGGTATATGGTGATAAGGTATTACCGTACCGATACAGGCCCTCCAGTATACTAATACTAAACACCTAATGCTCTATTAGATCATCAAAATTATAAAGAGGAAGTCAGCAATATCCTTTTTCATGGACATAATAATCAGCGCGCGTGTAACCCAATATGAAACACTTGTAACCCGTGGGTTTTCAATGGAACTGACCCAATAGTCCATCAAAGTTGGTATGATTGTCTATATAGAGTAAGAGGCAATTTAAATGTTAACAACTTGAAACAATACCATTTTCTCTTTTTTTTTGGCTCAATTGTTTCTCATTTGCATTTTTATCCTTTCCATTTCTTTTTGTATATGAATAAACTTCCTTTGTTTTTTTTTCAATATATCAGAATTTGTAGAGTCATAACCCTCAAAATTCTTATTCTTTTAAAACACATAAATTGGAGGGCATATGTCCCCTCTCATCCTAGCTGCAAAGGATACATAAACTCTTCTTTAGGGCATTCTTTAGATCTTGAATGCGAACTTACCTATGTGACGATCTCCTCTTCCGAATGCTGCCAAATGACAATTCATAGACCGTACCTTTTTCGTACCAACATTGTTTTGTACTACAGGGCATCAGCAAAGGGACTGTCTGATCCTGACGACCAGCATAAGCATGTCATATATGCAAATGCAACAAGCAAGGTTGGGTGATCCATCAACTCCTCAATATTTAATCATTTGTCCTTCTAGCGATTCGTCCCCAGTGTGTATTTGTGTGTCCGGGGGGGGGGGGGGGGGGGGGGGGGGGGGGGGGCGGAGGGAGTGGGGGCATGATTATGGAAATGAATGGAGGGTTATATGGACCAGGGGGGGGGGGGGGGGTGGACTTTTCACTCTGCTAGTTGGTAATTTATGGATCAGTCGAGCTACGATGATTGATTGAATTTGTCACTAGTGAAGTAGAAAAGAGGAAGGAAATGAAGGAAGCACCCATTTGCACATGAGGATCAAGTGAGGAATACCCAACACATCACGATTGATCCATGTGCGCTCTAACTTCCTCCTTCCTCCTAAGTTATATGACCAATGTTCCATAAAAAACCAAGTAGAACCAAAATCATAGTCATAACAATATCAAGATAACATTACTATATGCATGATTTCCTCAAAAGATGTCACTACTGGTGGCTCTTCCTCCCTTTTAAGACCGGCGCTTTGAGTCATTTTCTGTTTCAAAAAACTTGTCACGCATATCACAATAGCAGCTTTAGTGTTGTGGAAAAAAAGAATCAGAGAAAGCTTTCCCAGCTTTTACAAAAGTTTTGAAGGCGGAATCTTTTTTCTTTTTAAGTAATGTGGAATTTGTTGAAACACTCCTACTCTGGTGTCATTTGCGATTCATCCTTGGGTCTGGTTTCTGGAAACGCGATGTGTTCATGGATGAAAACTAGCTACAGTAATAGCAGACTCGAAGTACTGGAAAAGTGAGAACACGGAGCCCGCCTGTCAGTCGTACCTTACCCGCCGCAGTGCCAACATGGCAGCCAAGTCACCAATTTGATAGGTCCAGTGTGTGCTCGCGGTCGCGGTCGCGGTCGCGCGCGATCCCACCACACCAACCACCGCCTGCTCCGGTCCACGCCCCGCCCGCCCAACCCCCGCCCCACTCCCCAAAGACTCGGAGACCCACCCGGCCGCCTTCCGCCACTCCGTCCGCCGCAGCCAGCGCCTCCTCGCCTCCCGCGCCATGGCCTTCCCTCCGCACATCTCCCTCTCCTCGTCCCTCCCCTCCACGCTCACCCCTGTCCACCTCCGCCTCCCGCCACTCCCCACCCCGCTGCTCCCCGCAGCGCTCCCCTTCCCGCGCGCCCTCCCGCTCCAGCTCCCCTCGCTCCGCCTCACCCGCCCCCACCTCCCTCCCCTCCCGCTCGCCTCCTCTGGCAGCGGCGACTTCGGCGGCAGTGGTGACGACGACCTCCCGCCGAACGGCGGCGGCGGCGGCGGAGACGAGGGCGACGGCGGCAGCGCGGACGGGGACGGAGACGGAGACGACGACGCGTCGGTCAACAGGAAGGAGGCGCTGTTCGTGCTGGCGCAGCTGGGGCGGAAGCTCGAGAGCCTGCCCGCGGACCTCGCCGCGGCCGTGCAGGCCGGCCGCGTGCCCGGGGAGATCGTGCGGCGGTTCGCGGACCTGGAGGCGTCGCCCTTCTTCAAGTGGCTTCTCCAGTTCGGCGGGTTCAAGGAGCGCCTCCTCGCCGACGACCTCTTCCTCACCAAGGTCGCCTTTGAGTGCGGCATCGGCATCTTCACCAAGGTGCGCCGGAAAATGTCTTCCACATTTTTTTTGTTATTATTTTTCTGTGGTTTGTGATTCAGATCATCAGATGTGATTTGATTGACTCTAGTGTCTAGCATTTTGTGACCTGGACTTAGATGCCGACCGGTGTCCTAGCTCAGTGTCTTTTGGACTCGGGGGGCTCGGGTCTGATGGTGACTCCTGCGTGCCCTAATCTGAAAGTCTCTTCTTCTCTCAGTCAAAATGTTCGGGGTGCTTGGGCGTGATTGGCTCCATTTTTTTGGCGTTTCGATGAGAGAGGGAGAGGGTAGGAATATTGTGCTAACGCCAAATACTGTTTGTTCACTAAATCAGGAATGATCCATTGATGCTTTTCTACCAAAAAGGGAAGGGGATGTAGGTTAACAAAAATCAGGAGAATAAAAGAGGCTTTACACATTGTTAAGTACTCTACTGCTGACAATATACACCTTTCTGCTGCCGCGAATTACAGGAGTAGCATCGTTCACTCACTTCCCCTGTTATTTACTGTGTCTTCTGTGGTCCACTTGCCAATGTGCTGTAGCGGCCTTCTATTGGCTTTATGCGTGGTCCTATCTGTCAAAAACAAGCACTTTTGCGACTGCATGGCAACTCTTTGGCGCTCTCATTTGTAGCGAATATATGGTATATGGACAACATCTCTCCATCTGTTCTAACCGAAGAGATTGCATGCAGCATAATTGGTCGTTTGACTTGACGGCATTGTTGTTAAAACATAAATATTTTGCCTTTGATGCCCCCCGTGCAACACCTCTCGGTTCTTTTTATGTTCTTTGTAACAGTACACCTGAAACCTTCCTTTGTGCCGCCATCTTTATTGACCTGGTTACAGTGAGACGATTCTGTGTTCTAGTGTGTAAAGTATATACACAACTTTTGTGCAGCTAATTTGATTCAACTCCTTTGGTTTTGCTAGACTGCTGCAGAGTATGAGAAAAGGAAGGACAAATTCATGAAAGAACTTGACTTTGTTATTTGCGATGTGGTATGCTTTCTTAAGCCTTTTTCTTTTCTATTGTAATCAGCTAGGCACTTTCCTTCAATACTGTAAAGGTAGGAATTTTGTTACTGTTGGTTTGCCATACTGCCATCATTGTTCTTTGAGAACTAAGATTATTCATACTCCACCAAAGATGGATGAGCATTCATGTTCATATGCATACCTTTTTTTAGATAATTGAAGAATTATTCTTATTTTTTAGTGTCTACTCCACCGAAGGTAGATGTGCATTCATATTCATATGAATACTATTTTTTGATAACTGAGCCACGCTCATGCCCCCTTTGGTTTCTGACCTCTGAGGTCAATCTAACACGCCATAAGTGATCAAAATGACCATCAGTTGTCTAATTTACAAAAGAATGTGACATTTACAGTGTTTACGTGTAACCCTTTAGTTGCAGGTGTAAAATCAATTTTTATAAATGTCAAAAGGGGTGTAAAAGAAGCGTAGCCCTTAAAGTATTCCACATAAAAGTGAGTTGCTGTGGATTATGCTTCTTTTTTTGGCTTTCCCCCCTTTTGTCTGTTTGTGATTATTCAGATACTCTATTATTAAATATATGACATTTAGGACAACAAATCAACTTCAATTTGAACTATATTAGCACGTAATATATTTAAGAACGGAGGTATTTTGTATCTCGGCATAAGTTGCGTGTATGCCAAACGAAGACTGCCACACTGTGCCCTACTGGTTGTTGGTGTGGCGTTCCTGCCACTCCACTGTTGTCAAGTAGCAGGGCTAGGTCATTTTGAATATCTACAGATGACTTCTTACTTGGAATATTATCTGGAAATGTTAAGAAGTTGATTTCCCTAATTTGTGCAGTGTATCTTGTGCAATAAAGATTATGCCAGGAATATCATGGAATTTCTGATTTCTGGAATAGTATTAATCAACGATAGTAGATTGCCTTTGTTTTCCGTCTTGCTAGTGAAAAAACATTTCTACCATGGTTTTGGTACTTCAACTGTAATATGATCATCATGTTTGGTGTAAATTTCTCCTAATAGTTAATTTTGGTTTAAACCTTGCCCAACAGTTTTTTTAGCTCTAAAAAGCTTCCTGAATTCTGCCTCTTCAATTAAATGTTAATTGGTGTTGAGAACAATACCAAATGGAAATGGAAGAAAGGTTTCAACTTTCAACCATTCATTGCTGCTTATTCGGAAAATAATTATGTATATATGCTGTTAACAATATATCTCACTTTATTCGTTGGTTCACTTTACCGAGTTCTTAATCTGTAGCTCATGAAACTTTCCAGGTCATGGCAATAATTGCAGATTTCATGCTTGTATGGCTTCCTGCTCCAACTGTGTCTTTGAAACCATCAATAGCGGGCAATGCTGGAGCAATAGCTAAATTCTTCTACAACTGCCCAGATAATGCCTTCCAGGTATCATGATCTTAATGTCTCACTGGATCAGATAAAGTTCTTAAAATTTATTCCTTTTCTTTTGGCATGAAATTTTTATTTTATACATGAAGTTGAACCTATCACTTATGCAAAATTTCTGCTGTAGGTTGCTTTGGCTGGGTCATCATATTCATTTTTGCAGAGAGTAGGAGCTATTGTGGTAAAGTTGAACTTTCTGTTCTGTTGCTCAAGATCGATAATTTGACATTGTGTAGCTTTGCCGTTCATTTCAACCTAACATTTTGGCTTCTTTCAGAGGAATGGCGCGAAGCTTTTTGCAGTGGGTACTAGTGCCTCTCTGGTAAGCTTGTCCTAACACGGTTGTAATGTCTTTTTTTTTTTGGGCGGGTACGGCTGTAATGTCTCTGACAAGCACGGTTGGCATTCTGTGTTGATTTACTCTTAAATGGAAGCAATAGACATTTGATTTCCATCATGAACTAATTTGAACTAAGTAGAAAGTGGTAACAAGAAATGTTATGCAGGGAAGTTTTGAAATGCTCAGACCAGTCTTTCTAATATAGCAAGCATGTATGTTATGGATGGTGAAATTGTCTACTGAAAAAACCTTAAGGCCTGAAGTGTACAAACTTAATAATTTTAAGCTAAGACTCTGACCTCCAAGATATCAGAATAGCTGTAAGAAAGAGGACCAATATATTGCCCAAAACTCTAGGATTTGAAGAAATATTGTCATATTGCACTAGATTTTTGCACTTTGTGTGCTGCGTACCATGGAGAGGCCTTAGACCCACATGGCAGCCACACAAAGGAAGTCCAGGCACTTTAATTGCTCGATTTTTGACATACTAGCAGAAATTTCAGATTATAGCGGATTTTAAGTTTACTGGCCAAATAATGGGTTAAATTAATTTGGTGGCGTTAGATTGAAATAGATGGCAAATTGCAGCGACAAGAAGTGGGGTTACCAATGCAAACAGGGTGATTACATAATCAATTATTCAGAGAAATCACATAACACTTTATGAGAAATTGGATACCAAGAGGGACTGAAAAAAATCGAAACACCATCAGAACATGAAAGTTGGTGACTGCGTAAATTGGTTTCATGTAGCCAGATACCTCTTTTAGATTGCAAATGGAACACAAGACCCCCATGATTGTATTGAAACATCATCATTGGTCAATTTCTTTTTCAGGTCGGCACTGGTGTGACCAATGCACTGATAAAAGCAAGAAAGGCTGTCAGCGAGGATTCTGCTGGTGAAGTTGAGAATATTCCAATTTTAGAAACTAGTGTTGCTTATGGTGTATACATGGCAGTTTCTAGTAACCTCAGGTATGGATCTTCCTCTCAAATGATTTTTTAATGATATATCGTTTTTTTGTCTAGTGATCAATTTTTCTCATTGATGAACTCAGTGATTTTGTAAGTAAGTATTTTTTATTTTCCGGTTGATAGTGTCTGCTTCTGCTCCGGTTAGCACATTAGGGGGCTATGGGCACATGATGCACTAGGTGTCTAGGACAATGCACACTTGCATATTTGTGGAGATAAATACGGTGGCATGTGGAATGTATCTAAAAGGTTAGTGGAGCTAAAATACACAGAAGAGAGGATGACCTGAATGTTCTCCTTTTTGCCTGTCCCAAATATGACCTTTATGTTGCTGAACGGGAATGTACATGGGCACATCCCACACACGCGATTAGTCCTTTACTGGGATTATTGAAACTTTGTCAAAACCTAACTGATATTGTGG
Organism: Eragrostis nindensis; assembly: GCA_012490785.1. Taxonomy (NCBI): domain Eukaryota; kingdom Viridiplantae; phylum Streptophyta; class Magnoliopsida; order Poales; family Poaceae; genus Eragrostis; species Eragrostis nindensis. Next base: position 103,187 of record JAAXCT010001092.1, on the reverse strand, counting down.
TTGGGGTTTCCACAATGCAACTGAGTTGAATGACAAATGAAAATGTCTCCATCTTCTTCATTGTGTATTATGTCCAGTCCTGATTCTTTTTGTTAGGCCATAACAAATCCTGTGCAATTTCTGATTGCATGTGTAGAACAATCACGTCCTTGTTTTGTAGTACTTTGAACCATTGCATGTCCATGTCCTGATTCTGTAGTTACGGTGAAATCATTCTGTTCTTGAACTTCTTTCAACAGATACCAGATTTTGGCTGGAGTGATTGAACAGCGGATGCTTGAGCCATTGTTGCACCGCCACAAAGTAGCGTTGGGTGCTCTATGTTTTGCTGTTCGGACAGGGAACACGTTTTTGGGTTCTCTACTGTGAGTATATCTGTGTCCTCTGGAGATCAACACTGCTGTCTATGCTGATCAGGTCACTTACGGATTAAACTTCTTCCTGTGCAGGTGGGTCGACTATGCCAGGTGGGTAGGCGTACAGTAGGCCCAAATATGCATAGAGATTGCACAAAGCATTAGCAGTATCGGTTCTTCAAGACTTGATACTTCCTTGCTTCCTACAATCGTGCTACGCACTGCTCTTCTGCTTCACACGAGAAGCCTCACAAACAAGTGAGGGATTGTAATTTGTCGAAGTTCAACAAACAAATGTTCGATTTTTTTTATTTTCCTTATAAATATGCATTCTGTGGTAGTCATTCGACACGATTTTGATGGTTATGTCGTTTCTGTGCAAGTTCCTGTGATTTGCAATTTTTGTAAGAGTGTGATCCCGAACAGAATGTATTGCCTAAAAATATGGAATCTTATAACCTGCAACAGATCTCAGTTCTCAGGTCAGATCTGAGGCATTGTTGGCCGTGATTTTTTTTTTTACAATCAAGGGGGGGGGGGGGGGGGGGGGGGGATATCCCGCCTGATTTCCATTAATTAAAATGATGCACCTAGCAAGCTAGGTGCAGTAGTCAAGCTTGGCAAACCAAGCGGTTACATGTAGTGGCCAGCAGGGTACAAAAGGTTTTACATGGGGGAGAAAGATAAACACCATTTCTCAGAGACAAATTGTTCGTGCCGCCGCGTGCGACAGCACCAGAGGCTCGCTTCTTCTTTGCACTTCATGAGCAGACGAGGTAAGGAAGGTTCCATGGATCAGAAGACGACGTAGTGCCGATGTTTCCATAGTTGCCAGCAGCACAGCAGGATGTAGGTAGAGAACTGAGGTTCAGGTACATGCGCCGGACGAGGCACATTCCACAAGCGACTGGCACTTGCATCTCCAGGGAGCGGGAAATTGATGGCTAAAGAGATCCAACCTAGGAGGTGCTAGGCGGTTTTTCATTAAGAAGAAGAAAGCGACCAAATAAATAGGCACCCAAATTCAAGAGTATGGGGACTTGAACCTGGATGGCTAGGGGTGCACTACCAACAACCTCCACTACCTAGCCAACTGAGACAAGCTCAGTTCCTGGGAAATTGATGGCTTGCCAGAAAGATTTGGAGAAGGGGCACCCAAAGATTAAGTGGTCTGGAGATTCATCAGCCGAGTTGCAGACCTCGCACTTAGCATCATCCACGATCTTTTTCTGAAGCAGGTTGGTCTTGCACTGAATGCGTTCTTGAACAAGCAGCCAGCCAAAGAACTGAACTCTCGGTGGTGCTCTGTTGTTCCAGACAAAATCAAAGAAGACACACGGCGATTGGTTGGCACCAGTTAGCAGTTTATAGATAGGGGCAGACTTGAGGTTGTCCTCTGCACCTAGAAGAGGGCTGGCACGTACATCGCCGTCCTCAGATAGGTCAACCGTGTCCAGTATAGCGTGGAGCTCTGTCAATTCCTGAGCAGCAACTCGAGTGAGGCGAGGCACCAGAGTGGAGGTGAGACTGTGGGTGATGATGTGGTGGACAGAAGCATCAACGTTGGTGCAGTGGCTGAAGAGTGCCGGATAGGTTTCAGACAGCCGGCCAGATGGCAACCAGGAGTCTTCCCAAAATGATGTTGTCTTCCCGTCCCCAATAGTGACAGTGGTGAGGTCCCTGTAGGGTCCCTGTAGGCCGGCAGGAGTGAGCGCAGATCTGACCAGCGGACACCATCAAGATCACCTTCCATCGACACAATATCTGCATGTGCACGGACCCAATGAGCCCATGACGACTGTCCCGGATCCCGGTTTGTGCAGCCTGTGTACAAGCTTCATGAACAAACACATGTTCTGCAGTGCCAAATTCTTAACACCTAGGCCTCCCTTTGATTTTGGTTGGCCTAGGCCTCCCTTTGATTTTGGTTGGCAGCATTTTTCCCAAGCCACGAGGCACTGGGCACCAGTGGTCTTCTCTTCGCCTGACCATAGGAAGGCTCGGCGTTTGGAGTCATATTTGTCAATCGCACCAGCAGGCCATAGGATTGCAGACATGGCATAAGTTGGGACTGCATCAATCACTGAATTGATAAGTGCAACTCGCCCTTGTGCCGTGATTAGTTTCCTTATAAATTTTTTTTTAATAAAAAGGGAAGGTAGAGCTTTATATTCGCTCATGCTTGAAGGATCCTTACGCAAACCAGAATTCTAGAAGCAAAAAAGGCTTAAACACTGAGCCAAGGTAAATCAGCCCACTCATAGGGGACGGTAAGAGTAAATCCGGCCCAACAAACAAACACGAGCACGGCCGAGAGTCGTGCACTCGTGCCGCGCGGGTGTTGCTGATAGCCTGATACACGGCTGGGACGCACACGACACAAAACTTTCTTTGCTCCAAAAAAAAAAAAAAAAACGACACAAAACTCTCGTCGCATCTTGGGACGCAAGCCACGCTTGCGAACACTACCATGCATCATATATTCCTCGCGGCTTAAACGCGCATTCCATACGCATCAAAATCTCTCGAACAAGAGATAGGGAAGACGATCGAGCTCTGCTCCACCGGTGCCGGTCAGGATCCCAATTCCCAAGTACGTCAAATCGGCTCCGTCCACCAATGGCGCGCGGGTTCCTGAAGCTGTGCGGCGCGGCGCTGATCTTCGTCGCGGGGTGGAAGGCGAAGGAGAAGACGGACGACATGTTCAGCGTGCCGAAGCCTGCAGCCTCCGTCCTGGCGAAGATCTCGCAGTTTTTGGACGACTTCTCTCTGGGCGGCATCACCGAGAAGCCGCGGACGACGAAGGAGGAGTCGCTCGTGCTCCGACGGGAGGCCGAACGGATGAAGGCGGACCTGCAGAGGGAGAGGGAGAGGGAGAGGGAGAGGGAGATGCGGGACCAACAGGTAGCGCAGATCTTAGCCAACCTCAGCGACGACATGAAGAGGTTGCGCGAGGCCCAGGAGCGCGACGGCACCTCGTCCCGGCCGCCGTCTTCGAGCTCGTCTTGACGCGTTAATTAATTAGCTCGATCGCGCGCATGCGCTGGACATGGTGATTACTACTTCGTGCATGCGTGTTTTTTCATATGTAAGTGCTTCAACACTTGATACGGTCCTAATTATGATCAGTATTGATCACATCTGCTGCTTCTGTTTTGATTACTCGACGTAACGTACGTTCTAGTGCATGCATTGTGACCGTTGGGTGTGTCACGAGAAGCATGCGTCGCTATAGAGCACCCGTTGCCCGCCGGCAGTAACTAACGTCTGCAATGAGACAATGACGACTCTGAATCTTTGTTTTCGTCGTGCCGTGCCTCGTTCTGATCCGAAGCACATGCAAGTCATGATTTTGTCCATAAATTATTTGAGGGTTGATTTGTTTGTGTCTCTAGTTGTGTCTAGGGTTTGTGGGTTAACTAAGGTTTTTTTTTTTTTTGCACACGTGGAAGGACTGACGGAACCCTGCTTTCAAGATTTATATTAGCAAAGCATTGTTCACAAAGCACATGACTCTTCTTTTTCTGGGGTCTCTAGTTTCTTTTCAAGTCAATAATCTTGAAAAGAATCAATTGACATTGTTTGCCGTGTGCAAATAGCACCATTTTTTTTTGTCCGGAATTTGGAATCTTGATTGATATCAAAGATGATTTCAAATATGATCTTTACATGCATCTCTTATGTGTTATATACATGAGCTGTTACTTTCTAATATGTTGAATTACTCCATACTCAATATCAAGGATGACAAAAGCTCACGGCATCACAGAAGGGGGAGAGATGACTAGGGGGAGATGACTGTGGAATTAGCTCAAATCTTGGTTGTCGGTTTACAAATGGATGGATCGATCAGATGATAATGGTACCTGTAAACAATGAAAACAAAGCATAGAGACAACCGGTAGGGATGGAGCAAGGGGGGCTGGCAGGGGCTATAGCCCCCACCCGCCCACCCTCGATAATTTAAAAAATACCCTTGGTTTCATATGATTTTTTTTAAAATTTTTTTACCCAACTTCGAGAAATATTAAGAAATAATTTTGATTTCGTATGATTTTCTTAAAAAATTGCTTGTATTTGACCCTCTCAAATCAACTTACATGATTTTGTTCCACCGGCCCTCTTTAGAAATTTTTTGGCTCTTTTCATGTATTACAGCAGAGTAGCAGGCTACTGTAGCTTGTAATGACACCCGTAATGCAGAGGATCCCCGATCGCAGGCATGCATGACACTGCCTATAGTTTTCTCATGGCTTTGCGAGGCTACCATGATTTAAATACGCTGATTTAATGATCTGGTAGGAGGAGTAAGATAATGCATGGACCGTGCCGTGTCGTACTCCCTGCTCCGCATACAGCCCGTTGCAGCGTCGCGGCAACGTGCATACCTCCAGATGATTATGGACGCCCGGGCCTGTTTGGATCCATGGGTTAGAGTTAGATTGAGTTAGATTAGGCCAAACTAACCTTAAAGTATCTAAACAGGGAGGGTTAGAATAGGGTAGATGCATCTAACCCACCCAAAAACTATCCTGGTGGAGAGGTGCTAATTGGAGCTAGTTGGAATTAGTTTGTAACTCTAACTCTCCGAGTTAGAGTTTCCAAACAGGGCCCCGGATAGAAACGAACGACACCTGCAGTGTGCATGCCATGTCGTACCCTCTGTCTCGGCAAGAAACGAACGAGCAGCTCGGGAACTCACGTCGGCTGGTCTAGACTCCATCCACCGGACCTTTCTCGAGAAGCGCACCGTTGCCGCTCGCGGAAACGACGACGGACGGAGCCGGCCGGATCCGATCCGCTCGTGCCATGCCAATGTCTCTTCCCTCGCCGGGCCCGCGCCTGCCTAACCTCTGTCCGGACCACGCGTTCCCATCGCATCGCTCAACTCATCAATGCCCCCGCATCCTCGGATACCCCTGCCGAACCCTGGCCCCTGTCCCCCCCGCGCCCCGGCCCACTGGGCTCCACGCGTCCCTGTCGAGGTGGGATGACATCCGCGAAACGCGAGCCCGACCGCGTTTCAAATCCCCACCACCACGCCGCCTCCCCCAAACGGTCACCCGTTCGCACACCGCACCTCCAGTCATCGGCACCACCTCCCTCCCTCCCTCCCTCCCTCCAGTCATCGGCACCACCTCCCGCACCTCCAGTCATCGGCACCACCTCCCTCCCTCCAGTCATCGGCACCACCTCCCTCCCTCCTTCGGCACGGCCCCGCCGCCGAGCCATCGATCGATCCGCCGGCGGAGGGCGGGGAGCCATGGCCTCCTCCTCCTCCCCCATCCCCGACGCGGGGCCGCTGAAGCCGGAGGCGGCGGCGGCGGGGGGAGGCCAGGGGCAGCAGCCGTCGTTCGGCGCGGCGGCGGGGGAGCAGCAGCAGCAGCAGCAGGCGCCCAGGAGGGCCCTGGCGGTGCGGAAGGAGCGCGCGTGCACGGCCAAGGAGCGCATCAGCCGCATGCCGCCCTGCGCCGCCGGGAAGCGCAGCTCCATCTACCGCGGGGTCACCCGGTACGATCCGCGCCCCCTGCCCTGCCCCGCCCCGCCATCCCCTTCTTCGCCGTCTCCGTGCTACCGATCGAGATCTTATACCGTTCTGCGCGCGCTTCGAATGGGTCCTTGGCTTGATCCCTGGCGTTTAATCCGTTCGTCTGACGCTTGTCACGCTGTTTCCGCGATTCGGGATCTGCAATTTGTCGATCGATTGATCGTGGCTCGAGTGATTGCGAAAGAGGGTACAATGGGAAAGAATGGAACAGAGGTTTATGGCTGGTTGATGTCTTAGTGTGTGGCTGAAAATGAGGCGATCTCTCGTTGTCCGGTAGCTTAGCTCGGTTAATTTGTTTATGCACAACAGTACAAGCTCGCTTGACTGCGTTGACCTTGGATCGTACTGGTAGTAGGTATTGAATCTCTTCAGTGGATTTGGTGTGTTAGACTCAAATATATTTACTTAGTGTCTATTGTTCATATGCACAGGGTTCCTTACTCAGGGATCCAGTTTTAATATCCGTCGACATGGGATGTGACAATATGTGATGGTATTTATATGCTTGTGAGGTATAAATTGATCTTCCACTCTGCTGTTGTAGACGAGTGGGTACCTAGCCGATTATTATCAGAGGGTTTGTATTATTCAGAGACATTTTTGGTTAATATGTCTTCCAGCCGTCTATGCTCCATTTTTTAAGATGTATTTTCTGCGCATACTTCCTATCGTGCTTTGTTATAGATGTAACTTTTTCACCCTTTTTTTTATTTCTGAGCTACTTTGGTATGTAACTGAGCTTGATGTCTCCTCAATAGGCATCGGTGGACAGGTCGATATGAGGCTCACCTGTGGGACAAAAGCACATGGAATCAGAATCAAAACAAAAAGGGGAAACAAGGTATATATGTGTGCCCAACACGTAATAGTAGCAAATGAGTTTGTTTTGGAAATTTTGAAGATACTGGAACTAGAGGATGGACAAACATGTTTATTTCAACTTGATTACATTGAATATATAGTTTGGCTTGATTTATGTAGAGATCTAGCTTTAATACACTATTATTCTGTGAGCTGCATAACTACTCGTTCTTGTTGCACACGAGAAGTTAGTTTCTGTTGCTTGTAGTCAAAAGAATCAACAAATCACAATTGATATGTTGAATATTAAGTTTGAACAATAGAAGCTAATATGGGTATATTTTTCCAAAAATTGGTCTGTTATACTGTTAGATTGATCAAATTGACATCTGGGGACCTTTCCAATGGTTCAATTTTTTTTCTCCATTTTGGCGACTGATAAGAGTTTTTCTGCAATCTACCCACTGGACACTCAAACATGTGTACCGTTTTCCCACCATTGCATGAATTAGTTGGGTTATTACGACATAATGATCACTATGTAGCAATGGAAGTAAAAAGCTGTGGCTGCTAAAGTTTTCAGGATTCTACCATTCATATGATTTGTTTCATATCGTCCGGAGAAACATAGATGTATTTAATTTACAATATGGTTTTCTTTCTGATATGTTTCTGTTTAGTTACTGCAAATCTGATTTGATGGAATTGTTTCTTTTTGCATGGGAAACGACGTCACACAAATTGCTCTTGCAGTATATTTAGGTAATTGGCATCCTGGTCTTAACATTGAATTGCAGTGTTGCTACGTTTTCTTAATCCCTTGTTTATTCTGTGTGCTAAAACATAGGTGCATATGATGATGAAGAGGCTGCAGCAAGAGCCTATGACCTTGCTGCCTTGAAATACTGGGGAGCTGGAACACAAATAAATTTTCCAGTGAGTCATATATGCTTATGTGCTAATGGTGATGGATCTTGTTTTTATCTCTATAGTTTTCCCACGTTTTAATAAAACTATTGAGCAACAGCTGTGTGGTCTATATTTTAAATTTCAACTTTTCAGACCTACTGTGTATAGTTGTTTTACAGATTTTATTGGCGCATTTGATTAGATGTAATCCTATCTCACAGATAGTGCCAACATTTTTCTAAACATATTACAAAGATAGTTAGATGCAGAGTTATCTGTTAATACTCCCCTCCAGTTGAAATTAAATTATTTGTGAAATTCTGGTGATTCAAGAAAACAAATTTAAAAGCAACATAAGTAGATGCGGGGATCCTCATATTCTGATCGGGTTTGTGCACGCACAGAATCGCTCTTTGCGACCTGATATTTCGCCCTCATGTACATGTGTTAATCTATGAGTTGTCACTCTAGAGCATCATTCTATTTTCTTTTGCACATGTATTTTCACATTAAGGATTGGAATTATTTTCAATACTTATGCCCGTTATGTGTTTGCTTATTCAGGTCTCTGACTATGCAAGAGACCTTGAAGAGATGCAGATGATCTCCAAGGAGGACTATCTTGTGACTCTTAGGAGGTATAGTTGTTGATGTGTATAACATTATTTTATTTTTATTAAGTACTGACCACAGAATCCATCCACTGCAGAAAGAGCAGCGCCTTCTCGAGGGGCTTACCAAAATTTCGAGGGCTTCCAAGGTAGGTGGTACAGGATTCAAGTCCTACTTTTGTGTTGCTAATCCCTATAAGTTCATTCTAATAATCAATAAATTTAGTTGTAGTTGTCCTCAGTGAAATTTAGGTATGATGTATCTTCATTTTATATGTTGGCGTGTATCCTCATATCATTGCATACAACAGCCAGAGCATATCAATCAAGAAAGGACAACCAAAACATTTGCAATATATTATGGTACTAGTTAGAAAAAGAAACAGCTAGATGGTAGATGTTCGTTGCCATCTTCTGTCAAACTAAAATGTTCGTGCTACTATATCAAATTACTGTCCCACCATGCGCCACACATGACAAATTATTGTTTAAGTGTAAGCATCCATTGGAAGGAGGTTGGACGGTTGAAGTAGAAAGCACTAAGGTAATGTAGGGCACAAAAGAACAGCTGACCAAGTGAAATACCACTAGCTTAATTCATGTTCTTTTATTAAAGAAGGTATAAAACAGTACATCTTTTATAACAAAGATATGACTTGGCTCCAATAAACTTACCTCTAATCTATGGGATATGTCTAAAAGGAAAGAAACCTAAATAATATAGTAACTATCAATCCTGGCCCCGTATCACTGTCTAAAGCTTGTGTGTCATGCAGGCAATTGCATAATTCCAGATGGGATACTTCTTTGGGACATTTACTCGGCAGTGACTACATGAACCTTGGCTATGGTCAGTCTGTAAACACTTGAACACTGTACCTCTAGATATCGATCTCCAAAGGGACAATAGTTGCTATGAGATTTCGTAACTAATTTGTTTACTTTTGGAAATTACAGGTAAGGATGTCACATTGGATGGAAAATTTGCAGGACGCTTTGGTTTAGAGAGGAAAATTGATCTCACAAATTACATTCGATGGTGGCTACCCAAAAAGACGCGGCAGTCAGATACATCGAAAGAAGATGAGCTTTCTGATGAAATCCGAGCTATTGAAAATTCGATGCAACTGACAGAACCATATAAGTTGCCTTCTCTTGGCTTCTGTTCTTATTCCAAGCCTTCTTCTGCGGGTGTATCAGCATGTAGTATATTATCTCAGTCTGATGCCTTCAAAAACTTCTTGGAGAAGTCTACAAAATTATCTGAAGAGTGTACCCTCAGCAAAGAAATGGTTGAAGGAAACGCTATTGCCTCGGTGCCTGCTACTGGACATGATACAGCGGCAGTTAATATGAACATGAATGATTTGCTGGTGCAAAGAGCTCCTTACACTATGGCCACTGTTATGCCCACACCAATGAAGAGTACCTGGAGCCCTGCTGATCCAGTGGACACTCTTTTCTGGAGCAACTTCATCTTGCCATCCAGTCAACCTGTTACAATGGCGACAATAACAACAACAACGGTTTGTTTCTGTTCTAATAACTCAGATAAACTCTTGAAATATTTTTTTTTTCCAAAGCTGATTATTGATTTGCGACAGTTTGCAAAGAATGAGGTAAGTTCAGGTGGTCCATTCCAGAGCCAAGAGTGAGCGTACAAGCTTACCGAAGCATGATATTTTAAATTGGTAAGTAATGACTAAACCTTTATACATTTCAACATGTATGGTGCTTGTTCATCAAATTTGTTGTCAACTATTTTACTTTTTGTAAACACCAAAAATGGTGGTACACATTCCTTCAAGCAAATAGTGGAACAAAGGACTGCATGGAGAACTTATAAATTAATGAATTGTTTTGAGTTATATTTTACAAGAATTGTTATCAGTAACTAGGGATAATGCATCTTTGTCTCAGCCCCTAGCTGTTTACAAACATGTATTCTTCCCTGCAAATTGTTGCAACTTTTTTTCAGTAATCAGTGATAGCTGCCTGGTAACGTTAATTACTGCGCTGTTACCAAAAAGCTTTAGAACTTCTTAGCTGTTCCCGAACTGTAGAACACTTTCCTATGCATATATATCTGTATAATGTAGGTTTCCACAAAGATCAACCGCATGGAGTAATGTCATAGTGTCATTTACATAATTTTGACTAACCAGCCATTAGAGATGAACACTGTTCAAAGCATGGCGTATTGATAAAAAATGGACCCCTAATGGTTTCCCTCTTGTGTTCAAATATCAATAGTGGTTCTGGAAGGAAATTCCCATTAGCTTGCAATATCAATATTTTACTGCCATCTTTTTTCAGAGATTATTGTATTATGTTACTTAGTACGATAAACGTCACAACAAAGAAACTAACATAGTTTGAAAATAGAACGGCTGATTTTGTCCTCAATTCTTGCTGTTCTTCTGCATAGTATTGCTAATCTGCTAACGAATTCTTTGATGTTTCAATTGATGAACAGGTCAGTGACAGCATTCTGTGCTTCGGTGAAATTCTTTTGGCCCAGCTTTTGATCTAGCAGCTCATGGACATTACTTCTTGTGTATCCATACTATAGAACATGAATAGAAGGTAAGACAAGCGAAGCATAGTTATGTAATATACAGTGACTAGTTTCCAGAAAAGGATTTAGTTGTAGAGCTATCTGTACATATTGCGGTTGTTGTTTCAGCTAAGTCTCAGCAGATTTTTGGAAGAGACCTAACAAAATGATGCAATTTTTATGATAAATTAGTTATTTTGTATAAATATTCAATTGCATGTTCTGATTTCACAAACAGTTCGGTTTCTTGATTCCAATGATAGCTTCATTTATGGCAGAACTTTGAGGTTTAAACTTGAGATACTACTATTGACAAATCATTTCAGTTATTATTCTAAGTATTAAGCACGCAAGTAGCCAAAGGGATCAGTTCGAACATCTCGTTCAAATGATTTCATACTTAGTATTTTGGAGTGCGGTTTGTGCAAGTTTTGGAGGGATTTCATCCTTGCTTGTAGGCGAGAGTGTTTAAGTTTCAAAATGATTCCTCTCTCTCTAAAAAAAATAAAAATAAAAAAATAAACAGACTGCTCACCCCGTCAAACAGACTGACACTTGCATTTTCCCTTATCCATGATTGTGGATTCGATTCTGGCAGCAGCGCCGTTGCTCGCTACCAGAGTTTTGCGTGTCGGAGTCAGACATGGATTACACCTCGGCCTTTTCCGAGGCGGAGACGAACTACCGCGACAGCTGTTACGCCGGTGGATGGCCATGTACGCGGCGTTGCATCGGGAGGCCGAGTCCGGACTCCGGAGTCGACTGGGTGTAGACTACGAGTTCGACTCGGCAGCGAGATCAGCGTTGTTGCCAAATCCTATAAAATGAAAACGCGAGGTTCCCATTGCTCCTCATCAAACATTCACAAACCAACGCGCCGTTCATTCGGGTTTCCGTGATCGGCGTAAGAAGGAAGTCGTCGTGATCGTAAGTTCTCTGCCCTAATGACCATGGGCAAGAGGTGTCTCGCGATGGTTGTCTACGACCCCGCCGACGACCAACAGCGTGCCGCCAAGCGGCCGCGCCCGTCGAAGGTGGAAGCCGGCGCCGTGGTGGCATACAACGCCGCCGCACCGCCGGTGGACGCGCAGCCCATCAGCGCCATTCCCTGGCTGCGGCCGCAGGCCCCGCCTTCTCCCGTCTTCGTCGGAAAGGAGCCGCCGTGCCTGCGCAACCATCTCCTCCCGGAGCTGAGGCTCCGGAGCGACCTGCCGGTGCACTTCATCGACGCGAAGGCGGTGACGAGCACCGACCTCGACTCGCACCAGAACCGGTTCCGCATCCCGACCGACGGCGTGCTGCGCCGCCTCCGCCCGCTGCTGACCTTCGAGGAGCTCGCCTCCGCCAACCTGCTCTACGACCCGGAGCCCAGGAAGAAGTCGAAGAAGAAGCTGCTGCTGCTGCCGGAGCCAGAGAATGGCGTCGGGTGCGAGCAGGCTGCAGTGAAGAAGATGAAGCAGACGAAGAGGAAGGGGAGAGTGCACGGCGGGCTGCCCGTGAGGCTGGTGGACCTCGCCGCCGGCGCCAGCGGGGTGCTGCGGCTGTCGCGGTGGGAGAGCAGCCACGGCACGATCGTCAAGGGGGAAGGGTACCTCGACTTCGTCCGGCGGTGCAGCTTCAAGGAGGGTGACGTGGTCGAGATCTGGGCGTTCAAGCAGCACCCGTTCCGCAACTTCGGGGTGACCATGTGTGAGGGGAGCATTCTGCACGTGTTCATCGTCAAGAGACACAATCGGCCGGAGCATTGCCGCTACTGCCATCACCAGTGAATTGAACAATCGAACGAGACGGTAGATTGGCAGTGGTAACTTGTTCATTGAATGTATGCTTGTAAACATCTGAGCTCAACTTGGCATATTAATTTGTATCTTTTTACTCTCATGTTGATCGATCACTGTTATTTCGATTTAATTAGTATACAAGTTTTGTTTTTGGCAATTAGCTATACAGTGCTACTTCCAAAGCAATAGTACCTCCATATATCTAACCGATAAAAAAGCCGGCGTCTATTCGATTCCCACGTAAGGAAGTGCTGAACACTCTCAACATAACAATCATCGTGTTAATGTATTTGTTCTGTAAATTCCGCTTAAAGAAACTAAATCTATACTCCATCTCTCCCACCCACAAAAGAAAAGTGTTCATTACCACGATACCTCCTACCTCTAAGCGTTGACTACTTAGCAAAAGCCATGATCAAAGGTAGCAAAAAACATCCAAACTGTTTACAGCCAAGCTAGATATATAGTCACTCGTACTAAACTCATTAATTAGAATGGAAAAATCGGATTATACAAACAAAAGATACACACCCACCCACGCATACACATATTCACTTACTCGTATTGTTGTTTTGCTTCTCTAGCGAAACTAAAGGCGTGCTTGGTCGCCGGTCTCAAATCGACAAATCGTCAAGCCACGCGCGCCTTTGCCAAACTGCGGCGTCAGGAAATCAGCGCCACAGCCGCCACACTATTTTACACATCGTTTCTGTGGCTGCCGCCGCCCTTGGCTAGAAACCAAGCACCGGCCGTTTATGCGTGGCCGCCACACTCGTGCGTGGCGAGTGATGATGGCAATCTAAACACGCCCTAAACATTCTGCAGCTGTCCGAGGAAGTCCGGAAGGCACCCAAGGATGATCAAGAACCTGAAATTCTTCATCATGCCATCCGTCACATGTTGCTGCTCTACGAAAGATTCTGAATAATTGATATTCTTGTGTCTCTTGTCTGGTTAGCTAAGGCTAAAACTAAACTTTAGCCAACGATGACTCCCGCAACCGGCCCCGGCTGGGGAGCGCTCGCAACTGACCCCAGCCCTCACCACCAGCCATACTCGCCGGCGACCCCCACGGCACCGGCGAGCCCCTCCCACACCCTAGCCGACCTCATCGACCTCCGCACACCGCCTCCCTCGCCCACCAGCCGTAGATCCACCTCGCCAGCATCCGAACAGCTGCTTGACTACTCCTTCTCCCCTAGCCCAGGCTGGTCGTCTGACCACCTTGGTTGCGTCAGGGGAGATAGCACCTCACCGGACTTCAATGCCAGCCAACCGCTCTCCTACAAGGATGCCCTCCTCGCGTCTCCAACGGTCTCCTCCAAGAAGGGTAAGCTCTCGTCGCGGCTGGAAGCTGAGGCAGATGCCACAGGCTGCCTGCAGGGCGATGTACGCACCAGCTCGCCGGCGCTGCGTCCAAGGCTCAAGTCAGTAGTGGTTGTCCCCAACCCGGTGCCCCATTACTCCACCAGCCGAAGGGGCAGAAAGCCTGCGGCTTCCATTCTGGTGAAAGCCTCGCACTTCACGCCGCGGCAGGAGGAAAAGGGGCAGGCGGAGCCCGGGTGGCAGCTGGTTCGATCCAAGCGCTGGAGAAGAAAGGAGGCAACTCAGCCTGGCCCCCTGCGGCGGCCGGTGCACGAGAGGCTTTCATGGCCTGCGCCGGCTGCGGCACGCGCGCCGGTGCACCAGAGGCTTGGCAGGCCGCGCATGCCTGTGCACCACCGGCTAGGCGCTCTGCATCTGCCAGTGCATCAAAGGCTTGGCGGGCCGGCCAATCTCGCCGAGATCTTCAAGCAACGCGCCCGCGGCCGCTGCTACAAATGCCTGGCATCCGACCACCGAGTTGCCCATTGCCGTGACCCGCCCAAGTGCATCCTCTGCTTCCACTCCGGCCACCGTGCGAGACACTGCAAGTCCACTGCAACCCAACCGCATCCACCACCCACGTCCTCGTCGCCTCCTCCAAAGCCTCACTCTCCCGTCGCTGACACCCCGCCCGCCGAGCCAGCCGCAGCCGACGCCCCCTCCACCATGCCTCCGGTCAGAAGTGTGGCGCGCGCGCTCAACAAGCCCGGCCACCCCCAGCGCCGTCCGGACTTTGTCGAGGCCACCGCTTCGTTCACCGAGGACATGCTGCTGGCGGAGCGCGACTACCACCACCGGGCGGTCCTGGCCATCGTGGTCGACTCCGACCAGCCCGCCTTCATCGACCGTGTTGCTGTCCAGACGGAGTTCGCCGTGCGCCTTCAAGTGTCCAGCCACGACATCGACGTCTCGAGCCACCTGCAGGGCGGCTACCTCGTCCACTTCGCGGACCCGGCCTGCAGGGACCGCGCCCTCCGTCTGCGCCCAGGTATCACCATCGGCGGTGCGCGCCTCCGGGTCATGCCGTGGACCCGCATGTCCAACGCCGAGATCGCCAAGCTCGAGTACCGCGTTCGGCTCTGCATTGAGGGCGTCCCGCCCCACGCGCGGCAGCCGGAGGCTGTCCAGAAGCTCTTCGACCCCTCGACCCTGGTGGAGGGCATCGACTACGACCAGGTCAAGGAACGCGAGTCCGGCTGCTGCTGCATCTCAGTCTGGACGTCCAAGCCGAACGGCTTCGCCAAGGAAGGCATCCTGCGGCTGGAGGAGCTGCCGGAGCGCGGCCAGTCCATGTGGACCTTCCCCAACTGGCGTGCGCTTGGGGGCCGGACGCCAAGGACGGAGCCGGCGAAGACTCTTGGCTACGAAGTCATCATCCACCTCGACTACGTCCTCGACTACCGCCCGCCTTCCTCGCCATCGGCGCAATGGCCCAAGCTGTTCGACTACGACTGGTCTCCGGGCTTCCGCGACGATCACATGGAGCGCCGCAAGTACCGCGAGCTGCTGCCGGGCGAGCACCAGGACGACTCCAAGCGCGACCGCTCTCCATCCGGCGACGACCGCGGCGGACGCACCCCCCGTCACGCTCGGCGCGGCCGGCACGGCGGCTCGCCGAGCGCGAACCTGGGTGGGTCCAGCGCGTGCCCGAGCTGGGGCCCTGATGGGTCCGGCGCTGGCCAGAGCGGGGCCCGCCAAGCGGCTGCCTTCGGCTCCAAGCATTCAACGGTCAACCTGCCGGCTGCTGAGTCTCCACCGCGTGACCGACAGTTTTCGTCCTCTTCCTCTGTGCCGCAGGTCCCGATGGCCAGTCCGCAGCAGGAAGCCATCTTCAACTTGCAACCGCTGCGCGAATCACTTCCTGCTGATCCCATGACGTTCGAGGCCGCAGCTGGTTGGCATGGAGGGCCCAGCCGTCCCAGCGCGCTCTACTACGACCCCGTCGCCACATGGGCCGCCTCGGCTCCGACTTCCGACGGCCCGGCCTACTCCGCCCAGCCACCCCTCAACCTGCTGGACGAGTGGGCCGGCTCCCTCCTGCACCTCGGGTTCATCTCCGGCCCGTCCGTGAACGACTACATCAACAACCAGGCCAACGGCGACGGCTCCGGCTCCAGCCTCGACTCCGACGCAGAGGCACGAGCACTCCCGGCCAGCCTGCTCGACTCCCCCCCACGCGACAGCGACGACGACGACCGCGCACCGCCGGCGCCCATTCAAGCCTTCCTCAACGCCATGGCGGCCCCGCCACCACCTCCGGCCCTCCCGTCCCCGCATCTGAACCTACCGGTTGGGCGGACACAATCGAGGAGGCCGCGCAGAGGAAGAGCAAGCGCATCGCCAAGCAGCCCGCCCCGACTTCGAGCGACCCTGGGCAGCGCGCGAGTGATCTCATCGTCAAGAGGTGGGGCGAGATGGAAGGCAAGAAGAGGGCTGCGGAAATCAAGCTCCTCCAGTGCCTTCAAGCATACCAGGGTATCCACAAGGATGAGGCGCCTGACGCCTTCGCGGATCTCCTGGCCTCGGCGGCGGCCAAGGAGACCGCCTGACTGCAGCACCAGAGCTGCTGACCGGTGAACCATTTGTTTCCCAATGGATCACAACCATCTATCGTGCCCCGCAGTCGTTAGGGGAAGAGCAGTTTGCAGTTTGTGTTTAGCTTCAGCAATGTTCAGTACCTTGTGCTTGTGTTCCTCTATTTTGTTTCAGTCAGTTCTTGTTCAGTTCAAGAAGTCCGTGGTGCCTAGTTTGTTCAATGGATTGTGACCAAAATTGTATCTTGCTCAACTGGAATGTACGCGGGTTGAATAGCCCGGCGAGAAGACAGGTTGTCAGGGACATGGTTGCTGATCACCATTGCACAGTAATCTGCTTACAAGAAACAAAACTTTCAGTTGTTGATGATGCGGCCATCTGTGAAACGTTGGGTCCGCAATTTTTGGGGAATTATGCATCGGTGTTGGCAGATGGAATTCGCGGAGGGGTCATAATTGCGTGCTCTCAGACGCATTATGAACTCCAAAATGTTACTGTCAGGCAATACTCTGTTACAGCTACTATCAAGAGAAAGAGTGATGGTGGCACCTGGAGTCTAACAGGAGTCTACGGACCACAGTCCGACACAGACAAGCTGCAGTTCTTAGAAGAGCTCAAACTGATCAAGCAAACCGCCCTGGCCAAATGGGTCCTCGCCGGTGACTTCAATCTCATCTATCGGGCCTGTGATAAGAACAATGAGCGCATCAACCGAAGGCTTATGAGCAGTTTCCGCTGGGTGCTTGATGAGCTTGAAATTAAGGAGTTGCACTTGCATGGGCGTCGTTTCACCTGGTCCAGCGAGACGTCGGAACCTACGCTAACCAAGATCGACCACATTTTCTGCACAAGGGAGTGGGAGTTGGAACACCCGAGCTGCTATCTCCAGGCAATTGGCTCC
Source organism: Eragrostis nindensis (assembly GCA_012490785.1). Taxonomy (NCBI): domain Eukaryota; kingdom Viridiplantae; phylum Streptophyta; class Magnoliopsida; order Poales; family Poaceae; genus Eragrostis; species Eragrostis nindensis. The sequence continues at coordinate 85,823 of JAAXCT010001092.1, read as the reverse complement.
TCGGTATCTGACCATTGTCCGATGCTCCTCACCTGCTCACCTTTCCACCGTCGCTACAAGGGGTTCAGGTTTGAGGCCTTCTGGCTACGACTCCCGGAATTCAGTGATATCGTCAAGAACTCATGGGAGGCACCAGTTCACTCCAATAACAGAGCAAGGGTCCTGCACATCAAGCTTGCGCGACTTGCCAAGGCCCTGAAGCGTTGGAACAAGCAACGACAGGCGGCACTAAGGCAACAATCAGAGATTGCACAGGCGGTGGTTCTATACTTGGATCAGTTGCAAGAGACAAGGCAGCTAGCAGACGAAGAAATGAATTTGCGACGAGAGGCTAAGAACAAAATACTCGGTCTGGCAGCCATCCGAAAAATCAAGATTAAGCAACGTTCCAGACTCACGATGATCAAAGCTGGAGATGCAAACACAAGGCTGTTCCATCTACGTGCCAATGGAAGGAGGCGCAAGAATTTCATCCCAGCCATCTCATATCAAGGATCAGTGCACACCACACAACAAACCAAGGCAGCTGCCCTGTTCCAGCACTACACGGATCTGCTCGGATCATGCAGTGCCCGGTCCTTGACTCTCAACTGGGACATGCTCGACATAGAAAGGCATGAACTTGACCATCTTGACCTACCAATCACAGATGATGAAATTAAAAAAGCGGTCATGGAAGCGCCGGGAGAGAAGGCTCCGGGCCCTGATGGATACATTGGTTCGTTCTTCAAGCACTGCTGGGATATCATCAAAACCGATGTGATCATGGCAATCAGGGAAATTTATGAGCTGCGGGAGGGATGCTGGAACCTGCTCAACTCGGCTAACATCACCCTGGTACCAAAACGTGAAGAACCAGCAGCCATCTCTGATTACCGTCCGATCAGCCTCATGCATAGTGTGGCAAAGATATTGGGGAAAATTCTTGCGAACCGGCTGGCACCATGTCTTGACAATTTGGTCTCGCGCAGCCAGAGCGCGTTCATCAAAGGCCGCAGTATTCAGGACAATTTTCAATATGTCCAGGGGGCTGTCCATCACTTCCACCGTGCCAAAACCCCTATGCTCCTGCTGAAACTTGACATCGCCAAAGCCTTCGACAGTGTCAGATGGGAATACTTGCTTGAAGTCATGGAAAGGATTGGTTTCGGTCAGCGGTGGCGGGATCTCATCGCACTCACATGGGGAACCACAACATCACGCATCCTACTGAATGGTGAAGCGGGCAGGCCGATCAAGCATAGAAGAGGGCTGCGGCAAGGGGACCCCTTGTCGCCGATGCTATTCATCCTTGCGATGGATCCTCTACAACGCCTACTCGATCGGGCAACTACACAAGGTCTACTCAGCCCCATCGGCCAGTCACCAATCAAACTGCGGACAAGCCTATATGCAGACGACGCCTGCCTCTTTGTTCGCCCGGAGTCAGCTGATATCGAGCACCTTATGCAGATTCTGGCCCACTTTGGAGAGGCAACAGGTCTTCATACAAATGTACAGAAGTCCGAGATCTTCCCCATCCGCTGCGACGAGGTTGATCTAGATCAGGTTCTTGGCCAATTCCAGGCCAAACGAGGTCAGCTACCATGCAAATATCTTGGCTTGCCACTGCGGCTCGGTCGCTTAAGACGTGCAGATGAGCAGGCCATCATTGACAAGCTCGCAGCTCGCCTACCGGGATGGAAAGGACGCCTTCTCAACAAGGCTGGACGGCTGGCTCTGGTAAACTCAGTCCTCACATCTATCCCGACCTATCATATGACCGTGTTCCCTCTATCCAAGTGGGCCATCAAACGGATTGATCGCATTAGAAGAAATTTCCTTTGGAAGGGCTCGGATGAAGCCCGGGGAGGGAATTGTGCAGTAAACTGGAAAAGGGTTCAACGGCCAAAGCATTTGGGTGGACTAGGTGTCCTAAACCTCGCTGATTTCAACCGAGCATTGAGACTGCGCTGGCAATGGTTCAAATGGACAGACACAAGTCGGCCTTGGTCGGCCATGCCGCTGCGGATCACAAACTCAGAAGCAGACCTGTTCAGAGCATGTACCTCCGTTCAGATTGGCAATGGAGCTCGAGCAAGTTTTTGGCATGACCGATGGCTGGCCGGCAAGGTCCCGAAGGAAATTGCGCCGAGCCTGTACAGATTGGCCTGGAGAAAAAATGGAACGGTGGCCCAAGGGTTGACACAAAACAAATGGATGAGGGGGATGTTGCGGATCTCTACTGTGGAGGAGGTCACACAGTTTGTTGAGCTTTGGCACTTGTTGCGCCACATCAACCTCACCGAGGCCGAAGACACCATCTCCTGGCGCTTCACGGCGAATGGTCAGTACACATCGCGATCGGCCTATGCCATCCAATTCGCCGGTTCCTATCCCGACCATGACTGGGGCCGACTATGGAAGAGCAAGACAGAAAATAAGTGCAAGTTCTTCAGCTGGTTGGCTCTGCAAAACAAACTATGGACAGCAGACAGAATTATCAAGATGGGAGGACAAGCAAATGCAATCTGTCAGCTCTGTCGCACCAGACCAGAAACCATCACTCATATGCTCACATCATGTGCCTTCTCAGCTGGAGTATGGGGAGCGTTGGCGCCGACGACAGGACTTACTCTGCTTCCTCTACCGGTGCAGAGGTACAAACAGCTGCAGCAATGGTGGACGGCCATGCTGGGGCCGCCGGACTCGCCGAACTACGCGCAGCGTGCCCAGGCCATCATCTACACGGCTTGGAACATATGGAAGGAACGATGTAGGCGCTACTACGACAACAAGGCCATGCCGCCGCTGCAGCTATCTAACTTCGTCAAGCAAGACATCCTCCATTGGAGGCTAGCGTTAAATCAAGACGACGAGTAGTTCCGTCATGTAATATGCACACTGTACATATGTTCTTGAACTCTTCTTAATGAAATGGGCAGAACACCTGCCGTTTACCGTTCAAAAAAAAACTTTAGCCAAGATTTTAGCCCAGAGAGCAACGAACGGGTGGGCTAAAGTTTAGGCCTAAAGGGGAAAATGGGCTAAAAGGAAGGCAAAACTTTAGCTCTAAAATTGGTGCTAAAGAGAGCTAAAAGTGGATTGGAACCCAAGCTGGACACCTACCCTTCCCCCATGTCTCCTCTCTCCTCCCACCACTCCGCTCCGTCGGCCGCATGCACCGCCTAAGCCCACCGCTTGCCATCGGCCGCCGGGACGCCGTGCGCGCCATGCCGGCCCGGCCTCGAAGCTTTGTTGCCACTCGTCGGAGCCCATCTCCGTCTGGTCCCTTCCTGATGCGGCAGTCGAGCTCTCTCCTCCCGACCCCCCCCCCCCCCCCCCCCCCCCCCCTCTCTTGCTTGCCTCCGCCTCGCCGTCCGCCGCCGGCCACTCGGCCTCGTCCGCGCACGCCCATGTCTCCTCGACCTCAACAGGCCCACGCCTTCTCCTCCTCCTCGAGCTCGCGGAGGCGGTTGGCCTCCTCGATGTCGGCGGCGCCGCATCCTACGCCTGAGCCTGCGCCGGCGTCGGAGGAGGCGGCTAGAGCGGGTGCTGGGAGAGTGGCGTCGGCAACGGGAGCGAGGGAGGCCGGAAGCGGGCCTGCCAGGGAAAGCGCGGCGTTGTGGGAGAGGGCGAGTGGAAAAGAAGGAGATGGTTGCGGCGAAGAAGAGGAGGAGAGGGGCAAATGAGTCATTTTAAAGGGGAGAACCAAAATTTAGCTCTTCGAAAGAATGTGGTCAGGAGGCTAAAGTTAGCACCTAATGGAAACGAACAGGAGGATGATAGGGAGCCTTGCTGACATGAACTTGTATGGCTCTCGAGGCCATGTCTAACGCAACCAGTACGTGTTAACAATTCACATCAGCTCGGGAAACAGACTACAGCCACAGCAACATCTCGGATCAACGGCCACCAAAATTTCACATCCAAGTATGTATCGGACACGGTTAGATCTTCTTTGATGACGCCGAAACCGAGCCTGACGGCACTTGGCGTAGTCAAGCCAAATAAGTAGCCAACGTCCTCCCCGGTGATCAGGCAATCACAAGCGCAAACGTGCAAACAAGGTCGCCGCCGCTACATTGCGCTTCCCTGCTGCTCCGACGACGATATGGGTCAGGCGTCCTCGGATCTGTCGGTGAACATCGGCAGCCACTCCTACTCCAATCTCATGAACGACAAGGCCTATCATGTCATGATGCGTAACAAGACCGTAGAGGCGTGGACGGCCGAGCTGCGGGCGTTTGGCAGCGACCACGCGCCGGCCAACTACGCCAACCTCAATTTCGACGCCGTCTGCGGCGACGACTGCGCCGTGCTGCGGGAGCAGCTGGCGGCGCTCGGTCCGACAACCCCGTCGTGCGTGTACGCCAAGAAGCTCCCCGAGATCCAGGCCGCGCTCCGGCACGGGCGCCTGTCCATCGGCGGTAAGCACTTCGGCCGGCACATCACGGCGGCGCTCACGGACGGCGAGATCGACGCCATCATCGACTACTCCGGCGACACCGGCGGGATGGACGAGCCGGTGTTCGACCGCGCCGGGCGGCGGTACGAGTTCAAGATGGCGTACGCGGAGGACACCTACTTCTACCGCCTGGTCGGGGCCGCGGAGTACGAGCGCTTCATGGTGGACAACAGCGTGGTTCGCGACGTCCACGAGCTCGGCAAGGAGCTCTTCATGGAGGTGTGGGCGTTCCGGTCGCCGGCGCTACGCTGCAAGGGCAACATGTCCTCCGATGACCACCCGGACGGGGCCCTCGGGATGGTCATTCTGTTCTTCGACCTCGACGCCGACGGCTTGGGCGACGAGATCCTCGACGACGACAGCCTCACCATCAAGCACTTGATGAGGCACTACCCTGAAGTACCCGAAGGATACACATTAGAGTGAATATGTGTGCGACGCATCAAACGAGTGTGGATTTTATTTAATTTAATTGTGAGAAAGGACTAAAAATAAAAGATATTACGCTTGTTTCTGCTCGTCTTTTTTCACCGTGTGCCTCTTCATATAGTCATCATCTCACCTCACACTTTATTGGGCCACACATTTGATGTTGGGCTAGGTCCATATATATATATATATGTGTATCCTGTAATCGCGCATTAGCATGATGAGTGATTTAGAATTTTTATATTGTTTCCTTACTATTACAAAGGTCATGACATTTTTTGTGACACATACCAGCCCTAGGCCGTGCAATGGGCGGCAAATAAACTGGGCAAAGAAGTGGATTTATCGAAAGAGTCTAAGCAAAATGGCGTCAATGTTGTTGTTGTTGCTGGACTGACAACTTAAAACACCCACAATATACTAGCCCCAATGCTATATTGGAGTTATAATCTCAGGTCTACATGATGCAAGTATATTGGAATCTTCAAACTAGTCTTCTGGTGATCCTAATATTGTTCTCAAATGAACTCAAAGTTTGGATGACATTAAGCATCAGTTCAGCATAACCTTCCTTGCATATTAATCAAATTAAATAATTGGCACAAGTCAATCAAAAGAGAACAAATTTGGACAATTACATTCTCCGCGCAAAAATCCAGTGTTAAGACTCCTTGGTCCTTGCAACCAATGGCACATACATGATTTCGGAAATTGATTTTACAAATATTCTAGTGTTCATGAATCGTTCCTAAATTTATTTCATTCTAATGTACTATATTTCATTATAAATTATCAAGCTAAACAAGATCTCTATGCATGACCAGTATGCTCTCAACGCATTAGCAAACGAAATTTTATAGCCATACAACGAAAAAATCAAGGAAGCTTCTCAAATATCCAGGCAACAAAATAGTTGACACTATCTTCGGTGGCGGAGCTTCAGCGGGGCAAGGGGCTGAATTATAGATGCAGCAAGTGCCGTCTGAGCATGGCCTATGTTGGCCACAATGAAGCTCCGTCGGTGCCTATCTTATAAGAATCAAACATTTTTCTCTGGAAACACCTTTGAAAGAATCTCAACCATTAGATAATTTTAATAAAGCTTAATTGCAAATTCCACCCCATAACTTGGTTCTCGTTTGTTGCAAAAACCACCCCACCTCACCTTAGCTTTGGCTGGAATAGCCCCACAGTTTCTATATGCTCTCTCAAATAGGCTAAAAATTAACACTGTTGACGCTTTAATTGCGTCTTGAACGCCTAAAATTACATCCGAACGTAACAAATTCAACTGCTCGACCGTCTCACTGCCGCGGTACGCAGCTGCGAGGTTCGAGTCAGGAGCTAGACACATATTTTTGTCATTTTTGGCACAATTGGGAGAGCACATAGAAATTAGAGGGCTATTTCAACCAAAGTTGAGGTGAGGTGGGGTGGTTTTTGCAACAAACTATCAGACTAGGGCCAAGTGTGGGATTTAAAATTAACCCTTTTAATAATATTATCTAGTATGAGAGATTTTATAAATAAACATATTATCATTTACTATTAATCACATTAAGTTTTGATTATATTATTGATATTTTGGAGTATGATAAGAATTTTGAAAAGAAAGGAATGTTGCACTTATATTGGTGCATCGTGCTAGTTATTTTGTGATTTCTGTTGAGACTTGCTAGTTCTCAGCCTCTTAGGTGACTGAGATTTCGTATATCTCTATCATATTTTTGGAACAATGAAAACATACTGTTGGAACAACAAAGTTGAACTTCTGGAACAATGAAAATATACTGTTGGAACAACAAAGTTGAACTTCTGGAACAATGACACTGTATTGCTGGAACAATTAGTTTTTAGGTGGAAAATTTTCATTTTTCCAAAGAACATTTTTTTTCACAAGTGAATGAAAAAATCGGATAGTTGGATCAAAACCCAATGAAAGAAAAAAGTGATTGGGAGATTAGCAAAATCTCAGTCACTTGAGGAGGAGACACCTCCTTTCTGTTAGTAGATATGTTCTAAGTGTAGATTGTGGCTAAAAGATTGTTTTCAAGATCTCAGATAACTTAGAACTTAATAAAATTATCATTTTCATCTGTCGTACGAAGTGTGTAAAATTAAACAAGTTCAACTAGATGTGAAACATGAATTATATATTGTTCCTGTAAAACAGTCACCAATTCGCAACGATTGCCTAGTTTTTGCCAAAATTCAGCAGAAATGGTGACACTAGCTAGGGAACAAGGTTTTGTTGCTGAGGTGCTATTTTTCCCTCCAACATTTTAAAGATGATGTTAGTATAAAAAATATTTGTTTTTGCCTAGTTTTTGCAGAAATTCAACAGAAACTAAGCCGCGCCTCATTCCAAATGCATCTGTGATTGACTGATATTTTTAGAATAAAATTTCCTGAAAGCAAATAGTACGATGCTGCCGCTCGTGTTGGCAGAAATGCGTTCAAAAAGTTTGCCGAGAACGCTTGCAAATGCACGCGATCTGGTTTAAGGTTCTTTTTCTGGTTCAATTTAAATCTTATCCATACTAGTCTAACGTTGTGAAAATGTAAAAAAGATGTCACGAAACAATTTCATAATATTTAGATAAACTGATCTAGTTTGTAGCCTTTTTGTACTTTAGGACAGTGCCTCAGCCAGTGCTCTATAGTGAGGTTGCCGTCGTCCAACAGCTCGTCCCCCAAACCATCCGTGCCGAATTCGAAGAACAGTATGACCATCCCGAGGGCCCCGTCCCGGTGGCCCTCGACGGTCTTGTTTCCCTTGAGCAGCTCCGGCGAGCGGAACGCCCACACCTCCATGAACAGCTCCTTGCCCAGCTCCGCGGCGCCGGTCACCACACGTCGAAGTTGTCGACCATGAGCCGCTCGTACTCTGATCCCCCAGCCAGACAGTAGAATCCCGTGTCCTTCGCGTATGTAGACGCACTTGAAGTCGTACCGAGTGCCGTCGCCACCGTCGAACACGGCAACATCCAGCCCGCCGGTCCTGTCGTAGTTGACGACGGCGCGCACGGCGGAGGCGTGCGTGAGGCAGCGCGACGCCTGTGCACAGGGAGACGGCGCGACGGACGTGCGCGGCAGAGACATGGCCGTGCGCGTATGGAGGCATTGCGGCGGCGTGTGCACACAGAGCGGCGACGGTGCGCGTCGCTGTTGGTGAGGTGCTGGCGGTGTGCACGGTGATGGTGGTGTGTTTGAAGTGCAGGTTGACGGCGGTAGTCCAGGTGAGGAGATGCATTGCCTCGGTGCGAGATTTGGAGCACCCCTGAGGGTGTGGCCAGCTCGCGCGGAGCTGCGGCGGCTGGCGGTGAGGTGTGGAGGTTGTTGGTGCTTGTGGTGCTGTAATGGTGAAGACTGTGAGAAACAGAGGCGCGCAATTGGATTTGGGTGGAACCCTTGCCTTTGCCTGGCAGGCAGCTTCGTGTTATATAAGGTAAGGAATATCCCCCTTTGTGTAGATTACATCTGACGAGTTTATCATGATCAGCTTGGATCTCCAAGTTAGAGAGATTACAACAGAATATATAAACTACATACAACAACTACGAGATACTAGCTGATGCGGTGCCATCGAGGCCGGCTCGTGGTGCGATGCGGTGCGGTGAACCTCGGTTGGTGAGAGGATTTCGGCAGCGTAGATGTAGAAGCTGCTGGCGGCGAGGTACTAACAATGACGTGCTTGTGCGCGTAGTGGGTAAATTCAACATGAATGACCGAATTATCGTGGCGTTGGGCGTAATTAAGTTTGATCGGTTTCTACCGGTGCCGGCAGCGGTGACACCTTTGGGTGCCATTATCCTCGTTGGAGGCGTTGTTGAAGTGCTCCTACATTCTAGTCATGAGGCTTCTCCTGATGAAAACTCAAAATCCAACAAATCGGATCGGGCAACGTTAAGGTTTTTTGGACGACCTTGTTGGAGGCGTTGCCTAGGAGTATCCTTGCCATGTTGGTTTGTCCACCTTCGTTGTCAGTGAAGACATTGTCGGCACCTCTTGGTGGTGTTCGATGGTTTCCATCGATGGAGAGTTTGTTGAAGCTTTCCTGCGGTCCGTGTTCGTTTTTATTTCCTCTGGATGCTTGAAAAGTTTGTAGTTAGCTTCTTTATTTTTGTTTTGTATGATCTGGCCTTGTTTCCCTTAATATGAGGCGCTCTTTTCTTATTAATATAAGCCAGATCATTAAATTTCCGGATTTTTTTTTAAAAAAAATGAGCCGCCACGATGTGCTTCCTGCTGCCGATGGAGAGACACCCGTGCGTGAGGTCGGCCTGGGTCAGCTTCTTGCAATACTCGCACGACGGGGTGGTCGCGCCGAGCGCCGCCAGCTGCGCCTGCAGCACGGCGCAGTCGTCGGAGACGTCGTCAAAGTTGAGATTGAGATCGTTGGCCGGCGCGTGGTCGACTTGGCCGGACGCTTTCATCTCGGCCTTCCATATCGCTATGGTGTTCGTCCGGTGACTCATTGAACTCATTGCACTTGCGTTGGCGGGACAGATCGGACGACGATTGACCGACCCATCGTCGTTGGAGCAACGTATCACGACGAGTTATCTGTCTTTTGGTGTTTTGGCTTTGCAAAAAAGCTTGGAGCTGTGGAGCAAGCAGTTTGTACTTTGTACTCGTCAAACAGAGGAGAAGAGTCGTCGGCTGGTTATCTAGCTTGATAAACTGACCTATCTACGTCGGACTCATCAATTGATGCAGCGACTGCTGTTCGTCTCCTGAACAGCAGAGGCATGGCATCAACCTGATACAGGGACCAACGGAATATTTTGCTGGCGCCGACGCGCAGATTCACTGAACTGAATTCGTGATAATGGATGATGCTGCAGTTCAAGAAGTGAACACAGCTTTCGCGTCACGTGTCCTAATGCATTACTGCCAAATAACAAACAATGATGTCTTGTCTCATTGCTGTTTCAGGGTTCAGAAAATGCAGTTAACTTTCGATACAATTTCAGAGATGGAATCCACCAAAATGTGGCGTTCATTCTGAATGGACGAATTGCTTTCCATGGAGAATTATAGTCGGCCAAAACTCATTGTGCACGCTTCAGTTTTGCTGATCATCAACATGAGAGACGTTTATACAAGATACAGATCGGCTTGAGCGTAGCTACAATGCTTAGAGTATATTCAAACAACAAACTACTAGCAAGTAACAAACAACAACGAATGCAAGTAGGTCGATCCTGCCTACGACCCTACGTTGAAGGGGCAGCAGCAACAGCAAGTCTCCGGCTGATTGTGTCTCTTGACGATGAACACGTGCAGGATGCTGTCGTCACACATGGTCACCCCGAAGTGGCGGAACGAGCGCTGCTTGAATGCCCAGATGTCGACGACGTCATTCTCCTTGAAGCTGCACCGCCGGATGAAGTCGAGGTACCCCTCCCCCTTGACGATGGTGCCGTGGCTGCTCTCCCACCGCGACAGCCGCAGCACCCCGCTGGCGCCGGCGGCGAGGTCCACCAGCCTCACGGGCAGCCCGCCGTGCACTCTCCCCTTCCTCTTCTTCTGCTTCATCATCTTCCCTGCTGCCTGCTCGCACCCGACGCCATTCTCTGGCTCCGGCAGCTGCTTCTTCTTCGATTTCTTCCTGGGCTCCGGATCATACAGCAGGTTGGCGGAGGCGAGCTCGTCGAAGGTCAGGAGCGGGCGGAGGCGGCGCAGCACGCCGACCGTCGGGATGCGGAACCGGTTCTGGTGCGCGTCGAGGTCCGTGCTCGTCACCGCCTTCGCGGCGATGAAGTGCACCGGCAGGTCGGCCCGGAGCCTCAGCGCCGGGAGGATGTGATTGCGCAGGCACGGCGGCTCCTTTCCGAAGATCGGAGGCTGCGGCGCCCGCCGCGGCTTCTGCCAGGGAACGGCGCTGATAGGCTGGGCCGCCTCCGCGTCGTAGTACGGGACGACGGCGCCGGCGTCAGCCAACGGCCGCGGTCGCTTGGCGGCGCTCTGTTGCGCGGTGGCGGGGTCGTAGACGACCATGGCGAGGCACCTCTTGCCCATCTTCGTCGCCAGATCGAGCAGGGGACGTGCGTGCGTCGACGAGTTCTTTTCCCTTCTTTGTGCGGCGCGCTCGCTGAAACCTCAATGGATGGCGAGGCTTTGAGAATGTGCGTGATGCGAATTGGGAGCCGCGCATCTGTCTGTTTATAAAGCATTGGGACACCATTACTTGTTGCCGAGTCGAAGTTTATGTTCTAATCGGAATTGAAGTTCGACCTCCGACTCCAACTGCAACGGACGTGATAACTGCTGTCTCAGTATTTGGTCTCCGTCTCGGAGAAGGATGAAGGCCCGATGCATCGTCGTCGAATGCTCCTGCTGCGTCCATGTTTCTGGATCATATTGTGTGCTGGAGCTCCCGTACGTACTACACTCCTCTGCGTGCCGGTGTCGTCAAGAAAGACAGGCAGAACTTGCTGTTGCTTCCCCTTCCTTAGTAAACCGTGAACTGGACGAACATAGGCAGGACCTATTTGTTGTTTGAGTGTAAGCTAAGCTTAAGCCGATTATATCATATATAACCTTCTCTCATGTTGATCAGCAAAACTGAGGTGTGCACATGAGTTTTGGCCGAATATAATTCTCCATGAAAAGCAATTCTCCCATTTAAAATGAAGGAGCCACATTTTGGTGCACTCCCGTCTCTGAAATTGGTAAACGTCCTGAAAAGCGAAGTGCGAATTTTCTCAAACCTGAAACAACAATTTACAAGACATCATTGTTTGTTATTTGGTAGTACTTCAGTAAGACACTAGATGCGAAAGTTGTTCGCTTTCTGAAGCTGCAGCATCGTAAATTATCAAGAATTCAGTACTAGTGAATCTGTGCGCCGGCGCCAGCAAATATTCTGTTGGTCCTGTAGGCTGTATCGGGATTGATTCCTCTGCTGTTCAGGAAACGAACAGCAGTATTCGCTTCGGTTGTTGGCCCCGAAAATTTCCCTCCCGGGATCGGACACGGATGAGTCCGAGTTCGACGTTGTAACTAGGCTACTGTATCAAGCAAAATAAGTAGTGGACGACTCCCTCTGTTTCAGGAATCAAACTGGTCGCTGCAAGCCTCTTTGCAAGAAAAACAAATCCCGTTTGTCGAGAGGTTCCACTGCTCTGACATCGATGGGTCAAGCGTTCTCCGACGTGTCCGGCAGTCAAAAATCCAATGAGTCACCGGAGCTGAGGGAGCCCGGCAAATTCGAGGCCGTCTGCGGCGACTGCGACGTGCTGCGGGCGCAGCTGGCGGCGCTCGGCGCGACGACCCCCTCGCGCGTGTAGCCCAGGCCGACCTCAGGCGCGGGCTCCTCTCCGTCGGCGGCGAGCAACTCGCGGCGGCGCTGACGGACGGCGAGCGGGGCACCGTCGTCGACCTCGACATGACCGGCGGGCTGGACGTGCCGGTGTTCAATCGCGACGGCACGCGGTACGATTTCAAGTGCATGTCGACCTCCGCGGAGGAGGAGATAGGATTCTACCACCTGGCTGCGGCCTCGGAGTCCGAGTTTGAGCTGTTTCTGAGCGACAGCAACGTGGTGTGCGGGGATGCCCCGGAGCTGTTCATGGAGGTGTGGGCGTTTCGCTCGCCGGCGCTGCGCAAGGGAAGGAAGCCCGTCGACGGCGGCCACCCGGACGGAGCCCTCGGGATGGTCATAACGTTCTTCAACGACCTTGGCACCGAAGGGTTGGAGGACGAGGAGTTTGACGACGACAACAGCTCCATCTGGCACGTGCTGAGACTAGGGCTGGAGTCTGAGACACTGTCTCAAAGTACCAGAAGGCTACGAACTAGACCAATTTATCTAGTTATATATCTTGAAAATATCTCGTGATTATTATTAATATATATATAGTCAGAACGTTTAAGCAATGTGGATCGAAGGTTCAAATCTTGAGCAAAAAGAGAACCGTAGATAGCTTGCATTTGTAAGTTATGTCAATATCAGTGTATCATCAAACTTTTTGGATGTATTCCTGCCAACGATCTCCATCTCCCGCGCTGCCTCTTTCATCGCTGCCATTGCCTCGGCGAGGTGGCTACCTGTTGGCTCTCACGAACCCCCCCCCCCCCCCCCCCCCCCCCCCCCGTGGCCGAGCCGCCGAGAAGAAGGTACTCCCTCCGTTTTTAATTATATATGACACCGTTGACTTTTTCGTTAGACTTTAACAAACTATATAGATTTAAATAATTCCTTCGATTGTTAAATGAATATCATTGGATTCATCATCAAAAGCACTTTAAGGTTGACTTATACACTTAGCTATTACACAAATATTTATAAATAAGACGAATGGTCAAAGTAACGAAAAAAGTCAACGGCGTCATATATTAAAAAACGGAAGGAGTAGTAGCGCCCCGATTCCCCGCAGGTGAGCATCATGTTGTACCGATGGCCGTAGCGGTCGACCGGCACGTCCATACAGCGCCTGTTCCTGTTGGTCCCGTAGTCGTCTCGCTCGCACACTCTGTCCATCTCATACATCTCACCCGCGTTCAGGGAGGGATGAGCTCATGAGCAGGCGCGCTTTCTCCAGGTTGAGGTCGGATGTAGAGAGCTTCCGGCAGCGCGCCGTCGCGTCGTGGCGCCGAGAGCGGCCAGGGCGTCCAGCAGCGGGAACGGGCCAGCGCTACCGTCCGCGCCTAGTCCTCCTCCGGCCGCGTCCATGTGTTGGCCTTGGATGCTGGGATCGAGTTCACGTATTTCTGGGCGTGGACGGACGTTTGCAGCTTAAGATACGAATGTTTTCAGAGCAACTCGGCGAGTCAGAGAGTGACACAGAGTTCAGAGTAAATCGGCGAAAGCAATGGTAGTGTTCAATTGTACATTTTGGAAGGTTCAGAGCCTTGGACCGTTAAACGGGCACAGTGAGCATGCGGACCAACTCGTCCAAGTCCCCACGCGAGCTCCCACCTTCCGCTACCGCCGCCGCCGCCATCCGGCCGAGCTCCACCGCGCGCTCCCTTACGGGCTTCCCCTCCTCTCCGACGGCCGCGGCGATCGCGTCCGCAATCAGTCCAGCGTCGGGCACGGCGTCGGCGCCCTCCGCCACGGGCACGGCCACGCCGGCCTGCGCGAGCAGCCACGCGTCCGTGAACTGATCGGCGCCCATCGGCCACGTGAGGGTCGCGACGCCGGCGGCCGCCGCCTCGAGCACCGAGTTCCAGCCGCAGTGCGTGAGGAACCAGCCCACGGCGCGGTGGCGCAGGACCTCCGCCTGCGGCGCCCACCCGCGGATGACCATGCCCCGCGACGCCGTCGCCGCCTCGAAGCCCTCCGGCACGGCGGTGCCGCTCCTCGTCGCCGCCCACACGAACGCCGCGCCGCTCCGCCAGCGCGTCCGCCACGGCCGCCGCCTGCGCCGGGGACAGCGCGTGCTGCGTCCCGAAGCAGACGTACACGACGGAGCCGTCGGCGAACGCGTCCAGCCACGCGGCCACGGCCGCCGGCGCCACCGCGGGCTTCCCGCCGCGATCGCCGTAGGGGTTCACGGGCACGGCGTCGGCCAGCGGGCCCACCGCGAGCACGCGCTTCGACATCAGGTCCGGGAGCGGGCGCTCCACGTAGGCGGCCTCGAGCGCCGCGAACGTGTTGACGATGAAGCACGCGCTGTCCAGGCTCCAATGGAAGAGCTGGCGGATCGCCTCGGACAACTCGTCGCCGGCCACGTGCTCCCGGTACAGCCACGACAGCTGGCTCCACGGGAAGCTAGGCGAGCCGGGGATCTCGGTGAACGTGACCGCGTCGTCGTCCGGGCCGGGCCGGACGGGGAGGCGGTGCCAGAGGGAGTGCGACATGGCGAGGTAGAGCGCGCAGGACGGCGAGAACATGATGTGCGGCACGCCGAGCTCCGCGGCGAGCGGCCGTGTCCACCCCGTGAAGAGGTCGGAGACGACCGCCGTGACGCGGCGGCTGCTCGGCTGGCCCTCGCACCAGGTAAGGAGCGGGGCGCGGAGGGCGGCCAGGGACGCCATGAACGGCCGGAAGAGATGGCGCGGGAGGTCCTTGGTGTTCTCGCCGCACCCGGCCGGGAGCAGCGGCGACGACGACGGGAACGGCAGCGCGACAGTCCCGACGGACGGGAAGGCGGCGGCCAACGGCGCGAGGAGCGGGGCGTTGCCGGCCGTGACGGCGACGGTGACCGCGAGCCCGCGGGCCGCGAGCAGCGCCGCGAGGTCGAGGAGCGGGAGCATGTGGCCCTGCGCCGGGTACGGCACGACGAGGACGTGAGCCGCCGTTCCAGCGCCGCCGCTGCCCGCGCATGCCTGTGGAAGCGTGCCCATGGACGACGACGACGACTTGCCGCGAGTAGGTGATGGACACTTGACATATTCACGTAACTAATGAGCACTGCAGGCTCTAAATAGACTAATTAAAAATACCCATGGAGTCTTATGCACGTTAATGGTGATCGTGACACGGTGATCGATAGGTACGGTGCCTCGTCACAAAAAAAAAACTCGACCTGCCGGGGAAGACCGCCCCCGACGGCATTTGCTAAGGAGAAGAGCCTCTCACGTAGGTCGAGAAAACCCTCGAACCCCTCCTTGATCCTACACAGGGACTCAGCTGACGGTTGTGAGCTCTGGCGCGAGTCTTTACCATGTGCTTTGACCTGAGAGGGCGAGAGGATTTTTTTTTTTGCACTGTAGGTATTTCACTACAGTGCACACGCGGCACTGTAGCGAGCTACAGTACCACGCGGGTGCCGTCGCTCGATCCCGGGCCGACAGGAGAAACTCCCGGAGCTGACCGCTCTGGCCACTCGGGCAACCGAGCGTTGGCACGATGCCTCGTCACTGAATCAAAAGGGAGATACCATGACGGCGAATAAGTTCCCAACGCGAATTCTATATACCGTGAAAATCAGTCCGTGACGGAGGCGAAGATGCACGACTCAAAACCGCCTCACGCCGCTGCCGGTCCGGCCGGGGACGACACGCACGAGTGGGACTGCTTCTAGGAGGAGAGAGAGAGAGAGAGAGAGAGAGAGGAAGCAAGGAACAGGATGCCGATCGATCACCTCGCTGCAGGAGGCCGTGGTTTTGCCGAATGCGGAGGCTGGTGAAACCACGAATGATCCTGGCCTGCCGCTAGCAAGCTTAATTTTCCATGGTTAGTCTTACCGTAGCCGTTCAAAAATCGTTGCGCATCGGCCAATGGTCAGAAAAGCATCTTCTGATGGCGCGACGCCAACTAAAGGGAACTGACGAGTGCAGGTGCCTTCCCGCCAGGATGTGCGTTGGGGTTGTATTTCCCCGAGTGCGTTTGTGTATAAAATTAAGACTTGAGAAAGTCTACCAATGAACAATGTATGACAGCTAACTCGTAAACCACCACCTCCCTCGTCGCTGAAGTGCTGCGCGGGCCGTGAAGAGCTTGAGAGATGGTGGGACGGACACCGCGAGCCAGCGTGTTGAGCTTCCAGCTGTGATGTTAGAAAACTTTGAGGTGTGAGATTCGGGGCCGCAGTCAGGCAGCTGCTGGAGTCCACGCGCGCCATGTGGGTAGGCTCCGAGGCCATTTCAAGTAGGTAAAAGTCAACATTTCAAGTTTAAATATATCAATTCGTCCCAATTCCCCGCACATCATCATTCCATGCGTGTATAGAGTAAAATGTAGATAAAAATAATATTCTGTTAACTTTCTAGTGGCCGGAGGGAAGTCAATGTTTGAGGCAGGAACGTCGATGCATGTAGAGAGTGTCATAACACAACATTAGCAAGAACATGATTTGTATTGTCTTTGTACCTCTAATGCTTTCGAGAGTTTATGGTTTCTTAGATTCCAAGGGAAATGATGGTGAAATAACATTCCAGATTGTTTCATGTCTCGCTTGTATAATCTACATCTTCTCATACAAATTTAAGACATGAGTTTTGGTGTCATACTAGATGAATTAACAAGACCAACGTAAGGTCGTCATGCACTCATGCTGTCAAGATTCATTATTTTCGGCAGTAGAATGCACATGTGATGCACCACAAGTGCTGTTTCTTTTCAAAAATCTTATCTTACATAAAATGCATACACCACCTCTATTGATAATATAAATAAATCTTCTAGAATGTTCTTAACATCAAATGAAAACATATTCTGTGTAGAATGCTCTCATAGTGGATGATATTAAAAAAAACATCTAATGATAGATATTTTCAACGATGTTTGACATTGGTAATGTTGTACATCAATGATTATTGCAAATATGTAAATGTTATAGATGCTAATAAGATAGCATCATTCTTTCGTTGTGCGAATATCAGATCAACTTCCTTGATTTTGCCATTATGGACCCCTTTCTTGTTTGTTACTCTGCAGTATTTAACAATAGTGCCAATGCATTGAGAAAATATTGATCTTGTAGAGATGGTGTACATAATATGTTTAAAATAACAATAATATTTATATTTTTAAACATATCATGTTTAAACAATTGATCATGAATTCAAAATATGCTTATAAAATAGCTCATAAGATATGCTCATAATTCCTTATAGATATCGTCCACTTGAGTGACATATTTTTTTAAAAAAATAACATTAGAATATTTGTACACCCATTTCTAAGATAATGTGATCGGACGCAGCCACCTGCCTGCACCACCAACTCCTACATTTTCCTTGATGCGATAGTCATCATTATCGCTGCTCCACACGGCTTCCTGATCGTGTGATGGCTTCTGGACACGCTTCTCGAGGGGTACGCTCTCCTCATCTCCTCTGATCGACATGCTTCAATGGAACTAATCACGGCTTAGTGGCTTACCCTTCTCAGGCCTTTCTCGCACTCATGTCCATGAAAAATTCTCACGCACCAATGGCTGTTCATCCCTCCATGTAGAGAGAGATGAATGTCCTTTCCATGAAGGAAATGAAATGGAGCTAATAATTGTGATGTAAAAAGGAAAAAAACTCTTAATTAGTTGTTATGTTATGATATTTTTTATTCCGTACCTCGTCTTTTTTTTATCAACGGCTCACTTTGCAGTATCTCTTAACACTTCTGAGTACCTCGCAAACATCGCAAACACCGTAAAATGTCTCGATCAGTGTTGGCTAAAAAGATGCATCAGAAATGAAAATACGGTGTCACACGATACTGCAATCAACCAACCGAAAATCTAACAGCTGATTGGACACAAAAATACTCACCACCCTTTTACTCGTGCTGGAAATATAAGCCCCCGCCTTACCAACCATACCATGCATATGCACAGCAATGACGGCATGGCAAATGAGAGCGAGACAGAAAGAAATCATACGCATAATTTACCTTGCATCCAAGCGAGCAGAAGCGGTAGGTCTTGTCGAGGAGGGCCTTGTCGCACCTGTACTCGCCACTATCGCCAGCCTTCCCCTTCCCCTCCATGGGGCGCTGGTTCAGGAACACTAATAAGAAGAAAATAGTAGCGTGCTTATGTGGAAGGAGAAAAACACATTATGCCTTACTCTTTCCATAATGAGGAAAGAGAGACTTTCTCTGGAGATTTTGTCAGAAACCGTAAGGGACCGTGTGGGTTTCCCGTCAAATCCTTCCCTACGACTCTTTCCCTAATAATTATCCTAAGGAAACTGTTTCCCTAGGGTTTTTGAGATCTTTCCCTAGGATTTGAGGCCTAGAGAAACCGAAGAATTCTAGTAGTGAACACTAATAAGGAAAGTTTAACAGATCCTGGTTGCTTTAGACATGGGCCAAGCTAGAAGCCATGCAAGCACAAGTTCATCTGAGCAAGGCTCCCTATCATATACGCCACGAAGGCACCGTTGATGAGGTACAGCTGCAGCTCCCGAACGTCCAGTAGCGCCTCCACGTCCTTCACCTACACCACGTTGTGCTTCGACAACCTTCGGACCTGCACCGTGCACGACCCAAGTACACAATCAGTATATACTCCTGCCTCACAACAATGTCCTTGTTTTTTCACCGACGACCCACCTGGATGCGCTTGTGGTGTCGTGGTCGCCGGCGATGCAGGCAGAGCAGAGGGGTTGACCAGTGCAGTTGGTGCAGAAGATGTTGCAGCCGCCGCTCCGTGTCGTGCGGTTGGCGCCCCGGTGCTCGGGGCATTCCTCGAAGAACGTCGCCTCCAGCAGGGCGCGCAGCCACGCCGGGGGAGGCGCTCAGCGTTGGCACGGGCCATCTCTTAAGCTGACCATTCTTGTCCTGCCTTATTTCTTCCGGAGAGAACACCTGATTGACGGCAAGCAGAGAGAAATGCAGGATCAATCAAGGGCAAGGTACGCTGCTGATGTATGTTGTTACCTGCCGAGATGATGGACGAGACAATCAATTGAAACGGATGGTTGGAACCTCCAGAGATTCATATATATACACGCATGAAACAATAACAAACGGATTGGGCATCAAATCTGCATGTGAACTGAACAAGATATTGCAAAGGAGATTTGAAATTTTATTGACGGAGGGGGAGAGAAATGGAAAGAAACAGTGGCTCTCTCCCTGCGCCAAAAAAATTTCAAACCTCTTTTGCCATATCTCGTCCATTTCACATGCAAATTTGGACGTTCAATTCGTTGTCATTGTTTCATTCGTACATGAATATCTGGAGGCTCCAAAGCCATCCCTTTCAAATTGACTGTCTCATCCATCATCTGAACAGAAAGAAACATAGATCAGCAGCGATACCTAAGCTCTTGATTGACCCTTCATTTCTATCTGCTTGCCCGTGCTTTTGTTCTTCCTGGCAGAAATGCAGGACGAAGACGAAAATGGTCAGCTTGAAGGACATGGCCCGTGCCGATGCTGAACGCGTCCCGCCGGCGTGGCTGCACCTCCTGCCGAAGGCGAACTTCTTCGAGGAATGCCCAGAGCATCCGAGCGCCAGCCGCTCGACACCGAGCGGCGGATGTAACCTGTTCTGCATCGACTGCACCGGCCGGCCCTCTGCTCCGCCTGCATCGCCGGCGACCACGTGGACGGCGGCCACCAGCTCATCCAGGTGGGCCGTCGCCCGTCGGTGCAGAAACGAGGACATTGTTGTGAGGTAGGAGTATACTGATTCACCGTGTGTACTAGGGTCGTGCACGGTGCAGGTCCGCCGGTTGTCGAACTCGAAGCTCAACGTGGTGAAGATGAAGGACGTGGAGACGCTGCTGGAGGTCGGGGAGGGGCAGCCGTACATCATCAAAGGTGCCTTTTCACATGCAAATTTGGATGTACATCTATCTGTTTCTGTTTCACACATATATAATTAAACATATACTTCTCTAAAAGCTCAAAACCCATACGATTCAAATTGGAAACGACAAATATGGAAGCTCCAACTTGACCTCCACCACATGCATCACATGAGCAGACAACAATAACAATAAACTTAGCAGTCTTTTAACACTTGCGAGCATATGTTTTCTTATGCATGTGGTAGTTTCATGTAGCTTGATATATGCAAACTTAGCTCATCGTGGTTGCAATTTGCGCACGTAGGACATGTCAAGAATGGCGAGACTGCTGGGCATAGTACGCGCGAACACTAAGACAAAATGCTGAATTTCACATGTATAAAAAGCTCAATGTTAGTCACAATTTTTCTAGGAAAGAAAGTAATAGGTAACAACCATCACAACCGAATTGCCTATAGATTATGAGACCTAAAATTCTATGCATCTAGAGACTAGAGATCACTACATATATCCCTAGCAATACACATGTGAGGACGAATTGTAGTACGCACTAACACTAAGACAAAACGCTAAGTTTCACATGTATAACAGTCACAATTTTTGTAGGAAATAAAGTAATATTGGTAACAACCATCACAACCGAATTGCCTATCATATAGATTATAAGATCTAAATTTTACGCATCTAGTGATCTTTAGTCTCTAGATGCGTAAAATTTTAGATCTTATAATCTAGAGACTAAAGATCACTACACCCCGCAAAAAAAAAAAGACTAAAGATCACTACATATATACCTAGCAATACACATGTGAGGACGAATTGCTGGTCATAGGTTATGGGATGTAATATTCTATGAGACAAGAGATCGCTTCATATACATAACTAGCAATAATACACATACAAGACACAAACCTTTTGGCGTCTGCTCATTACAAAGTGGATGAAGACGAATGACGGGAAAACGATGACGAAGGCCATAAGTAAATTGTACATGTTTGTGGTTGGTGGAGCGCGAAGGCGAAGGTTTGGTAGTCAAGAAGAACAATAGTTTGATGGCCGGAGTAGAGAAGGTAACCAACGCATCCGGCGGCGATCAAATTTTCTTATGAATGTCTTTCGATCTCTCTCTGTGGGTTACCGTCCCTTTTATAGAGAGCGCCAAGGGTGGGTGGGTCGGTTGGGAGGGGTGGCGACGGAAGTGGAGGCTAGGGTTTCGTCAAATCTCGGTCTTCCCATGTAGGACATATCCTAGGGTTTTGCAAATCTCAAAGTGATCGGGCATTGCAAAATTGTTGTATATTTTATTCCTTTACGTAATCATTTGACTAATTTATTTCTACTTTTACCATTATGGAATGAAGTTCAGTGGCGAAGCTAGACTGGAACACGGTGTGATGCCAGTATAGCATTTGTGACTAATTTTGAAGTAATTAACCGGTCATAACGAGCTTCTTAGTGCAAAATCTTTTGCTTAGCCTGGTGCCAGTGCACCAGGCTAACACAACCTGGCTTCGCCAGTTTGGAATCAACAAAAATGAGCAAATGATTGTGGTTGGTTAAATTTGCACAATAGCCATATAAAAATGTATAATTTAGATTTAAAACAAAGCATCAATATACGAACATTGTCCTCCTGTCCAGATCTTAGTCACGATATATATATAAGTAACATGTATGTGTGGTTTATATGCTAGATATGCATACCTTCACTGTTTGCACTCATTTTATTCCATGAAGCAACACATATTTTCTTGCATAAGAAAGTAGAAATACTTATGTGAATCCTTCTGGGCCGTCACCATAATAGAACATATTGGTGATTTCAAACAATCGTCCTTGTTTCCTCTGAGGAAAATAATACTCTTCCAACACAATTGCATATATTACTCTTGTAAGTTTTCTGTAAAACTGGCACAGTGCCTTGAAAAATAATAGCATTTTCACATTATATAATGGATCTAGTTATATGTTATTCTACACATTGCAAATATAGGTCTGTGTCATGCTTGAAACAAAATTGTGCGCCATTCGCAGATATCTTGTCTCAAAAATCACGTCGTGAAAGAGCATACTACTACCGGATAAAAATTATTGATGTTTTCACAAAAAAAATATTGATGTTGAAACAAGGGAATTAATTCAAAATTGAACTAAGCTCAATGTCCTATAACATTAACGTTTCACAAGAATCACAATCGAAGGGAGTAGTTCTGTACGTGTTCCAATTTGCCATGGATTTGTTGAAAGACCTAAACGACTTTGTTAAAGATGAACTTCACGGACGCATGGGACTCCAGATTTGGCTCAAACTTTTCATGGGGCGGGTCACACAGCGAGCACTTACATTATCTGCCAACGGTCATGCTCACAAGCTGTGCGGGTTGACATTGCCGGTCTCGCAGTCCATGATGGTACGCACTAGTCAATGAAAGTAGCCATTCTGGCTTCTAAATAGCAATACTAAGTTTGCACCGACTGTAATCTCATTTTATGGTCAGAACATTCGACTCGCAATTCAAACTTATTCAAACCCCGATCTGTTATGGAGCCCAGGAGCAGGAAACACATAAGACCAATTTCGAGTGAAAAGCAGACAGAGACATCATGAATTAGCAACGCAGACATGCAACTATTACCGATACACTTCCATTTATCAGGTTTCTCCAGCAATAAAGCATTTAGATTCACATTGCAGAACAATGAAAACATTGAACTACAAGAGGTACTCAGAATTAGCATAGCCAATCATATAAGCACAGCTATGCAGGCCCTCTACTCAGGTCAGCAAGATTCAAATGGAAGAGAGTTTCGATGTTTCAAAGTTGCTAAAAAACTTCGATACAATCACAAAGGGGAGAAACACATTTGAGATGAAAAAACATCCAGTGGTTGGGCAGTATAAGGTGCAGTGTTCGCTAAGCCGCCTCCACCTCAAATGGTTGCTCTCGAAGTCACTAGCTCATTACACATCTGGCGGTGAACCACCAGGGACAAGCTGTGAGAGGACAAAAGTGTAGCAATGATGTCAAACATGGCAATCAGAATTAAACATTATCAAATAGCACAAATGTTATCTGATCAAGATGCTTACAATGGCTATGTTGTTGCCATTCAGGAGTATCTGGTCAAGTTTCGTAATACGACGGCCTTCAGCAGTATATTCGCTGCAGAAGGATGAGAAGACATGAAAACGGAGATACTGTTTACTGAATTTAGACAAACATTGCAAACAAATCGGTGCAGGTCAGGAAAACATGAGTGAGTTAGCATTTTAGCAGCAGTTATTATAAATCTAAATGACTGTCAACGCTTTAAAAAAAGAAGAGCAATCAAAAGGCAGCACCGCAGCACTCGAAACTCCATACTACAGTTTCTCATCTTTAGATATTCTATAGAGATATTCACTATGGGCTTATAGCTTCTACCAAATAATGTTACCTCGGAGGACCTAATGGTTTTCTGGAGGGTACACAGTAATAACCAAAGACACAGGAATTGGGTAACTAAAGCTTTTTAAGGAAACATCGCAGAAGGCATGGAATTCCAGAATCAAGTAAATGCTTTTATTTACTGTGAATGTGAAGGGTTTGATGCTTCAAGTGTGCTACGAGTCTATTCTTCTATGAGTACATATAATACGAGCAGGAGCCATATATCCTCAGTATATCTTACATTGACCAAATCTCAGCAAATATTTCCCCAAAACCTTATGCCCTCTGTCAGTTTTCACAAAAATCTGGGAACATCCTTTATAGATGAAATTTTCCTCAGAACAAGGGCTCAAGGCATCCCCATCCCAATTTTAAGACATAAATGATACTCTATGTTGCTGCTTTTCAGTAATCAATACTGAGCAGTGTGGTAGCTTCTACACAAATTTTCTCAAGCCCAATTTACCAGATTAGCTATGTCATAGTGAGCACATGCCCCTTCGTTTCACTAACGATTTACTCATAGCTGAGAGGATAGTAGTCTGAACTAAGCTACTAATAAACCAAGAGCGACCCTGAAAGAGCGTAGTAGAACAGAAACTAGGGTTTAGGGGTTAGTTTCACATACTACTCGGTGACGTCCTCCAGCACCATGTTGACGTAGACGTCGAACCCGCAGAGGGTGCCGACTAGCTCCTTGTCCCCCTTCATGATCACCCAGATCTTGGACCCGATGCACCGGTCGATCAGCTCTGCTCACCAATACCAAGCCGCGCAAGCAGGCACCCAAAGGCACATGCACAAGCAAACATACGATTCTGTGACTCGAATCCCGAATACAACACTGCAACAGCTAGGGAATCGCGAGCAATGTGCGAGATAAAGCGAGTTTCTTCCACGCACCTGAGGGGAGCAGCTGGGAGGGGTTGTTCTGAGACATGGCGCCGCCTCCGGCTGGTCTGCGGTGGGGAAGAGGCCGCGGTCGGGAGGTGACGGCGAAGTCGCGGCGGCGGCAGAGGAGGACGACGAAGAACGACGGTGACGACGGCGGCGGCGGCGGCGGAGGTATTGGGCTCTTCTGCGTTGGATGGGACCGAGCGAACACCCTAGTCGGCTCGAAAAGCTAAGCTTTTCCCTGAACCGTTCGATCGAGCCATTGGCGGTGCAGCGGCGTCGTTCGCTTCGGGCCCGATAGAAGCATTGGGCTGGGCCACTCAGCTGGCCGTGAGCCAAGACCCAAAGTGGTGGTGGTGCTTAAGAACTGGACTTAGCCTAATGCCACCCCATCAGGCCCATCTGGAGCAGTGCCGACAAATATTATTGGTATGGCCCACGTGGAAGTCGTGGCTCACGAAAGCCCAACCCACGTGTACACATACATACATCCGCTTGCTGAGCTCTCCGCTCTTCTGGCAACCTCCTTCGCCGACCACCCGCCGCGTGTTCTCCTCCCTCTCTCCTCCCTCTCGCTATCTCGCGCCGTGGATCCGCGGCGCCAGTTAACAATTCGGTTAATCAATTGATTAATCGCTGCCCTTTCTACGTGTTCTCGTACGCGTGCGTCCTAGAACCACCAGCTCTCACTCTCTTCTTCTGGATCGGGAGGAGCGGAGCCACCGCAGAGGCGATCAAGATTTGGATTTGAAGTGCGGTAGGCGGAGGAGAGAGGTGGGAGTGTTGCCATGGAGAAGGAGGAGAAGCAGGAGGTGAGGGCCATGGCGGCGGCCACGGAGGCGAGGCGGCGGCTGGTGATCGCGGTGGGCTTCTGGGTGCAGGGGTTCCGGCTGTTCCCGTGGCTGGGCGTCAACTTCTTCCTCAAGGACGGCATGGGCGTTGCCGCATCCTCGCTGCAGATCCTCCAGGCCTCCGCCAACCTGCCCATGGTCGCCAAGCCGCTCATCGGCCTCCTCTCCGACGCCGTCCCCATTCGCGGGCACCGACGCCTGCCCTATGTCGCCATCGGCGGTACGCCTCCCTCCCCTGCCATTCCCCTGTTCTGGTCTGTTCTTGCATTTCCTGTCCAGATCCCGAAACCTCTCCTGCCGCGATCAGTTCACGTCATCATGCTCCCCATAACTTTCCAGAACTTATGAAATTATAATTGCTCCCGGGTCTTTGCTTCGGAATTAGAGAAGTGTATGTGCACCTTTCATTTCTTTTCCTTTTTTTTTCGATCATCCCCACCAAGACTTTTTTTTTTGAGATCATCCCCACCAAGACCTGATTTTTTTTTTTCTTTTGGCCATTTCTATTGTAGCGAAAATAGAATTTCTCATGCGTCATTGCGCCTATTAGAGTGTGTTTGTGAAGACTGTGAAGTGGGAATATGCAATAGCTTCTCTTCTTTTGAGCTGGCTTGACATAATCACGCTTAGATCTTTTACATTATTTACTCGCTTGCTGTTCCTACATGTGTGTCCCATGGCAAATGGCATCACCGCAAAGAATATTCTTATGCGCGCCTGTCATCTTGATTCTTCTCGCCCATTCCTTTTGTCCCCTTTCACTTTTTTCTTTTCTTCTACCGTCAGCCTCTTTTCTCTTTCGAAGAAACAACTTTTATCCGGTGCTCCACCAAACTCTCTCTTGTCACAAATATACCAACCCAACTAGGCCACCCATGAGTGTTAACTTTGGATGTGGCCCTTGCTAACCACTTTAAAATGCTTTCTTGCATCACAAGTGCCATGATGAAATTCTTCAAGGATAGTAAACCATCTTATATTCCAATGTACCCTACAATTATGGTGCTACATCTGTTATTTACCAGTACTATATAAACATTTACTAGCATTACTTGAGTCTACGTACGGATGTCAATTTAGCCTGAACGTTTAGTGGTTAGCTATTTAGCTCCATCCATCAATCCCGTCAGTTAAATGATACGTAGATGCTATGACCTGAGAAGCAAACAAGTCAAACAAATTCGGGAATTAAGTTGCGCACCGGAACGGTTTTATGGACTAATTTATCATGTATTTTTGTATCACTTGATGAACAGACGGGCATAATTAGTGATATTAGGGACTTGGCTGCACTAAATTGGAAGTGTACAACAGCTAACACTATCAAATTCCTACTGATATCTTGTTTAACTGAGTCAATAAAACAACTGTAAACATTGTTATTAACGTGCTGGCAAATTCTTACTTGGTGCTACAACAATACTGCTATGAACTATTGAACTTTTCTTTTCACCACACTAACCTTCTTTTATTGTTGTGATTGCAGCTTTCTTGCAGGCAATTTCATGGCTAGCAATTGCCCTTTGGCCCGCTATTTCTCTTCCGGTTCTTACCATATTTCTCCTCTTGAGCAACTTTGGTGCTTCCATATGTGAGGTGGCCAATGATGCCATTGTAGCAGAAGCTGGAAAGCAAGCGACCTCTTCCGCGGGGTCAGGTCAACTTCAATCTTTTGCTTGGATGTTTGGCTCTTCTGCTGGTGCCTTAGGAAATCTCCTTGGTGGCATTGCTCTCAGTTACTTTTCTCCCAAAGTCATGTTTCTATTTTTTGCGATCCTTCTCCTGGTCCAGTTCATTTCTACTGTGGCTATACCCGAGAGCTCCCTCAAACTCCCCAAGGCAGCTACTAATCTATCAGCTATCTCCAGCATCCGTAGACAAATGAACGAGCTATCATGTGCCCTATGTATGCCCGAAATGTTTTGGTCAATCATATGGTTTTCAGTCTCTTATGCTGTCATACCGTTTCTACTTGGGACAATGTTCTTCTATCAGACTGAAGTATTAAGACTAGACTCATCAGTTATCGGTTTATCAAAGGTGTTTGGGCAAGTCGCTCTGTTGGCTTGGAGCATGTCATACAACAAGTACTTCAAAACAATGTCTGCACGAAAGGTCCTATCAGTTGTGCAGTTTGTCACAGCGCTCGTAATGTTGTCAGATGTGCTGTTTGTTCAAGGAATATACAGGAAGATTGGAATACCGGATTCCATATACACGATTGTGTTCTCCGGATTGCTGGAGGGTCTGTTGTTTTTCAAGGTGCTGCCTTTCAGCGTTCATGTTGCAAAACTTTGCCCTGCTGGTTGCGAGGGGTCAGTTATGGCCTTCGTCATGTCTGCACTTGCCCTTGCTATTATCATCAGTGGTTATTTTGGAGTTGCACTTGCCGCATTCATGGGAGTTTCTGGGGATAATTTCTCAACACTGCCAGCTTGCCTGTTGATTGAGGCTGCATGCACAATGCTGCCATTGTGTTGCTCATCATTGATCAAAGAGAGGAGAGAAAAGGAGAAGAAAGAAGAGTAGACATTTATATTATCTGGAGACATATCAGCTCATGCTAAGTCTTTACCCTCACCTTCAAATGATTATGACCAGCAGAAACAAAATAGGAGAAAATTAGGTTCGTCAGGTGTGCATATATGTACAAACATGTGTGCTACCATTCTTTTACAGATCAAGCATTATTTTGATGTAACTATAGTTCTGCATATGGTCTTTTGTGTGTTACATCTGTTCTTTGGTGGACAGTTTAATGTCGTAATGATGTGTTATGTACATGTTTTTGTATATTTCTTTCCAAAAATGTTATCTGGTGGCTGGGTATCAGTCTATTGTACGTCCAGCTTAAAGAAGGTAATGTCGTCGAGGTGCAAGAACCCTTGGTTGGCAGTGGTGTTGCCCATTGCTGCATGGTCGCTTGGAGCTCTACTAAATATAAAAATAGCTACGTGGAGAAGAAACTTCAGGCCTGAGCCATCTGCAATGATATTTTTGTACTGTGCCTCGTGCTGTTTCGTAAAATAGGGAATGGCCTGTAGTATGAAGCTTTGGTTATGAAAACGAACTGTGGCTCACTTATATAACAGCGTGGATGTACTAAATCAGCAGCCATCGCGTGAACAGATAAGATTTTAAGGCACAAGTGAAGTTATAAATGTTTGAGTGAAACTCATCAGCTGGGCAATGTCAGTATCGTGTCAAAATGCTCCATGGTTACTCGCTACTTCATGATGAAATCAAAATAAAGCAGACATGATCAGTCCTCGGTCACGCCTGGATGCAAGGAATTCAACTCCATAAAGATGTGACTCCGGTAAGTGTTCCTAAGCAGTGACTTTTATCATAAAACCTAGACTCCCGTCCAGATAATCTGGAGCATGTAATACACCGGATGTCGATTTCATACATACAAATGTTTTTGCTTGTTAATAAATTCATTCAGATACATGAATTTTAGACCTGTCTAACTAGGTCTTTGCTGCGTCTACAGAAGTTTAGGACTAGAAACAGGCGCTATGGATCAATGATATGCTACCAAAGCTCTGCCATATTTATCCATCTTAACATTCAGTTTATATGGAAAAATAAAGAACAAATCAGCTATGTCCCTATGTCCACCCACCGTCATATTAATATATAAAGAAAAATAGCTAATATTATTTATTGCAATTTGCTACACAAAACACTGCACACTGTTTAAGGGCACTTGCAGATGTCCCACGCTATAAATCAATTATCGCACCAAACTCTGCCGTGTCCACCCTACCATCACACAGAAAAGAAAGAACAAAACCTGCCATGTCCATCCACACAAATATATTAAAGTGGAAAACCAAATACTCTACTTGTTCTTATAATTGCCACTGGTTCTACAAGAAACAAAACAAACAAATGAACCTTGAGATATTACAGTTAACTCTTGAAGCTCCAACTGTGCAACCTATGCAAGAACATTTGCTGTTGCGGCTGAAATGCTATGCTTTTCTACTTGTTGTTAACTACAAGAAAATCAGCACCAATTGGTAAATGATCACTCGGATGTTGAAAGTTGGGCAGGCCTCCTTGCACATCCACAGAGTCCCCTCGTGGTAAACGAAGTAGACTAGTAGGTTTTATTGAGCTACCATCCGACAAAAAAATATAGTCCAAGGTTCCGGTAAAACCAGGAGTGTAGTTTGTGAACTCGGGCTCCCCTCCATTCGCATCATAAAGGCTGCGTAATTTGATTGGAACTTCATCTGTAGATTCTAAGTTGGTTGACACGAGGTAGTTGTATACCTGAAAATTGTGGAACTCAGTTAGCCGAGGGGCAAAGTTGTGTTGAGCTGGAATAAGAAATAATAAATAAAATTGAGGTATCATTTAATAGTACTGCATGATGTCCCTCGTGGAAAAAAAAAAGGAGTGCATGAGAGCAATGTAAAAAGGCTTGGTTCCTGCAAGTTTCATCTCTAGCCTATCCCAACTTGCTTGGGATAAAAAGCCTTTGTTGTTGTTGATGATGATGAGAGCAATGAAAAAGGCATATCAACAAAGGAAAAGTAGATATTCAACCTTTTCTCGAATACGCAGGAGAGCTGTGTATCTTTGTATTATAGAGAGAAGAAAAAGGCCCTTATACATCTGCCCCCTCATGTCAGGACTGAACAAGAGGGGTGACCATACTGTTAAACGGACTACTCACTAAGTTTACAAACTCATGACCCGACCAACAACAGTTACTCAATTCTCTCGGCCCCATCTAGTCCAAGAGCTTGCAATTTTTTAGCTCCAGCTAGACACCATAACTTATATTCACTCTGACACGATATTCAAACCTCATATCATCACTGTGTAGATTATGTTTATTATGGTATCATCACTGTGTAGATTATGTTCATTATGGGACCAACATGCAACATATACACGACTGAATTAGGAAATATTGTGACATATCTAATATCCTTTAGTGAAGCATGGACCACAATAATGTCCATTTGTTTCAAGATATTTCTTCATGCCATATGCCATATTTATCTCTAAGAAATGCACAATCAGCAATAGCCAAACAACACTACTGAAAGTTAGTCAGTTGCAGAAAGCAATGAGATAAATGCAGCACTTACCTTGTCACCTGGGGTTGAGTTGAAGTCACCAGCAATGACCACTGAAGGTTTACAGTTAAATTTATCTGAGACAAGTTTCTCAAACTGAGAGACTCTTGAAAGAAGATACTTTGCCTGAGCTAACTTTACATCAATCCATTCTGGGTCCCTAAAAAATTATGCATGACCAAAAAAATTCAGACATGTGTCGGAGACAGCTATCAACCAATAGAGTTGAATAAAACATAAGAAACAATGAAATATGTACGAGGTCTGGTAGAAATCTCTAGACATTTCACTTGCCAATAAATATGTGTGTTCGCCACAATTAAAATATGATCACAAGGATCATTAAGCTTGAAAGCGGTGAGTAAACCAACACAATCTCGCTTCAGTCTTACGCGTGGATCATTTGGGTCTCCGCGCTTGTTATTATCTGACTTCGCATTCGTTTCTGAAAAAAAAAACATCACAAAGCACTAATTTAAGTCAAGAATCAAACATCGAAGCAATAAAGCCAAAGGAATGAAAATAACTGCAGCATCATTATCCCAGTTTACAACTTTAAGGGTCACATTCCTCAGACACATCATCCAATGTGGATTGCAGGAGATTATCACACTCGGTTATTGTTACCTTACCTTCTTCTGATGAAGAATTATTTGATGGGGCACTATTTACATGATCACTTGGAACATATTGTTCCACTAAATCATTGTAATGAATTGTTTCTTTCTGCACCAGTTCCGCGCTGCAAAGGTAACTCAAGTTCAAATAACAAGAAGTCGAATCAACAAAAAGGTACACAGAGTTAAAATTAAGATAATAGTGGTACCTTTTTGGTTTATAGAATATACCACAGCCATCCCTTTTGTCCCCAGATCGCTGGATGTATATACTTGAATATCCAGAACTTTCCATATTTTTCTTGTAGAAGGTATCGTACTCATCCAACTCCTGTTAAGAGCCATATTTCTTAAACGCATGAATTGGAAGAGAAAGTTCCAAATGAAACCGAATGGTGCATGTTACATTAAAGTAGCAGCGCTAACATCTCCAAATTTTAACTATTAACAACTGGGGGAAAGCATATTTAATTTGAGTGAAACGAAATAGAGTTGGGGTCATGTTGGAGAAAGTCAAAAAACCAAAGGCCAGTTTGTGGGTACAAAAAATCAAAGACTTTACATGGCTTGTGTGTTCGTGCAGTGTGTGGATGGGTGCCGGGGGTGGTTTGGTTTGTGGAAGGGATGGAGTGGCTGTAGGAAAGAGAGCGAAGACTCATCAGAGGATAGGAGGAGAATAGCAAAAGATATCCATGTTCATCGCTTTCGTCATTTGTCTTCCAGGTACTGACGCAACTGGTGACCCAAAGGTTGTGATAATACAGGGTCATCTTGTGATATCACGGCCGATAAAATTCGGCCCAAGCGCAGCTGACAACGATGGCTCTAGTGTAGTGTGCATGTAATTAGTCCCATATTGTAAGTTGAACAAGATCTACTTAGATAGCCAGGGGTTGGAATGCAACAATAACTTGGGTACGTGAAGCGAGGACGAAAGCATACAAGTTTTGTTGTGTTAGATTTCTTTCTATTTATTCATTAGATTAGAAAATTTGGAATGACTATAACACCCATGATAAAAACCGAATAAGAACAAAATTTTAACTCAAAATGGCAAAATATTATGCAAAGTAATGGTAAATAACACTTATATATCCACAAAATGACTCAATAGAAATAGATGTTGTTAAAGTATCACAAATAAGAGCTAACCTGTATGCACATGAGGTCAGCATCGAAGCTCTTGAGTTCTGTCAGAATGGCTTTGGAGCGGGACTTCCATCTATTTTGCAAACATGAATATAAGTTAAAACAAGAACTAGGGTATAATGATAAGTTTATGTTTGATCACATATTTTTCAAATAGAAACTGGTATAGATACTGTAGTCTGTTGGTAAATCCATTGATAGACTCAGTCTACGGAATGTGTGCTTAGTGATAGTAACAGACTGATGCATATGACTGAATCAGGTGACAAGTGACATAACTTTGGAAGTCCCCAAGTGAGCTTTCAACAAAATGGATGAAAAGTATGAAGGGGCTGCTGGTTAAACCATAGCCAGGGAAAGTCATCTTCCCATATTGTACATGTGTCTATTGCGACGATTAAATGAATATATTCAAGAGCAAGTGTTAGGTAACATGAATGATACATCGCTTTCCAATCATTTAACAGTCTAGCTTGATTAAGGACTTAGGGACAGATAGATACTCAGATGGGGAACCCTCCATGTTATCAAATACACACATTTTATCAATTTTTCCTCTCATCAAGCCCAGAACGAAGTAGTTAAACTACAAAAGTGTGTTCATTTGCTTACTTTGTCAGAAACAAGACAATACAGCACTACAGTGGAATCATGAGTACCATATGACTGTATATAATCCCATAGAACAGTAGAAAGATAGCTGTCGATCAAGAGCTTTACTTGAGGCAAGCAGATGGAGAATGCGGGAAAAATGAACTCTTCACATAAACCTGCCACCCAGAGCGCATTGTTAGGCGCGTTTGGCAACCCACCATCATCAGAAACGTTAAGCGGTTCCACAAAGCAAACACGGCCATACCTGGGCCAAGATGTTGTAGGAGACCAACCGGAACTGGTACCCTTCCGCCCCTGAACACCAAACCAAAAGCGAATGTAAGGATCAATCACGCCAGAGTAGCTCGATTGCAAGCTCCTTCTGAGAGTTTAGGCCTGAAGAATACTCACCGTCATCACCTTGGGATTCAGACTGCTCCGTGCGGAGAGGGACGAACCTGGGCTGCGCCTGCGTGCTCATCCGCCGCTTGCAGACACTGATCCGCAGGTACCGCGAATCGTTACAACAAAGAATACGAGGAGGGGAAAAATGCGCGAGGAATTGGGGATCGGGAGCGCAGCACTCACGGGACGACGAAGGGGAGCCGGCGGCCGCTGGCAGGATGGGGGTTGGGGGCGGATCTCGGGCAGGTGCGGAGGAAGAAGAGAGGGAGGGAAGCTGCCCACGCGGTCTGGGGTTTTAGCATCGGTGGTGCTACGAACTTGGTAGGTGTGCCTACCAGCTTGTTTCCGCCGCCGCCGCCGTCGACGGACGGCTCCGAACCTCCGACGACAAACCTGTTCGGATCGAACTTTGATAAGTGGGTCCCGCCTGTCGGTGGGTCATACACTCGCACGAGGTCGATTGTGTTCACGTCAGCATCTATCTACTGGATAACGGACGGAAAGGGGCTGAACAAAGATACACGCATGGAGTACGAGCGTACGACACTAGGCAAGCTGAATTCAGTTCAGTTCAGTTCAATTTTGAATAAAAAGCTTACACTGGCATTTTTTTTTCTTTTCAATGAACGTAGATTGTAGAAAAAATTGTGAAGATCCGCTCCTAACCATCGGATCCTGGATAAAAATCCTAATTTTGGAAGGTGTTAGGCGCTAGACGGGCGGTGACCCATCGCCTAGCGTCTAGGCGTTCCTAAGCGTTGTCTACTGTAGCGCTTATGTGTTTATAAACAATGCATTAATCAGATATCAAAAGGGAAAAAAGAAAAAAAATGTCTTAGAGAAGGCCGCACACTCAAGCACCACCAGGCACCACCAGGGTCCAGGTCCGTCAGCCCACTAACGCATCACCAGGCCCATTAGCCAACTCACCCATCGCTTCCTCCTCACACACCACCAGCCGAATCGAGCCGTCGCCGCTACCAGCTTCTTTTCTTCTCTCCATCGCTCACATCAGGCGGCGCGACGACGTGCGCTCTGCAGAAGATGTCAACGAATCCGAGGGTGAAGGTGCGGGATCCGTCAACTCCTCTCCAAATTGCACTCCCGCTAGGTCAGCTCCTTCTTCCCCGTCGTCGAGCTCCCACTGCCGCCATTCTCCCTCAACGTTGAGGTCTTGCTGCCGCCCGCATCGCGCCGAGGCGACTGCCTAGCGCCGCCTTTTTCGTGCGGAAGCACTCCCGGTGCCTAGGGAGCGCCTACGCCCCAAGGCGAGGCGGAAGGCCTCCGCCCAGCGCTTCAGCGCGCCTAGGCGAGCGCCTTGCAGCACCTTTCAAAACCAGGATAAAAATAGTTACCATATGCTTTTTAGGTATGATTGGTTTCCTTCTTATCTGAACCAATCAGGTCGAAAAGGAGCCAGGCTCCCGCTGTCCAAACAGCCCACGAGCCGGGCTGAGGGGAAACGGAATTAGAATTCTTATCTTGTGAGCAAGCTAAGGGGCACTGTTTGCACGAAGCGAATCAGACAAAGTGACCTACACACAACAATTAGTAATCAGCTTTACATGCACCGGGTCTAGTCAGCCGTCGATTCTGTCAACCAATCACTGCGGTGATGCCTGTCGTCAGCCTGGTCCACTTGATAACCCTAACCGACTACACCCTTACTGTCACAGGAGAGGATAAGCAAGCACGTAACATATATATAGGACTCAATCTGCTAGTACCATTGCTAGGTACACATTCTAATGCTTTGATTGCCGACTAGATTATTAGAGGTTGAAAGTCAGGGAGAAGGCAAGGTATAAAGACTTAAAGAGGCAACAAGACACTGTGTTATAGACTCGGAGAAGCCCAAGTGTTTAGTTACATTAGCGTTTATCATGTGAAGCGCAATATAAATAGCATAATGTGAGGCTGTGTGAGAAAGCTGGTCGCCCTGTGTGGCTGTCGCCCTGTGTGGCGTTTTCCCCTCTCGCCGTAGGGTTCCTCCGCCGCCACCACCGGGCCCCCCTCCTTCCCCCTCCGGCGAGCTCGCCGGTGGCGGAGAGGAGAGGGAAGCCCCCCTCCTTGTAGATCTAGGTTTATTTCGGTTTAGTAGTTGCTTTTGTGCTGTCTTTGGGCCATGTGCCGCCGGTTCTCCCCTCTCCTCCGGGCCGCCATAGCCGCCGTCGTTGAGCTCCTGCTCCTCGCCGGCGGTTTCCACCATGGTCTCCCGGAGATGAAGGTGAGTTTCAATAAATCGATCCCCGTCAACCTCCGCCTCCTTCCCCATCCACTCCGGCCAGATCCGGCCACCCAGGCCGGCGCCCTCTCCTCCGTCGACCTGCCCCTTTCCCCACAAGCCGCTCTCTTCGGATGGGCCGCGCCAGGGGCTGGGGCGGTCGCGCCCCCGGTACGGTGCCACTGGGGCTCGCCCGGGCCGGCAGATCTGCCGGCTCTCGACCCGCCTCGCCGCGCTCTGATGACGGCATGGCTCGTGAGCCACGCTGTTGAGGCGCTCAGGAGATGGGATGCTCGGGTGTGCAGGTCGACGCCACCCGGGTTGGATTCGCCATCGCTTCGTCGGCTCCACCTCCATCCCCCCCAGGTGCAGATGGTCCACGCCTCCACCGGACATGTCCACCTCTGCGCCACCCACTGCGCCAAGCCGACCTCACCCCTGCCGCATCGACCACACAGCCAGCGCCGTCCAAGACTGCCTCGACCCTCGCCATCTACTCGAGGTGAGGAAGAAGACGACTTTCAACACATCGTCGCCGACAAATCAACATGTCGGCCGGTGATGACCGGCATCGAAGTCTTCCGCCTTCACCGACAAGCCAAACTCAGGCGAGGTCTCCGACGGCTCCTTCGTCGGCTCCGCTCCCGAATTGGCGGCCAACACGTCCTGATACGTGTTACTGGTGTGTTTACTGCTCCATTGTGTCCTCTTTCCATTACAGAGTACCAAGAGCTATACTCTAGGCTAGTGAAGGTACCTGCTTCCTTGATGTCCTTGACGACGTCTCGTACTCAAGTCTTCAAAGACCATGACCGCTACGGACGCTCAGCTCAAAGCGACTCGGAATCAGTATGCCTGGCATCTCGAGAGTTGTCACCCAAAGCTGTTGCTGCTGCCTTTCTTATGCGTTCTGGTGATCGACAAACATATTCAGATTCACCAACGATGTTCCTCATAGGCAGGCTACACCAACCTCGTGCTTACTGCAAGCGAGGCCTTCCTGATGACTCTTCGGGGACCAGCCCGTCGATAGCCGATTATGTTGTCATTTGTACTCTGCTCTTTGGGAGCTATGTAATCCTCACCCGCTTAGGGGTGTTCCTTCTCTGGGGTGTTTTCACTCCTGTGTTTGTAATCTTTCGTTGAATGAATACAAGCACAAAAAGTATCAAAAAAAAAAAAAATAGCATATGTGACATCATTATGGCGGTGGTTGATTGATAAAGCCGTAGAAGGTAGCGCCTGCTCAGACTTGTATCGTCTCGCTAGAGCATCACGTTGACGGCCCCTAAGGTTGACAATCAACATAAGAAAGCTTAAGAAAGAAAGAGCAAGAACCAAAGGTTGACAAAGCCTGGCCTAGCGCCACGAAAATCGAAGCTGGACACATGTGCAAAAGATGTATTTTGAGATGCGCTAAAATCAAAGTATTGATTCTTAGATTCCTCCGTGTCATAATGTGATTGAAAGTAGTTTGAGAATAAAAAACAGTTGTTTTGGAGTTAGATGGAAAGATTACCAGTTATTAGCATTTGCCACAGAAAACTGAGGGTGCGTTCGGCGCATGGGGTCTAAATTTTAGAGAGTTTTTGTAACGAATATTTTAATTGTAAATAAAGTTTAATTACAAAACTAATTTCAGGACTCCGCTCGAATTTGCGAGACGAATCTAATGAGGGTAATTAAGCCGTAATTAGAAGATGGTTACTGTAGCATCACTATAGCAAAATGTAGATTAGTTAGGCTCATTAGATTCGTCTCGTGATTTAGAGGGGGTTGTGACATAGGTTTTGTCATTAAATTAATAAAAATAATTTTAAATAGTAGATTCTTTTTGATGTGATGGGTGCTAAAAATTAGAGGGGGTGCGCACCCTGAATTAACCGCAGGTCTCCACGATTTGAAACCTGCATCCTGTTTAACCTAACCTGACCGGCCGCGAAGGCCAACGTAACTAGCCGTTCTGCCGTCTAACATACGGCGCGCACAAGAGAGATTTGCCAAACACCTGTCTAATCTTTGGAAAATAGCTTTAGAAGCATGCCTTCTGTTTGTCCCTAATACTAAGGTGTATCACTTGCCTCTCTTATATGGTGATCATGCTCCTATCCTTGCCGTTCCCAATTCCAACTCCAGTCGTAGGAAAAGGAATTTCAAGTTTGAGAATTGGTGGCTTTTTGAAAATGATTTTCAGGAGGTAAGTAAAAACATTTGGACCAGTTTCTCTCACCTCCCTTTTCACAAAAGAACGAGGCAGCTTGGTCATCATCTGCAAGTTTGGTCCAGAAAGAATAAATCTTCTCTTAATAATCAGCTAAAACATATTGAAACTGAGATTGCCAATCTGCAAGCTCTTCCTTTCTCTCATCATGATTATGCTTTGGAAGATGACCTGACCCACAAACATGCTCTTATCCAAAACAAAATTTCAGAATATTACAGGCAGCGATGCAAGAAGAATTGGGTCACAAAAGGAGACAGAAATACTTCGTTCTTTCACAAAAATGTGGTCAAGAGGAGAAGCAGGAATAAAATCAATTCCATTGAGCATCCTAATGGAAATATTATATCGACGGATGAAGGGATTGCTGATTGTTTTATTCAATACTTTTGCAATCTTTTCAGTTCAACTTTACATGGTTCTAATGCTTACATGGATTATTTGCCTTCCAACTGTATTCCTGATGAGCCCCTTATGAGCATTCCTTCCAAAGAAGAAATCTTTAACATTCTTAAAAAAATGAGGGCTGATGCATCTCCTGGTCCAGATGGCTTGAATATTAAATTTTACAGGTTCGCTTGGAGCTGGATTGGAGATGACGTACATAACCTGGTTCAGAATTTCTTTAGAAACAAACACCTTGCTCCAGGTATGAAAAAAACTAATATTGTCTTGATTCCAAAGAAATCGCATTGTGTCACCCCCATGGACTATAGGCCTATCAGTCTTTGTAACGTGGCTTACAAAATCATTGCCAAAATTCTTGCTCTCAAAATAGAGCCCTACATTCCTGCTTCTATCAATAATTCTCAATATGCTTTTGTAAAGGGCCGTAGAATTGCTGAAAATATTATTGTTGCTCATGAGATCATTCACACTTTTCGTCTTAGGAATTGGCCCTCTCATGCTTTTCTCCTTAAGCTTGATCTTGCTAAGGCTTTTGATAGAATAGAATGGAGTTTCATTAAATTTGCAATGCGTATTGGTTTTAATGATAATTTTATTGAGCTTGTTGCAGCCTGCATTGAGAATCCTACATTTTCAGTTGTTGTCAATGGCCAATCTTATGGAAACTTCCAAAGTCAGAGAGGAATTCGCCAAGGATGTCCGCTGTCTCCTTATCTATTCATCATTGCTTTAAATGAATTATCTTGCAGGTTACATGATGCCATGCGGGATGGGAGAATCTCTGGCACGAAACTGACTCCTAACACCCCTCCCATTCATTCTCTTCTTTTTGCAGATGACGTGCTTATTTGCGGTCAAGCCACAACCCAGGAGGCTCAAGTTATCAAAGAAATTTTAGAGCATTTTTGCAATGACTCAGGTCAAACTCCAAATTGGAACAAATCTTCTATCCTTTTCAGCTCAAACACTCCGGCAGATGTTTGTTCAGCTATCAAAAATATTTTTAATGTTCCTCTCATGTCTAATGATACTACTCACTTAGGTCATCCTCTTTTTACTTCTTGCCAACCAAAAACTAAGATCTATGGTTTTCTGAAAAATAAGTTTAAATCAAAATTTAGTGATTGGAAAGCTAATTGCATCTCTCATTCTGGTCGCTCGACTCTTATTAAATCTGTTTTTTCTTCTATTCCAGTTTACTATATGTCTCATGTTCTCTTTCCTAAATCTTTTGTCGAAGAGTTGACTGGAATAATTAGACATTTCTGGTGGAAAGGTAATAACCCAGATGGAAATAAAAAACCTTTATGTCTCTCTGCTTGGAACAAATTTTGTATTCCTAAAGGTGCAGGAGGCCTTGGTTTTAGAGATTTATATGCTTTGAATAAAGCTTTAATTACAGGTCTTGCTTGGAGGCTTCTTGATAATCCAGATGCTTTATGGGCCCAGGTGCTGAAAGGTAAGTATTTCCCAAACACGTCTTTTTGGAGGGCAAGTTCCTACGGTTCAAAATCTTGGACCTGGGAATCAATTCTGAATGTTAGGAACCTCATGATTGATGCCACTCAATGGTACCTAGCTGATGGAAATATTTCCATTTGGAATGAGCCTTGGTGCCCTTTATGGTTTAACATCCATGATTTCATCACAGAAGAGGGCATGAATTCTCACCTGCCTACTAAAGTTTCTGATCTGTGGCTTTCTAATCCTAAAAGATGGAATGTTGATCTCCTCAACCAAATCTTTTCCCAGAATTTTGTCACTCTATCCTGCAGATCCCTCTTCAGCAATCTGATGGACAGGACAAACTCATTTGGAAACCGAACAAGACAGGTAAATGGACGGCTCAAAGTGCTTACAAGCATATTCATAAGGACAAAATAAACACCACGGTAAGCTCCTTAAACTTTTCTCCTGAAGCCTTCAAAGTTATTAAACACATTTGGGGAAACAATAAGATCCTCCCCAGAGTTCAAACTTTTATTTGGAGGCTGGTCACAAGAAACATAGCTTCAGCCAAAAGGATTCACAGAAGGATCAAAAACATTTCTAAGTTTTGTGCTAGATGTGGTGCCATTGAAAATGATGAACATCTTTTCTTTCATTGTAATTTTTCTCGAGCAGTGTGGTTCTGTTCTCCTTTGGGCATAAAATCTGACCATTTTCATGGTTCATGTGCCCATATCATTAATCTCTTGCTCGAAAACCTGAACTCCCAAGAATACACTGATCTTGTTTTCTATATCCTTTGGTTCCTTTGGAAGGCTAGGAATGATCTCAGATTTCAAAACAAATATTGGGCTATTCATTCTGTCATTTATCAAGCTAAAGCAGCCCAAAGAGCCCAATATGAAGCATATGAAATTGAAGAGGAATCTCCCCTAAAGTTTCAAACAAATGACACTTCTAGTCAACGAGAAAGAATTGTTCTTTTTTCTGAATATTTTTGCAGGACTGATGCTTCTTACCGCCAAGGTGAGCGAACTGGATTGGGAATCCTTGTGAATGGCCTTGTTGACGGATCTCCATGGTCCTTACAGATTCAAGCAAAATCTATTTTGGCTGGCTCGGCCATCCATGCTGAAGCTCTAAGCATACACCTTGGGATGATAATTACAGATTGCTTACAACTTAAGAATTGTGTCTTCCTCTCGGATTGTGAACCTCTGATTACAACCATTCAGAATCCGAATGGGAATCCACCTGACTGGAGGATGACACATGTTATCAATGATATAAAATCCTTACTGACAAAAAACCAAGGCAGTGTACAAGTCATTCCTAGGGAGCAAAATACCATAGCTGATTCCTTAGCTAGGAATGCACAAGATCTTGATGAAAATAATTTCAGGTTTACTTGTTCAAATTTCAGGCATAATGAGGGCTGTCCTTTCAGAGCTAAGATCTGTAATCTGCCTTCTTGGGCTAAACTTTGTACTATTTTGTGTATTTAAATGAAATTATGCCCTTTTAGGGCGTGTTTACCCTAAAAAAAACCGGAGTCCGTACCGAGCCACACTGTGCCGCGGTCGCCCCGCCCTCCTGTCTCGACGAGACGGGAATAAAGACACGGGCCACGAGACGATTTCGA
Source organism: Eragrostis nindensis (assembly GCA_012490785.1). Taxonomy (NCBI): domain Eukaryota; kingdom Viridiplantae; phylum Streptophyta; class Magnoliopsida; order Poales; family Poaceae; genus Eragrostis; species Eragrostis nindensis. The sequence continues at coordinate 44,810 of JAAXCT010001092.1, read as the reverse complement.
AACCGAAAAAAAACTGGTGCGCGCTCACCAGCGATCGGATCCATCCATCCGCCGCGCGGGGCCGAACACGCGCGCCCCGAGCGGGGCCGCACGGGCGCGCGCCACGCGAGCGAAGAGGGGCCAGTGCCGGAGCCCCGCGAGGCGCGGGCGGCTGCCGTGGTGCGTGGGCGGCAGGCGACGGGAATGCGGGGCAGATGATGGCCGCGCCGGGCTGGCTGGCTTGCTGGTCTTCGTTTCGGTCTCGGTCGTCGCCGTTCCCGTGGCCTCGTGGCGCCACATGCGGACAAGCTGAGAGGGGTCCGTTGGGCGTCACGCCGCCTGCCTCCCCCTGCTTTGCTGCTGCTGCCGCCTGCTGACTGACTGCATCGCTGGATTTTGTGTGCGGGAGAGGGGCCCAGCAGCCATTCTGTCCCTGCCGCATCAATTTTTTTTTCGAGCTATCTGCCGTATCAAATTATCCTTTCCTTTCATCGCCTGGTGTCTGTCGTCAGCTAGTACTACAAAAGTTTACCTTCACGGCGTCAAAATAGTTAACGCTAACAATAGTACTATTGTTACTACTCCTGCTAATATAAACTCCTCTCCTGCTAACTTTTTGTAAACTAGTATCAAACGAAAGGAAAAATGAGTTTATATTAGCAGGAGTAGTAATTTTCACGCCAGCAGCAGCAGCAGCAGCAGCACTTGCGACCGTGGACCAAAGCTTTGAGCTTCATTCTCAACAAATTTTTAACTCATGAATCAAAGCCATGGATAGCCTTCTCTCCTCGAGCAAAGATAAACTTGGATGGAAGGCTTCTTGGAGTACTAGTAGCCTCTACGAGGAGCGGGATCATTTTTTTTCTTGTTCTTTATACGGAGTATTTTGTGGTGGCCCAGCGGATTTTGTATAATTTTTTATATGTATACACGTGTGGCAGTTTAAAATTCAAAATATGATTCTACGTGAACTGGAAACTCTTATAATTGCCACAAAACATCACATTTCTCAATCCATCCTGCAATTTTGCAACACTCTGCCACTCCACTTGCATCTGCATGCATCCACCGTTTGAATAATGGAATTCATCATTCATCAAGCAGGAGTACACACACCAAATAAAAACGGAAACGAGAATTCTTTAATGCAAGAAGCGAAGAGGCTGTCGCGCCGCCCGAGGCCGGGCGCATTATTGCACACTCATCGTAGGCTGGAACTGCGAGGCAATAGAGGGGACGCCATTATTAACCGAGTAACTGTCCAATCAAGTTCCAATCCAGTCGAGCACGAGCGGAGGCGACGCACCGGTTAATTTTACCGAACCCGCTCTCACTTTCTCGCTCGCTCTGAGCCAAAGCAAAGCTACGCCAGCGGTGGAAGGTGGAGGCTACAGCGGCCGAGGCCTTGTTGCGCGCCTGTCGAGGCGTCATCGTCCACGCGCCGTCTTGGAGGAGCGAGGCGTGGAGCGCGACCGGCAATGGCGGGCAGTCTGGGCCGATCCGTGGATCTGTGAGTCGTGGTGTCACGCTTTGGTGGCGGTGATGGGATCTGGGAGCAGCAAGAGCGCCTCGTTGTCGTCGTCGACGGCGTCGTCGGCGGTCGGCGGAGAGGTGAAGAGGCGCAATGGGAGCGGTAAGGGGCGGACGGGGAGGAGTCTGCTGCCACTGCCGGGCTCCTGCTTCCGCGGCGTGACGGAGCCGCGCGAGGGGGACGCCTCCGCTGTCCCGCCGGCAGCGGCGGCGGTTGAGGTAAGGCCGATTCCTCCCGCTTCGTTTTTATGTTTGTGTTGGTTGTCGGGCGGGGTGCCGCGAATCTGCGCGGCTGTGAATGCGGTGAATCGGCCGATGGAATGGTGGTTGTGCCGCGAATGCTGATATGCGACAGATCTTGTCGTTGTGAATTGGTTGAGTTGCTCATCTTGTCTCGGTTTGGGATTCAGCATTTTTGTGGAATTGGATATTGTTCAATAGTGGTTATTCATCATTTGGTTCAAATGTTAATAACTGAATTACGAATTTTTTTGGGAGGAAAAATGAATTCTGATTAGTTGGTTGTTTCGCAAAAGTTCCCCATGAATTATTATCTTCTCTTTGATTGACTATTCGTTTGAAAAATGTCGATATTTGAATGGTTGACCAGCTGGGAATTTTACGAATTTAAATTTCTGCATGGAGCACTAAACTGTGTATAATGTAGACCCAGATAGGTTGATTTGAAAGTCTTTTAGAGATAGGCAGTTTTCTTAGTTGGATCTCTCTTCTAGCAGTTAAATGATGCATTTGTGTATGTTTCCAGTCAAGCAAGGGAGGGGAGACAGCAAGCCTGCCATCGCTCACTCACACTGAAAAGTCCGATGAAGATACTCCTGCAATGTCTAAATCTCATTCAGGTGAAGGGACAACATCACCCTCATCAGATAGCGAGAGAGACCGAGACGATGATGTGCTACAGAATGCTGCTACCACCAGCACATCAGCAGCGGGCAATCAGTCGCCAAATCTTTCAGACAGGTCAAGGCCACGTTTTGGTGTCAATTTTGGGTTGAGTAGAGCTGTCAGCTTGGGATCATCGGTAGCTTGCTCTATTCTGTCATCCGGCCTCTTGACTTCAGCTAATCCAGGTGAAAGCCGTGGAAATGTGGACGATTCTTCTGATGCAGGCATTGCGCAACAAGGTGGTGCATTCACTGCTGGGATTGATTCAACACTGGATGTGCTTAGGGATAGTGTCACGGCACAAGCTAGAGCGGCTCGTCAGGCTAGGAGAAATTTGCTAGAATCTGAGGATGCCAACTTGAGGAATTCCTACAGAAGGGGATCGCAGGAACCTTTTGAAGGAAGTGTTCGATTCAGCCGAACATTAAGCGTCGGACGGCTTCGTGACAGGGTTCTCAGGAGGACTCCTTTCTCAGATGGGCTATTTACCCCTTCACTTCTGTATGATAGGGCAGTATGGCCATCGGGAAATGCTAGTGCTAGGCAAGATTCGGCAGTGATGCAAAGGACTAATTCAGACAGAAGTTCAGAGTTGCGATCTGATTCTAACTCTGAGACCCTGAGAGAGGCCAGTAATCGGGATCTGCTAGAACGCCGATCAGCTTTTCTTGAGAGGAGGAGGAGGATACGATCGCAGGTGATTTGGAGTTCAGCTGTTTTTGGGCTTGCTTATTACCTTAGCATATTATAACCTTTTCTGTTTTAACAGGTTAGAGCTCTCCAAAGATTGGGCAGCAGATTTGAAAATTTTTCTGGTCACGAGAGGTCCTGCATATTATCAGGTCAGCATAGAACAGGAAATTGTAACTGCAGAACAAACAGTCGACCAGGTAATCCTGATGAAGAAACTAGCACAAGGGCTAGCATATCAAGAATTGTTATGTTAGCAGAAGCACTTTTTGAGGTATGTGGTGCAAGTATTTCTAGTTACTTTTATTCTTGAGTGGAGATAGATACCAACTTGGATCCGTATGGCTATGACTTTCATAGGTTCTGGATGAAATCCACCAACAGTCTGCTGCTTTATCATCATCTAGACCATCATTTTCGTCTATTGGATCTGTTCCTGCTCCAAGGGAGATCGTTGAATGTCTTCCTGTAAAAGTGTACCGGAAGCCATTGAAGTATCAAACTGAGGAGGCCGCACAGTAAGACAGTACAGATTATTAAGATAACGTTTATTTTTTTTACTTATATATATCAAAACAAAATCCATATGTTTGCTGTGTCACAAATATGATTAGTAACAATATGGCATCTATGCACATGGTGGAGTTTTAATACTCTGTCAGATTAGCTGTCTGAATGACAAACACACCTGGCTAGAGGGAGTACATGCACATTGGTGGAGTTTTAATTCCTGTTTTCTGTTCTTGGTCATTATTGTTTGCTCACAAAGTTTAGTATCCAAAAATCCATTGTACTGTTAGGAGTTTTGACAAAATAAACATGGTTATGCATCATTCAGATTCAAGCACTTGACTTGCGATCAATTGGGAGATTCAAGATGGTTAATATATATTACTTGGCATTCCAGTTTGGTCATACTGTCATACATCCAATATACCATTCAGGCCCAGTCAAAAATTGTTTGTATGTGTTGAACCACCTTTGTCTTAACTAAAATGGTTGTTCATTCCAGCTATCACGGGGCATTCCAATATCGCCACACCGACATATATCCTATCCCACCAGTAAAATCCAATGAAAAAATTGTTTGTATGAGTGGAATGGCATGGATTTATCTTTTTAACTAACATTGTTCAAATTCAAGGCTAATACATAAAATGTTTTGTGATGCACATGTTGTACTGTTATCGTGAATACATGAAAAGTTTTGGAATTTGCATGTGGTCTCAACAGTTGTCATTTAAGTTGGTAGTTCATTTCCAGCTGTCTAGCACACAGCAGCACCTCTACATTTTATGATAGTGGTACTTACTACTATCTGTCTGGTCACTTGTCTTTATCTTTGCAATGAGGTATTATTGTGCAAAGTTTCATTTTCCCCCTCTACACAGGTGCTATATTTGCCTTGTTGAATATGAAGAGGGAGACTGTGTCCGTATACTTCCATGCAATCATGAATTTCACCTAACATGTGTAGACAAATGGTTAAAAGAGATTCACAGGTACGCTCTATGAAATACATTTTCTTCCTCCTTGAGAATAGATTTCTTTCGAAGCCACATTTTGGAAGAAGAATGAAAATTTAAAACACATGCCACATTTATCTCCTTAGCATGATACAGTACAGTTGACATTGTCTGAGAGGAAACCACATTCTTTGCAAATGCAAACTTTTATGTACTGCTAGTGTGAACATATATGACAGGCGTTTAAGATGTAGTCCTGAGTTCCATTCTTGTGCTGCGTTGAGACTAAGACAGATATGGTAGGCATTTGTGGTACGAAAAACACATGAATGTTTTTAGCCACAAGCTACCGGTGAACTTAAAAATATTATTCTACTTCTGCTCAGGAGGAAAATAATAAGATGCTAAATATTTTGACAGTTCTGTTAGAATTCTCGATTGAGCTTCAGCTTATGAATTGAAGGTTTATAATCTTTACTGTAGACATCTTATTCACGAAGCCTAAGACTCACCTGGTTGAATTTTTTTAAAGAGAAACCTGGTTAATTTTTTGTTGGAATTTCATATTCTGGAGTTGCTAAAAACATTGCTTCATAAAATGCATATTTAGTGGCATCATCATACAGTAAATGCCAATTGATCGTCCTTGCTGCCATGTTCTGCTGCTGCTAACTGTCTTTCAGCTGATACGAATTTGTATGATGTCTTTCTAGGGTTTGTCCACTTTGTCGTGGTGATGTATGCAGATCCGATACATCAAGCATCGGAAAGATCGGCTGATTCTTTGCCTCTAAGAATCCTGCTTCTTATGGAGAAAACTGGAGCTCCTGGCGTGGTTCTCTGATCTAGTCTCGATAGGACCTGCAAAACGTCCTTGCAGATGTTATTTCATTTTTTTTCTCTGATATGATCAGACCAGCTCAGGATGCTCCTGTATACTACAAAGATTCACATCGCGGCCATCCCATTATGAAGTCGATGAACTGCCATGTGAATTTCTGATTCTTTGTATCGTGGGGGATTCTTTGTATGGTGGGGAAAGTTTGTTGATATTGGATTTTCGGTTTTCATTGTCTTCCTGATGCTTGAACTAAGTGAGGCGGTGACTATTAGAGACTATATCGTCACGATTGTATTTAAAGTGCAACAGTGGTAGTACCAAATTAGCAAGATGATCAATGTGTTGGAGCCTTCCATCTCCTCACTGGCACTAGCACCGTTGGAGCCGTCTTTCTCCTCAATGCAAGACTATGCAAGGACGAAGAATCGGAGGACATGGAAAACATAATCAGCAAGATGGAGAGAGGACAGAAACTATTCACATGTCCAAACCACAGTGAGCCGATATGCGCTGAAGTACTGTGAACCGGTTTTAGTTGCTTAATTTGAATGAATAAAAGTAGGAGGAAGTTTTTTTTTTTTTTTTTGCGAGGAAAAAGTAGGAGGAAGTTTTTCACCTAAAATGAAAAAGATTTACTGTCTTGCGGGAAACTATGTCTATGCCTAGTTATTGAAACTTCGATAGGGCGGCAAGTGATGAGGACATCTCTTCACTATTACCCGTTGGCAAAAACGCAACATAAATGGGCCAAATGGCCCAGTTGTAGTCGGGCGGCGACCGTGTGAGCCTCAGAATAATCCCACCTTGCTTAGCTTGAGAGGAGGAAGCCACCTTAAAAAGGAGAGCCACCCTTCCCCTATCAGACTAGTCTTTTGGGGTGATTGGGCCTTTCCCCAAAGGGGCCCACCAGAGTTGCGGTTCAGCGATTGCATTGGCGCTTCGGGTTCACTCGTCGTAGTCGGATCGTGAGGGTCGTCTAACCTGGTGTGCGATGCTAAACTGCGTAATCGGTGCATCGGACTTTCCATATCCATTCCTTGTCTGGGCCAGACTTATCATTTGGTATCAGAGCTGGGCCTTTGTTGAGAAGGGGAGAATGATGAGGACATCTCTCCACTATTACCCGTTGGCAAAGACGCAACATAAATGGGCCAAATGGCCCAGTTGTAGTCGGACGGCGACCGTGTGAGCCTCAGAATAATCCCACCTTGCTTAGCTTGAGAGGAGAAAGCCACCTTAAAAGGGAGAGCCACCCTTCTCCTATCAGACTAGTTTTTTAGGTGATTGGGCCTTTCCTCGAGGGGGCCCACCAAAGTTGCGGTTCAGCGATTGCATTGGCGCTTCGGGTTCACTCGTCGTAGTCGGATCGTGAGGGTCGTCTAACCTAGTGTGCGATGCTAAACTGCGTAATCGGTGTATTGGACTTTCCATATCCATTCCTTGCCTGGGCCGGACTTATCAGCAAGCATAGCACTACAACTCCGAAAATGAAAGTACCGAACCCCGCGGTGTTTTTCTTTCGGGAAGTACTCGATCATGACGATCATCACGACCGGGATACAAAGATGCTGTGACGCAATGACTGACATTAGCAAGATGCAGGACCAAATATCTCGGTAACAACTACTAGCATCCAAGACGGACAGCGGACAGAGCGGGTTGTTACGGCGAGTTTTGTAGACACGGCAAGAAGAAGAAGAATTCTGAGCACGTGACGCGGACGAAACCGCTATGGGCAACGGCTGGGACGGCGTCCCCGCGATGTCTTCCTTGATATCCTGCTGCGCATCCCACTGAGTCCGCGGCGGCGGCTCCGCCTCGTCTGCCGGCACTGGCGCGCGGTCATCGACGAGCGGACGCCGCCGGCGCCGCGAGCACACGCCAAGGTCCTCGCCTTCTTCAGCAAGCCTTACCTCTGCCGCGCCTTCGTGGTCGACGCCGTCCCGGGAGGGCGCACAGTGGAGATGGACCTTGCGGGGCATCGACGCGTCCTCCGCCGGCGCGCACATGATCGACACCTGCAACGGCCTGCTCTGCCTGTGCCATGGCTACCCCTGCCGGATCGCCGTGATCAACCCGGTCATCGGCGAGGTGATCACCGTTGCTCTGCCGACCGCGTTGTTTTCGATGGACCGGGAGTCCACGTACAGCTTCGGGTACCACCCGGAGACGGGGCAGTACAAGATCCTGCACGTCCCGTGCCACGACCAGTCCGAGTTCACCATGAAGTTCAACACGGTGCACGTGTTCACCCTCGGGGACGGCGGGTCGTCGTGGCGCGCGGTGCGGGCCCCGGCCGGGTCGAGCTGCCACCTCCGCTTCGGCTTCGTCACCATCGACGGCGTCACTTACTGGGCCACGGCGAACGCCGAGCGGATCATGGCGTTCGACCTCAAGGACGAGCGCGTGCGGCTCGTCGAGTGCCCTCCGGTCCCGATGGTGGCGAGGAGGGAGAGCTACGCGTGGCACCAGACCCACCACCTGACGGACGTGCGCGGGAGGCTGGGCCTTGTCGTCGGCTGCGGCCGCGACAAATTCCATAGATCCATTACCGAGGTACTTACATTTTTCTTCTTTTTTTTTTTAGAGAAGGAAGGTACAGTACTGTGCAATCTTCATTTCTTACTATAACCAACGGCCGCCACCCTTGCTTGCTTTGTGAACTTCACCCGCGACCCGATCTTTCGACAGGATTTTGATTATATGGTTGTCTGAGCTGCAGGTGTTGGTGCTGGAGTGTGGACGAGAGGAGAGCTGGACGTGGGTGAAACGGTTCACCGTGCTGGCGCACGGGGTGTATCCGCAACAGGAGATCGCGTTGCCGCATGTTGTCCACGGCGAGCACGTGCTGACGACCTGCAGCCCCTGGGGTTGGAGGACAGGGCAGCCGCTCACCTTGAGCGCGAACCTGCCGCGCGACGAGAGGAAGATGCGGCCGTGCCTCGTGCTTCGGGTGGGCGCCCCGAGGCCGGAGACCGTGGTCGCCGGTGTGATGGACGGCTCCAAAGTCCGGACCTTCGCTTACGTCGAGACCAGGGAGCCTGTGCTCGTGTACGGCGACGAGGCGACGGCTCCTACAGTAGTCCAGACGAAATAGGACGTCGCGGCAAGACGTGGCTTCTTGCAGATCATTGGGTGTGATATTTCTGTAACAAAATTACCGGCCAACATCTCTGAGTGGGGATGTCGGAAAAGTACCACATGGTCAAATCTATGGCGCAAGGTCCTCAAGTATACTCCTTCCAGTGTCAAAAAACTTGTCGTTTTGAGGTTGTTCTAAGTCAAACTTTTAAATTTTGACTTGAAATATCTTTTTATGCATTAAGTTTAGAAATGTGAAATGATACGAGTAGATTCGTGTTGAAATATGATTTCATAAAAATACATTTTAGCTATATTTTAGAACTATTTTATAGCAAAAAGTATTAGTCAAAGTTGTGTTTTGAAGACGACAAGTTTTTTGACACTGGAGGGAGTATGGAGCAAGAGTGATGAATGTGCGCCTATTGTCAGATTAGAGAGAGGGGGTGTCGAGGTTTTAGGGCCTCGATAGATTATAATGGGTAGCGAAGGAACCAAGAATACGATGGTGAACACGAGACACAAGGTTTAGACAGGTTCGGGCCTCCCGGAGGATAATAACCCTACGTCCTGTATGTCGTGGTATTGGATTGATTGTCTTTAGATGGAGCCCCTGCCCGCCTTATATATCCGGGGGATCAGGGTTACATGGAAAGTATCCTAGTCGGTTACAACTCGGAATTACTTGGAGTACAAGACAAGAGTCCTGATCTATCCCGCCGACTAGCCGCACCTTCCTTTTAGCGTCATGGGCTACTCGGTTTCCTCTGGGCCGGACCGACTACCCTTGTCAGGCTACTCGGCCCTGCTGGTCATGAGGGTACCCGGGGGTCATGGTAACGACAGTAGCCCCCAAGTGCTTTTTGATTGATCTTGATTGCTTCCCGACTAGGCTTCTCTCTATGTACAAGTAGATCTTCAGGTTGACTGATAAATTAAAAAGGACTTAACCTGAATCAAGCCTGTTGTAAATTGAGATACCTGGCCCCGAGTGACTCAGGGGCAGCAGGGCCTTGAATTAGGCATATTAGCGATTGACACCCAATACTGAACTGAGTCAGAGAATTGGATGAATCTGAAAAATAATGGCCGACTCAGTCGGTTGCAGGTTCATAAGAGATCCATAAAGGAATTTTTATAAAAAGTCAGTTCTCAGAACTAACTAGATCCATAAAGGAATTAGTGAATGAAATACAGCATCTGACTCGGTCAGCTAGGGCTGTAAAAGCATGCTAACAAATCAAATGATGAATGCACGTAAGTGCATCATATAGATGTAGCCCCCGAGTTACTGTGTAATTCATAGAATTGGACAGAAACTCAGAGCAAGCATGAACCAAGATGTACTGTCCTGGTCTGAGTGAATAAGAGCATCATATAGATGTGACGAAAAATGGCATCTATTAGACGCTGAACTCCCGATCTCATGTGCACAGGACTGCTTAAACAATCGATCAAGGTGAGTCTTAGCCAAGAACTTGTCATTCCGGACTAGTAGTCTGGGTCCATCTGTCTCAGCTCAGCCGAGGATGATTACAACCCGTATGTTTATATATGGATGCGCGCCAGCGCATCTATATATATAGATGTAGCCCCCGAGCTCCAGCTTAATTGAGGCAATTAAGGTGAAGATCAAGGAAATTTCTAGGTAATCATCCGACAAAGAGTCAAGGACGAAGCAATCCGTGTGCCTGGCATAGAGCCGAATAAATCTGATGGAACTTACGCAAGTGAGTCCATATGGACTAGCCCCCGAGTCTGTGGACAATTGGAACAATCGTGTACAGACTCAAAAGAGACTAGAAAAGCTGGAACATAAAAAACAAAGCCAAAAAAGCCTGACTGATAAACAGCCGAGTAGATTTGTTGGACTCACGCAAGTGAGTCCATATGGACTAGCCCCCGAGTCTGTGTATAATTAACATAATTATGTACAGACTCCAAGGAGAGAAAGTCTTTATGTGAAAAAATTATATGTAGGCAGAAATCAGCTCCACACATCATTACCGAGTGATGAGAGGAAGAATTAAGTGCCACAGTATCCAACGTCAGCCGAAGCTTATCCACCGAGTCACAAGAACACTGTGTAACCGAATCGATTCCGTCAGTATTGTCTTCACTCCACAGAGGGAATATGACCAGCTGCTTTTTCAGGCGAGGCAGCGCGATCGTCAGGCACCCCGTGACTGTCCAGATTCCAGCACCTCAGCCTTAAAAAGACCTCAATCGGATTGAAGCAAACACGAGCTCACCACCATGGCAGGCAAAAAAGCGAACAAGAGAGGTTCCTCCTCCGCGCCAGCACCGCCTGGAGGGCCAATCCCTCCTCCACCAGCAGCCCCCGAGCTGCACTGGTAGAGATGCCGCCGGTGATGGATCTGGTGCCGTATGGCGCACCACCGCTGGTTATGATGCCGCCTCCACCAACTGCACCGGCGCTGCCAGAGCTCATCGTCATCACCTCCTCGGATGAGGAGGACGGTGAGAACCGCCGGAGGTGGCCACCGGGTCGTCACGACCGCCTGGACAAGCCATCGCGTGTGGCGGACCGCACCAGGAGCCGTCGTGGAGGCTGAAGCCGCAAGGGAGTGTGGGGAAGATGCCGGGCGCCCAGATCCAGGGGTGGTCTGTTGCTGATGGTGCCCGAAGAGGAGTCTCATGTCTGCATCTCGTGTTGTGTTCTTGTAGTCGTGTTGTAGTTCTTGCATCAGTTCTTGTTATGCATTGTAACTCATCCTGTTCAGTGAAATAAGAGACTCCAGCGTTTATGTGTGCCGAAAATCATCTTTGCCGACTGAACTTGATTTGTAGGTGTCGGCCGAGTCAATCGAAGAGACTGGCCGAGTAGTCACGCCCGAGTAGTCGAAGCGGCGCCAGTTTTCCCGCGTTCAGAAACCCTAACGAGGTTCCGTACCGGGGAAGCCAAACGGTTAGGCTTGATCTGAGCCGTAGAGGCAAGATAAGGTAAATCTCAGCCGTAGAGGCGCATTCAGTTTGGAAATAAAAGAAACTGCCTCGCCGCCATTAAACCATTTCACATCACAATCGCATTCCAATCCTCAGATCCCTCATTCCCCAACACCAAATCAATCCGCGAAGAACACTGAAATGGCCCGCGTGAAGTGCACCGCCGCTCCGATTGCCGGCACAGGCAGTGCGGGTGGAGGAAATGTTGCGGGTGAGCAAGGAAGAGGCGCTGTAGATGCTATGGTCGTGACCGCCAGAGGCGCGAGTGCAGAAGTTGCTCCCGAAGAGGAGTATGCAGTCGCGTGGCCACAATCCGTTACCACGGATGCCCGGCTCCAGGTCTTGGTGGATTTGGGTCTGCTTCCGCCGAAGGAAATCATCGGGTGGAGAGCAGCAGAAGGTGAAATCTACCCGTCCCCCGGTCCAGGTGAAACAGTTGTCTTTGAATCATTCTTTCGCCGTGGATTGGGGCTGCCAACGAGCAGATTCTTGAGATCGCTGCTTTTCTTCTACGGCATTGAGTTATGCCATCTGAATCCGAACGGGATTCTGCACTTGTCAATGTTTGTGACATTGTGCGAGGTGTATCTGGGGATTGAGCCCCATTTTGACTTGTTCAGGCATCTGTTCTTCCTGAAGCCGCATCCATCAGCCGATAACCCAGCCACTGTTGGAGGAGCCGGGATTCAACTCCGCAGGAAAGACAGATTCTTTGATTACGAGTTGCGGACTTCAAACAAGGGCTGGCACCATGAATGGTTTTACTGTGCTAATGTCATACCAGCTCTGCCGAAGTTTGTTGGCAAGGCTCCGACTTATAACTCTATCTGGAAGAGTAAGCCAGAGAAGGACATGACGTCCGAGTTGGATGCCTTAGTGAGGACCATTGCTGAGCTGAAGACACCTGACTTTGGAGTCACTGGTCCAGCTATTGCCATCAACTTTTGCATCAGAAAGTTTCAGCCTTTGAAGGCAAGGGTTCGACCTGCTTGGACCTGGAAGGGTCCAGGAGACAAGGATCAAGAACCTATCCCTGGAGGATATCAGGAAGCGCAGAGATTCCGAGTGATGGCTCGAGGTCAAGAATTCTTCACCGCCAACTGCAATGTGACCATGTTGAAGCCAGACGGATCAATGCAGTGGGTAGGTTACTGGAGAAAATCCCCAGACCTGCGGTAAGCGATTCTGCCGAGTTAAATTTGAGATATGCAGCTTAGCATAATAGCTAAAAACTATCCTTCTCTTTCCTTGTGCAGGAAATGGAGAGGTACAAGAGTCGGGGACTGGAGCCCCCAGTAAACGATGACGGCTCTTTGAGAGCCCTGCCGGCCAGGGACCAAGATTTGATCTTAGCCGATGACGATAAGTCGGACAGCGATCTGAGCGCCCTTTTCGCTTCACTTCCTGACTCGGATGATGAGGCAGCAGAGAGTAACAGAAGGGCAGATGACGAAGGAGCCCCCGAGAATGAAGGGAACTCTGCTGCCGAGTCCGACATTCCGAAGGAGCCCACGCCAAACCCAGCCGGTGAGTCACTTTGTTCCCGAGAACGGCGAAGCAAAACCAACCAGGACCGTGACGCTCGTCGTTTGGGCTTGGAGCATGCTGCAGGTCAGTCTTCTCAAGGCGAGCGGCCGTCGAGAAGTGGTGCCTCTCAGAAGAGGAAGAGAGCTTTAATTCTCTCCAGCTCTGAGAGTGAGGGCGAGGCTCTCAACCCACCAACAGGGAGGAGTAAGTCGCCCGAGAAACTAGCGGAGCCAGAACCCAAAAAGGTCAAGAAGACCAAGGATCAGGTCCGGCGTCCGGGGTTATATCCCCAAAGAGTAGTCAAAGTACCCAGTGTACATATAAAACTTCTTTTATGCACCTTATTCACCGCTAAGGGTTCTAATTTACTTGCAGGAAGCCACTCCGAGTCATTCGGATGCCAATCCTGAAGTTGCGCCGACTGGCGATGGGGGTGTGATTCCCATGGAGACACATAATGTCTCGGTTGTCTCTGGTTCAGCCAGTGCTGGTGACACTGAAGTGCCAAATCCTGAGAAGGACGTGGCAGCTAGCCATGAAGGCAACACATCTCCTCCTCCTCCGTCACCTCCAAAGGGGGTACATAAGAAGAAGAAGCAGCCCGTGATCAGAATCCGGGTGTCTGACGTGTAAGTATTGGTATACTCATCAATGTCAATGAATATCGACAATGCAATAATTACTGTCATGTTGATGGCTTTCGCAGCCCTCCATCTCAAACGCTGCCTGTGGAGAAAACTGATACTGCGGCGCCGAGTGACAAGTCAGTTGAGGAGACTACTTCAACACCACAAGCCCCCGCGACTGAAGACACTTAAGGAGTGGTGCAGCAGGAGGCTCCAGCGGGTAAGGCGACTCCCTAACAAGTTGAAGGGACACAGGGCCCGAGTCAACAGCAATCCTTAGCAGACCCTGAGTCGGTCGCTACAGAACCTGAAACTCAACTTGTCACCGGTCCGAGTCATCCTCCTTCATCTCCAGAAGAGGAGATCCAGCGGGGCCAGTACAGCTTTGAGAGGAGAACTCCTAAGGGCTCCTTTTCTTTCAACTTCCAAGGAACTCAAGTGGAGATCAACGAGAAGGAAGAGGAAGAGCAGCAAGACACGCTGGAGGGCATGATGTTTGACATGATGGAACTTCAGCGAGTAAGTTATGTTCTTGTGCTTTCCGTCAACCCATAAGTAAAGCGCTTATAGCATCTGGTTTTTGTCAGAAAATTACTGACGCCAATAAGGCCAAGACGAAGTTCTTGAAGGTGCTGAATCCAGCCGCCGAGTCAGTGTACAATGCTTTAGCAAGCAAGAGCGCACTGATAGGCAGTCAACAAGACAGTATTGATCAGCTGAATCTGCAGCTGGCCGCACTCAAGGAGGAGAACGCGACACTCGAGAAGACCATAGCAGGTATAAGTCGAGTCAAAAACTGTCATGTTTGTCCTGGATGTCTCTGACAGACATTTGGTATTGTTTTCAGCCCAACCTAAGATGACTCAGGCGGACACGGAGGAGCTGGCTTCTTTGAGGAAAAATGAGCCACTGATGAGGGGCAAACTTGAGGAGCTGAGAGCTCAAGCGGCCGAGAGACAGAAAGAGATGCAGGCCATCGTTGATGAACGAGACCGGCTGCAATCTGAATCGGCTGCTCTCAAGTCCGAGTCAGATAGGTTGACAAAGCTGGAGGCAGAACTCAAAGGTAAGTGTCTCCATACTTTGCGAAAAACCTATTGCTATTTAGCCGGAAGAATCCGACTTATTGTTGTCCTGCAGGTGAGCTCGGCACCTTGAAGACTGAAAATGCGGCCCTGTACCAGAGTTCAAATGAAGTGTTCCAGTATGTGTGGCCTGATCTTGAAGATAGACCTAAGGGTTCCGTGGCTGAGACGCTGAGTCAGGTACCACGGGCCATGAAGGCTCACTGCAAGCAGCTGGCAGAGACTGCTTCTCGCCATACCCTGAGTGTGGTCAAGTCGCACTTCCCGCTGATGGACCTGTCGAGCTTGCAGCAAGGTTCGCCCTTGGGACTACTCAAGAGAAGGCACTGGAGCTGATGAACGAAGCCACAAGGTGTGGTGAAGAACTGGTAAAGGATCTCTCTCTGTCACCCTGAGGCTGGCCCGAGTGAAACTCCTGTAAAGATACAATATACTGTAAATAAGTAGGAATATATGATAATCGACAAACGAACCTATGGGTCCTTTGTGAATATGATATTTTGTTGAGTCGGCTCAGCCGCTCTCTTTCGATCTCAAGAAAAGAATGGCGTCTTATGTTTATGCACTCAGTGTTGTCAGCCAGCCGAGTAGTGTTGGACTGTGAGTCGGCAGACACGTTCGGGCGATGGCGTTAACTTTTGAGTTTCACAATCAGAGCAACCATCTTAACTCAGGGATCTATGAGATTGACATAAGTCAAGAAATTAAAGGTGAGTGTCAGTCGGACGAGTCTCTTTGGACTGTTTTCAGAGACCAGTTGTCGCCTTATGTTTATGCACTCTCGGTGGAGCTTCACAATCAGGACAGACAAGGCTTACTTAGTCGGCCAGAAGAACTCGTGACATAACTCGGTAATTATGAGTGATATTTAGCCCCCTGGCTCTGTAAGCAGTAAGGCTGTTACTGGTTACAGAGTCAAGAAAAACTTGTAGGGAGAAAAAATGCACTTTATTGCAATGAGGTACACAAGGTAGTTACAAGATAGAGTAAAAATTAAACAAAGAAGCGACGTAGCTGAGTTATGTTCCACGTATTTGGAAGAAGTTCTCCGCTCTCACGCCGCAGTCGATACGATCCAGGACGAGTAACTTCGTGGACGATAAATGGTCCTTCCCAGATAGGCAACAGCTTGTGTCGGCCTTCTGTCGTCTGGATCTTCTTGAGTACTAAATCCCCGGCGCTGGTGATAGCGCCGTAGTGCTTGGAGGTATCTCGCCGACTTCCTCCGCGCGTCATCCCTCATCTCCTCGAGCTGATCGATGGACTGCAGGCGCTGATCTTCTGATGACTCGGCCTGATACGCCGTGACTCTCGGGGAGCCATACTCTAGTTCAGAGGGAAGAACTGCTTCGGCGCCGTAAACGAGAAAAAATGGCGTTTGCCCCATGGGTCGAGTGGGAGTTGTCCTAAGCGCCCATAGGACGGAAGGTAACTCGTCGACCCACCGGGAAGCATATGATTTGAGCCTGTTGAAGAGACGTGGTTTGAGTCCTTGGAGATCCATTGCTCTCTGGGTGGTACGCAGAGGCGTGGCAAAGCTTGATGCCGACGTCGTCGCACAAGGCGGCGACTTCCTTGTTCTTGAAGTTGGTGCCGTTGTCAGTGATGATCCTGTTAGGCACGCCAAACCTGAAGATGATGTCGCGGATGAACTGGACTGTACGACCGGCTGTCTGGTCTCGAATGGGTACAGCCTCAATCCATTTGGTGAACTTGTCCACCATGACGAGTAGATGAGTAAATCCACCTTTGGCCTTCGTGAGAGGGCCAACCATGTCAAGCCCCCAGACAGCAAACGGCCAAGTCGGAGGTATGGTCTGTGTATCTGCCGTGCGTAGAACTGACAACCTTCACAGGTGCGAACTATATGCTCAGCATCAGTGACGGCTGTGGGCCAGAAGAAGCCTTGGCGATAGGCTTTTCCGACGAGGGAACGAGATGCTGCGTGATTGCCGCAAACGCCCGAGTGAATGTCCTGGAGAAGTTGCTGGCCTTCTTTCCGAGTAATGCATTTCATGTAGACGCCGAGTCCCATGATGTCTCTTCTGTCGGCGCTTTTTCGGAGGAGTTGCCCGTCAACGACCTTGTATGACTTGCTCTTCCTATGAATGGCTTCGAAGTCTTCCTTCTTGTCCGGGAGCTTGCCATGTACAATGAAGTCGATGTAGGGAACTCGCCAGTCTTCTTCTTCCGGGGTCCCGGGGTTGTCTACGACCATGGCTTCTAAAGCGTCAGGCCGCGGCTGCAATGACTCGGCTGGTTGAGAGCCGGGTTGTTCCCGCTTGATGAAGGGTGCGGAGACGATTTCCATGAAAACTCCGGGTGGTACGACGCTTCTGCTGGAGCCCAGGTTGGCCAGCATGTCGGCTTTTTTGTTAAAGTCACGGTGGATGTGGAAATAATCCAGACCTTCGAACTTTTCCTCAAGCTTGCTGGCTGCCTGGACATAAGCGATCATGTCTTCATGGACACAGGACCACTCTTTCTTCAGCTGGTTGATGACGAGTTGAGAATCGCCTCGCACGATCAAGTGCTTGATGCCGAGTGACACGGCAATGCGTAGGCCGTGTAGAAGTGCTTCGTACTCGGCCGCGTTGTTGGAAGCCTTGAAGTGTAGCTGTAGTGCATAACTCAATTCATCACCACGAGGGGAGACGAGTAGGATACCAGCACCGGCTCCTGAGAGTTGAAGAGAACCGTCAAAGTACATGACCCATTCTTCAAACTTCTCAGGCTCTGGAGGGACCTGTGTTTCTGTGTACTCAGCGACGAAGTCGGCCAGAGCTTTAGCCTTAATAGCCGTTTGTGGCTTAAAGGTGAGATTGTAAGTACTCAGCTCGATGGCCCATTTTGATATTTTGCCCGTGGATTGCCGGTTATGCAGAATCTCGCCGAGGCCATAAGACGTCACCACGATGATCGGGTGGTCTTGGAAGTAGTGGATCAGCTTGCGCGATGCCGTGAGCAGGCCGTAGACAATCTTCTGGATATGAGAGTATCCGATCTTGGATTTGGTCAGCACCTCGCTGACGAAATAAACTGGGCGCTGTACTTTCTGTATCTGGCCCGGCTCTTGTCTCTCAACTACAAGGGCGGCGCTGACCACATGAGTGGTGGCTGCGATGTAGAGGAGAAGAGGTTCTGTTGGCTCCGGAGGAACCAACGTGGGGGGTGAGCTAAGAAACTCTTTAAGCTGAATGAAAGCTTTCTGAGCTTCCTCGTCCCACACGAACTTGTCTTGCTTTTTGAGTAGCTTAAAAAACGGTAGACCCTTCTCGCCGAGTCGTGAGATGAAGCGGCTGAGGGCTGCCATGCATCCCGAGAGCTTCTGAACGTCTCGCTGACACTTCGGGATTGGCATCTTCAAGATTGTTTCGACTTTTTCTGGGTTAGCCTCAATTCCACGGTGGGTGAGGATATACCCGAGTAGTTTGCCGGAGGGCACACCAAACACGCACTTGTCCGGGTTGAGCTTCATGCTGAAATTGCGTAAGCAATCAAACGTAGCTCGGATGTCGTCAATAAGGTCGTCCTTATTTTTGGTCTTGATGACCACGTCATCGATGTAAGCCTCGACTTTCCGCTTCTTAAGAAGGCTTTCCAGACACTTCTGGATGCAACGCTGATACGTTGCTGCAGCGTTCTTAAGGCCGAAAGGCATTGTTAGATAACAATAAGCGCCGAAAGGAGTAATGAAGGAAGTTTTGAGACAATCCTCCTCTTTGAGTCGGATCTGGTGGTAGCCGGAATAACAATCAAGAAAACTTAATAATTGACAACCGGCAGTAGAGTCTACAACTTGATCAATCCTAGGGAGCCCGAAAGGATCTTTCGGACAAAACCTATTGAGATCTGTGTAATCGACGCACATGCGCCACTGCTTATTCTTTTTCTGAACAAGAACTGGGTTAGCCAACCAGTCGGGGTAGAAGACCTCCTTGATAAAACCAGCAGCTAACAGTTTTGTTACATCAGCCCTAATGGCCTCCCGACGATCCGGGGTAAAGCGACGGAGCCTTTGCTTGATAGGTTTGGCTGTAGGGTCGACACGTAGAGCGTGCTCGGCAAGATTCCTGGGAATACCAGGCATGTCAGAGGGTTTCCAGGCGAAAATGTCCCGGTTTTCCCGAAGAAACTTGACGAGCGCGAATTCCTATTTGTCGTCCAGGTCAGTCCCGATGTTGGCCGTCTTGGACGGCTCAGCCGAGTCCAGTGTGATCTTCTTGATCTCGGGGTCGAGGTGCTTGACCCGGAGCTTGTACTGCTTCTTCTGCGGAGCGAGGTCGTCGTCTTGAGCAGCGTCTTCCTCGATCGCCAGCATGGACTTGCCTTCTGCAGCTTCTTGGAGCTGAGCAAGCTCGAGGCCCTCGGACTCACAAGCATAGGATTGCTTGACATCCGCCCGGAGTGTGAGGACTCCCTTAGGAGCTGGCATCTTCAGAACTAGATAGGTATAGTTCGGAATAGCCATGAACTTGGCCAATCCTGGCCGGCCAATGATGGCGTGGTACGCCGACTCAAAATCAGCGACTTGAAAGCAGACATACTCCTTGCGATAGTTGTTGGCGTCACCGAAGGTAACTTGCAGGGAGATCTGACCGAGTGGAAGAGCAGAGCGGCCGGGAATAACGCCGTGGAAGGGAGAGTTACTCGGCTGAATGCTCGACCTCGGTATCTTCATCTTGTCGAGTGTCTTGACGAAGAGGATGTTGAGAGCGCTGCCGCCATCGATGAAGACCTTGCTGAGTCGGACCTCATCAATGATGGGTGAAAGGATCAGTGGGTACCGACCCGGCTTGGCGATGAAGTCGGGGTGGTCATTGCGATCAAAAGTGATGGGCACTTCTGACCATGGGAGGTAGCGAGGAGCGTCGACCGAGACAGCGTTGACTTCTCGGAAGGTCAGCTTCTGCTTCCTCTTTGACTCGTACGCGTCAGGGCCGCCGAAGATGTGTAGGACAGCTTTGGGCTCACGGTAGTCGTCCTGGTCCTTGTCGTCCTCCGGCTTCTTGGGCTCTTCTTGCTGCTTGGACGTGTATGTCATGAGGCCTTTGAGGCGCATACAGTCTCGGAGCTTGTGAGTGGCTGACGGTCCGCCATGGAAGATGCAGGGTTCGTCGAGCATTTGCTCGTAGTTGGCCGGCGCCCTGGGGCCACGCTGTTGTTTCCTGAACTTGGACTTGTCGGCGAGGGCGACCATGTTGTCGCCCTTGCGCTTCTTGTCTTTGGAGCCCGAGTTGTCGTTCTCCTTGGACTTGCCCTTGTTGTCCTGCCGTTGGCGGTACGCGTCGCGGTTCTGCTCGGCGCAAAGCTCGTTGCCAGCTGCAAACTGGTCGGCGAGCGCGAGCATCTCTCGGACAGTGGCCGGGTAGTCCTGGCCGAGTCGGTGGAGAAGGTTGCGGTCGGTGCATCCTTCGATGAAGGCTGCAATCACCTCGGAGTCCGACACGCTTGGAATCTCATTCTTCTTCCGAGAGAAGCGTTGGATGAAATCCCGGAGGGACTCGTTGTCCCGTTGCTTGACCTGTTTGAGGTCTCTGCTCTTAGCAGGTCGGTCGGCAGTTGGCCGATAAGTGTCAATGACTATGCGGGTGAGTTGATCCCAGGAGTCGATTGACTCGGCAGGAAGGTTGGTTAACCAGCGCCGAAGTGGAGATGACAGCATGAGGGGGAGGTAGCAGGCCATGACAGCTCTGTCGCCACCAGCGATTTTGACGGAGAGCGCGTAGGACTCCAGCCACTCAGCTGGGTCAGTCTTGCCGTCGTATTTCTCGATGTTTGTCAAGCGCATTGACTCGGGAAAGCGTGCCGAGTTGCGGAGATGTCGAGTGAACGAGCGAAGGCCATCTATTGAAGATGGATCTCCGTCGAAGTTGTGATCTCTCGAGGGAACACCGTGGTGCTCGGGCCGATCGAAGTAGCGGTCGTGGTGACGGTCATTGTCGCGGCGAGGTGGAGTTCGGCGACGGTCGTCGTCACGATCACGCCGGTACTCGTCGTGGTGACGCCGTTCTTCTTCACGGCGCCTGTCGTCAAGTTGACGTCTGTCGTCGTTGCGACGCCTGTCATCATCGCGACGCCTGTCGCCATCACGGCGACGGTCGCGGTCACTTCCTGGTTCTGGTTTGCTCGGGGCGGTGACGGCGGTGGTGACCCGCCTGGAGGAGTCCGCCGCTGAGGAGCACGTCTCGGAGGAGACCTTGACGGACGGCGCGGAGAACGTTGGCGTTCAGGCGAGCCGCGTCGTGGTGGAGATCTCGAGGGTCTTCGGGGAGAGCGTGAGTGCCTGGGCGAGTTGCGCCGATGTGGGGATCCCACACCGAAGCGATCCCAGTCATCCCGTCGGGCACGTTCCTGGTCTTCACGTCTCTCACGGCGCAGAGACTCGATGTGGCGCCGTGCATCGTAGTCGGGCCATGGGTTGGCCTGTCTGTTGGCGTCCGTGGGACGGTTGGCCGGGTCTACCTGTCTGTCGGGAGAACGCTGACCAGTCGGGCGGTCGGCGATGGCCGGAGTCGGCTGCCGGGGACGGTCGCGATCCCGAGAGTGAGTATGAGAGCGACGGCCGCGTCTGTTGGACGACGACGAGCTAGCTGTTCTGGCTGAGGAGTAACTCTTCTGTAGAGCTGCTGCCTCAGCATAGCCTTTGGCTCGCTGGATGAGGGCCGCAAGGGCATCTGTGGTGACTCGGGGGTCACGCATCGCGACCTCGACTTCATCGAGGATGGTGCGATTGGCCACCATGTTCTGTTCAGGAGTCCTGAATGCTTGGAGGCCGTTGACGTCGACAAAGAGGCTGCGTTGAGTCGGTTGTCTTCGTCGGGGGGGCCGGCTGGCATCATGGGCGTCTTGAGGTCCGTCGTCTCCTTCCGGGATGGTGGAGAGGTGGCCAGCACGGTTGCGCTGCTCATGAAGGGTCCGGCGTGCACCAGCCGCTGACGACTCGGCAAAGCCAGCGCCGACTGGTGTGGTGACCGCCGCCGCATCTGCGATCGCCGCCGTTGTTGTAAGAGCGACGAGATCCGCCCCTGAAGAGGCGGTGGCGGTGGCGGTGGGTGAGCCGGAAGTGGTGGTGGAGGAGGCAGCTCTCCGTCGTTCTGCCCTGGGAGAAGGGCGAAACACTCGTACCGCTCCGGCGATGATGAACCGCCAGAGCAGTAACCAGCTTCTTGCTCCAGGATGTGGTGTAGGGAGTCGAGATCTGACTGGCTGTCTTGAAGACAAGCCACCAGATTGAAGGACTCGTCGCCTGGAGCCGCTAGCAGATCCTGCATGTCCCGTTGGTAGATAGCAGATGCGTTGTTGAAACCATAAGGGAACATACCAGGAGGCCGAGTTATATAACTCGGCTGAACGGGGTGAAGACGAACGTTGTCCAGGGTGGATCGGATCTCAGCTAGCGAATAGTCCGAGTAGGATCTGACCCGGAGTCTGGAGAAGCCGAGCTCCAACTCGGCGAGAGTAGAGTCCGGCTCGATCTCAACCGCGCGACTCGGCGAGTCAGCGAGGGTGAGATTGCTGGCGATGTCGGCGACGAACTCCAGGCTTCCGAAGCGGATCCGAGTGCCTGGAGCGAAGTTATTGACGAAGCGATCCATCGTACTCGACGAACAGGATCCCGACGCTCCCCCCTTCCTGGCGCGCCACTGTCGAGGTTTTAGGGCCTCGATAGATTATAATGGGTAGCGAAGGAACCAAGAATACGATGGTGAACACGAGACATAAGGTTTAGACAGGTTCGGGCCTCCCGGAGGATAATAACCCTACGTCCTGTATGTCGTGGCATTGGATTGATTGTCTTTAGATGGAGCCCCTGCCCGCCTTATATATCCGGGGGATCAGGGTTACATGGAAAGTATCCTAGTCGGTTACAACTCGGAATTACTTGGAGTACAAGACAAGAGTCCTGATCTATCCCGCCGACTAGCCGCACCTTCCTTTTAGCGTCATGGGCTACTCGGTTTCCTCTGGGCCGGACCGACTACCCTTGTCAGGCTACTCGGCCCTGCTGGTCATGAGGGTACCCGGGGGTCATGGTAACGACAGGGGGTTATGATGAATATTGTACCCTGTTGATGAATGTGAGCCTATTGTCCATAATTTTAAAGCAGTAGAAGAGAAAATGGCTCTAAGCTATAGACAGGATTGCACACTACTAAGCGGTTGGATAATCAAACTGACTGCTTGGAGGACCGACAATCGCGTCCAAAAAAAAAAAAACAACAGACAAGAGTAATAAATTTGCGGGTTCGCAATTACATTATACGGTAACAATAAAATCAGACTGCCTTATTAATTAGGATTATGATGAAACTTGTATTGCTACCTCACTTCCTTATGGTCTTCTTTTCCATCTATCTATGATCTCACGAGTCAACCACAAATTTGAGGAATCAGAACATGATTCTACTTTTATGTTAATATTTCGTTGTGGTGGAATGGACCCATCCACTCATCAGGTTAAAGTCTTTGATGAGTTGACACTAGTGTTCATTTTTATTCTTTCAACCTGACAGTGAGACGTATGCCGTGACTTCGTGAATCTCAAGAGACTGCTTGCATAACTTTTAACACCGAATAGGATTAGCATTGGACTTCAAATCCGTATAAGCATCAAACCGCACCGAGCAATATTCTGGAGGTAATCATGATGGAGGTAATCCTTTTGTTGTAGAGCAAAAAATATACGGCGCGCTCACCGAGTACACGAGTAACAAACCCGCATCAAAGCCGGCGGAGTGAACGGGTCAACAACAAGGTCTTGTAGATCGTCAATATCCGCGCAAAAAAAGCTGATAATTGGAGAGGCGACGCCGGCCAAGCCGCCGCCGCGGCCGCAATGGACTGGGACGGCATCCCCGCCGACGTCTTCCTACAGATCCTGCTGCGCATCCCACCGTGCCCACGGCGTCGGCTCCGCCTCGTCTGCCGGCACTGGCGCGCCGTCTTCGACGAGCGGACGCCGCCGGAGCCGCGAGCGCACGCCAAGGTCCTCGCCTTATTCGGCCGATTCCGCGTCTTCGTGGTCGACGGCCCACCGGGAGGGCGCAGCAGGGAGCTGAACGCGTCCTTAGCCGGCCGGCACATGATCGGCACTTGCAACGCACTGCTCTGTCACTTTAGAGACTACCACAGCCGCTGCCAAATCGCCGTGACCAACCCGGTCACCCGCGAGACGATCGCCGTCGACGTGCCGGCGGCGTCGTGGACGTGGCACCGCGTGAGGGAGGCCACGTACAGCTTCGGGTACGACCCGGCGACGGGGCAGTACAAGATCCTGCACGTCCCGTGCCACGAGCAGTCCGTCGCGACCATGATGTTGTGCACGTGTTCACGCTCGGGGGAAACGGGTCGTGGCGCGAGGTGCTGGCCCCGGCCGGGTCGAGCTGCGACGTCCGCTTCGGCTTCGTCACCATCGACGACGTCACGTACTGGGCCGCGGCCGACGCCGAGCGGATCATGTCGTTTGACCTCAAGGACGAGCGCGTCGCGCTCGTCGAGTGCCCTCCGATGCCGGTGGCGGCGCGGACGGAGCGCGACCCGTGGCGCCCCGACCACCAACTGATAGACGTGCGCGGGAGGCTGGGCGTTGCCGTCAGCTGCCGCAGAGACAAGTTCCAGCAGTCCCCGACCGAGGTACGTACGCATATATATGCATAATGTATTTACGAACGAGACGTGTGCTCAAGATCCGGTTCCTTGTTTCCATTGCGTGCCGCCAGGTTTGGGTGCTGGAGGATGGACGAGAGGAGGGCTGGACGTGGGTGAAACGGCTCACCGTGACGGCGCACGGGGCGTACCCGCACCAGGAGATCGCGTTGCCCCACGTCGTCCACGGCGAGCAAACGTCCTGACCACCTTGGACCCCGGCCGGGCGCCGACGGTTGGGCTGCCACTCACCTTGAGCGCCAACAAGGTGACACGCGAAGAGTGGAAGTCGCGGGCGTGCCTCATGCTGCGGGTCGGGCGCCCGAGGCCGGAGACCGTGGTCGCCGGTGCAACGTCCGGCGCAAGAGTCCGGACGTTCGCCTACGTCGAGACCAGGGAGCCGGTGCTCGTGTACGGTCACGGAGCGGCGAGTCGTTCTGTGCTCCTGACGAAGCTACTTCGTGGCAAGACTCGATCGGAATGACCTAGCTCGCTCTTGACGATGCGTGCAGCATATTGTGAAATCATTGATTGTGAACTTGTCGGCCTTCTTGCAAATCGTTTGATTTAAATTTTGTGCAGCGAAATTACCAGCCAACTTGCAGGGATGAGGTACCACATGGTGAAGTGGGATACACTATGGAGCAAGAATAATGAATATAATAATTAAGCATATTAACAAAAAAATGATTTTCAAATAAGAGAGAAGGGATGATGATCTATATATGCATTGTCCTCTGTTGAGGAAGAAATATCTGATAGAAAAAGGATTTTATAGCAGTAGAAGAGAAAATGGCTCTCGATAATGGAGAGGATTACATGGCATTGTTAATTAAGAATTGATTTACATGACAAGTTTATGTTTTGGGAAATGGAAAGAAAAATCAAGTCTTATTAGATGTATGACTAGCTAGATAAGTTTGACTACAAGTGAGATCCAGAACTTGACATTTAGAAGATCTTTTGGAGACATATAGGTGACTGAATGGGAAGAGGAAATAGTTTAATGGCTAATCGATCATCCAAACACCTTTTTACTGCCCAATTTTACTGACAATACTCCATCTCTTCAGAAATATAATGTACATCTAGTTTTGTCTTAAGTCACATTTTTTGAACTTTGACCGACAATATCTAAAAATATATACTCCATCCATTTTATATGATGCCGTTGACTTTTTCGTTGAACTTTGACCAATAATAGATTTAAATAATTATTTTTCAAATATGAAATGAATAGCATTGAATTCATCATCAAAAGCACTTTAAAGTTAACTTATACACTTAGCTATTTACACAAATATTTATAGAGAAGGCGAATAGGCAGAGTGACGAAAAAAGTCAGCGGCGTCATACATTAAAAAACGGAGGGAGTATTATTTTAATGTGAGATAGTTATATATTATATATGAAAGTTAATTTCATGATGAATCTAGCAAAAGCATTTTTATGTTGTCAACCCTTACGGTTTTCTAGATATTATTGGTCAAAGTTCAAAAAGTTTGATTTAGAACAAAACTAAATGTACGCTATATTTCCTCGCAAAAAAATGTACAATATATTTCTAGAATGAGGGAGTATTTTACACTGGTTTTCTCACGTCTTCCAATAGCACTATTCCAAAGAGGCCTAAGCAACAAATCTTACCGAGCATTCTATATACTAGCCTATCAACCCATGCGCCTGCACAGGCTAGTCATTTTTTTTCAAAAAATGGATATAATGCATGAAATTTATGTGGAAAGAATAGGAGTGAGCTTTACACTTTAGAAAAGAAGAAACATGTTTAGGATTCACAATCATATATATTCTTCCGCAATAACCTACATAGCTTTGTGTAAAAAAACCATGGGAGTAAAATTTGGAAATAACTACACAGATATACCTATTTTTTTATTCTCTATATCCAGTCTTTTCATTTTAAAATATTCATAACTGTGTGTAATAGAATGTAAATAATCATTTTGGTTGTTATTTTAGTTGTATTATTGATGATAATATCATATACCAAATTAACACTCTGCATCACCAAAAAAAATTCTAACAATGTTATTTGAGCCTTAGTGTTCTTCTGTGTGTTATATTTTATCATTTTGTTTTTATCCTCTAGTAAAACCATTTCATTTTTTTAATATACACCAGCGAAATCTAAATTGTTGACCAAGTATCGCCCTTGTCACTGAAAATCACGATGGTTTTTGTGCACTGAAATTATTTGTACAGAAGTTATTGTCAAATAAATATGGTAACTTTAAACTATCATAATTAACAGGAATGATTGGATTGATAGGAATTCTGCCGATGCTAATGAAGCACCTAGCATCGTAGGTTGAGTAAAGACATTGAAATATATGTACATGAGAGCCTTTGATGAACTTCTACATTCAACTCAATGACTCAAGCAATATATCAAACAATTGTGACATGCAACTCAATTATTCTGGCAATCTGTCAAACAATTCTCATAGGCAATTATATATCCTATCAATTTTCTAGTTTGTGAAATGCATATTGGGTATTATTTCTAGCTGCCATGAAATTTCCGATTGCTTTCTACTGCTAGGAGAGAAAATTCGATCTTTTGTGATGAGATATATATCTTAATAATTAGATCGAGGCTATGTGTGATGAGTATATATTAGAACCTTACCTTACTTTTCTTCTCTAAGCAATAGAATCAATGGTACCTGTTGTAACAGATGCACGCGGTGTCTCCGAGCTGTGGTGCACAGCATTGCCATTTGTGGACTCGTGGTCTACGGCTCGCATGTATTTCATGGACACCATGAGCTTTTATTGCTGTTGTCTCATGTCAATCCTAATTGATCTGCTAGCAAACTGTCCTCTGCATCATGTTCGTGTCATCTTGTTGTAAGGTTGAACTCCATGTGTCTTGCTCCTTGCCGTTTATTTCTGTCCTTCGCTTCAACATCAACCAACAGAGTCAACATCGTCATCTATGCATGGTTGGCCTTCTCGGTCATGATTCCTTTGGCTGGACGTGCATGCATGAACAAATTAAGTTGATCTTGTCCTCGATTCACACGGCCCCTTCGAGTCAGTGATTGTGGTCGGCAGCATGGCTTGATCGATTGCTGTGAACATGCACTCCATTGATGATATTCTGGTTGGCCTTATATTTGTGAGCACGATTATTGAGCTCAGATTCTTGCAATGGAGGCGTGGTTGATCCTTGTTTCACAATGCAACCTGGACGTGAGACAACGACGGGTCTCAACACATGCCGCACATCCATGATCTGCTAAGTCGTAGGGCTTATGAGATCGTATACCACTGTCAAGCCTTTCGATCTCTCCTGCATGGATATAGCCTTCGGCTGCAGCTGCTTTGAAGATCATGGATATTGCTTCCGCGATAGCAACGGCATTCAGGACCGTCTAGCTAGGATTCATTGCTCTTCACAATCACATGATGAGTCACCATGCCCTGCCCCTGCGGCGGCTGCGGCAACCTGCGGGAGTCTCACGATTATTCACCGGGAGATCTGCCCGTGCGGTTCATGCATAGCTACCAAGGTTAATCCCTTATGTTCGTCATTATGAAAGGAGAGGAGATAGATTTGGAAAAGATTGATCTGATATCTTTTGCCAATGCAAAGCTGCCGTATGTAGGCTGTCGTGGATGCCATGCGATGGGAGATTTTTATGTAGATCTAATGGTTACAGCTTGTTAAGTATTTAAATAGACGGTTAGATGTTTTGCTTTTTTGTGAGAATTTTTAGGATTTTCTCCCGATTAACGTGAGAGCTTCAAAAGCAGCCTTCGATTAGTAAATATAAGATATCGCTGAGCTATATAGAGGAGGTAATCATAACGAAGATATTGTGCTGTTTCGTTTTAAAGCAACATACGGCGAGAGTAACAACCCGCGCCAAATCAGGCGGACTGAACGGCTCGACAGCGAGTAATTGCAGCGGCGGCGCAGGCCAAGCCGCCCTGGCCGCGGCCGCAATGGGCTGGAACGGCATCCCTGCCGACGTCTTCCAAGCGATCCTGCTGCGCATCCCACTGAGCCCCCGTCGGCGTCTCCGCCTCGTCTGCCGGCACTGGCGCGACGTCATCGACGAGCGGACCCCGCTGGAGCCACGAGCCCACGCCAAGGTCCTCGCCTTCTACGCCGAGGACGACGGCTCCGGCGCCTTCGTGGTCGACGGCCTTCCGGGAGGGCGCACCATGGAGATGGCTCTGCCGGGCAACAAATCGTTCTCCGCCACCGAGAGCATGATCGGCACCTGCAACGGCCTGCTCTGCCTGTGGGGCCACGACCACCGCCGCCGCCGCCGGCCCCGCCGCCGAATCGCCGTGATCAACCCGGTCACCCGCGAGATGGTCACCGTCGATCTGCCAGCCGCGTCGCCTACCTGCAAGCGCCAGGCCACGTACAGCTTCGGGTACCACCCGGCCACGGGGCAGTACAAGATCCTGCACGTCCGGTGCGACGACCATTCCAAGGTGGCCATGGAGCTCAACGCGGTGCACGTGTTCACGCTCGGGGGAGACAGGTCGTGGCGCGAGGTGCCGGCTCCGGCCAGGTCCAGCTGCCACGTCCGCTTCGGCTTCGTCACCATCGACGGCGTCACGTACTGGGCCGAGGCGGACGCCGAGAATATCATGTCGTTTGACCTCAAGGACGACCGCATGAATCGCTTCGCGTGCCCTCCGATGCCAGTGGCGGCGCGGACGGAGCTCTTGCCGTGGCGCCAGCACCACCACCTGACGGACGTGGGCGGGAGGCTGGGCCTTGCCGTCGGCCGCCCCATGAATGAAGTCTACGAGACCAAGACTGAGGTAACAACACATATCCATCATGA
Organism: Eragrostis nindensis; assembly: GCA_012490785.1. NCBI lineage: Eukaryota > Viridiplantae > Streptophyta > Magnoliopsida > Poales > Poaceae > Eragrostis > Eragrostis nindensis. Next base: position 15,632 of record JAAXCT010001092.1, on the reverse strand, counting down.
ACGTTACTTACAAACACGGCGAGCTCATCAAGATCCAGTTCCTTTTTCTCTTTTCGTTCAATGTTGGTTAACTAGTTTGCGTGGCAGGTGTGGGTGCTGGAGGGTCGTGGACGCGACGATGGCCGGAAGAAGTGGGTCAAACGGTTCACCGTGGTGGCGCACGGGGATGTTCCGCACCAGGAGATCGCGTTGCCGCATGTCATCCACGGCGAGCACGTCTTGACCACCCGCGACACCCGGGGGTGGGGAATTCGGCAGCCGCTCACCTTGAGCGCGAACCTGCCGCGCAAAGAGAGCAAGTCGCGGTCGTGCCTTATGCTGCGGGTCGGCGCCCCGAGATCGGAGACCGTGGTCGCCAGTGTGATGGATGGTGCCTCAAGAGTCCGGACGTTCGCCTACGTCGAGACCAGGGAGCCTCTCCTTGTGTATAATAGGTGATGGGACGGTGGACTGTACGGCAGCTGTTGTGACGACGGCAAGGAGGTAGTCCTGACCAAGTAGGGACTTCGTGGTAAGAGTCGATCGAAGTGACATGTTTCGTCGATAACACGCACTTAGATTGGACAACATATTATGGTGGGATCGTTGATTGTGAACTTGGCTTCTTGCAAAATTTCCGGTCTAAATTTGCTCTACTGGAATTACTTTTAATTCATAATTAATTTTAGTTTGTGAGATTGTTGCTTCACAAAACGACGAGCTGTTTGCGAAAGGTCTGTATCCTAGTGGTTACAAGAGCCTCAATTAGCACCTGAGGTCCTGGGTTTGACTCCCCGTAGGAGCGAATTTTTTAGGATTTAACGGCGTTGTGTGTTCAGCGGGAGGCGACGTGGCCGTCGACAACGTGGCGCTAGTGGTGATTTCGTCAATCTCAAGGATTTGACAGCTCAGTCTTCGAAGATGCTCATAGGGGTAGGGCGGATCGGTTTGCATATGCACGTTTATAGGGGTGAGTGTGTGTGCGTTGTGAGTGTCTGAGTTGTACTGTGTAATCGAAAAAAAAAAACGACGAGGTGTTCTCACATCATCAAAGCTCATATGTGACAAAAAAGCATGAGAAAGTGGTTATGATATTGATAATGATTTGCAACAACGAGAACTAATGCCACGAAGGTCGAAGGTCGGTTGGTTTACGTTGTACATGTGACTCAGAACTATGATTTGCAGAATTGCGGTTGACAAGAATATTCTGAGTCACATGTTGTCGGTGTACTGGGAACCAGGGTCCCCACTCCCCCGTCAAAAGGCCGGCCCAAGTCCGTCGCGGGCCAAGGAAGACAACCACGCGCCAAGTGGGCCGAAGCGGCCCGGCAAGGGTGCGCGGAGCGTCGGGCTCCCGCACGGCTCGCAGCCGCGAGCCGTGGGGCGTTGCCACGTGGCTACACCCTGCCACCTCCGCGACCCGCCGCGTGACGCGGACAAGGGCGGGGCCCCGCGAGCCTGTGGGAGCCCGGCACGTGGCGGCGGAGGTTCGGGGCGCCTTAACCGCGCCGCGCCTCGATGAGCCGCCCCGGATTCTGTGCGGCTACAGTGCGCGCGGATCCGGGGCGCGGGGATTTCCTCCCGAAGGGGTCCCACCTGCCAGCGACAGCCCGCGCGGCCGCGCGGGCGTGTCGCTGGACTTCAATGCGCGCACGTCGCGCAGGGCCGCGACCGATGGACGTGACCCGTCCAGTCGTAGCCCTGTAGCGCACTGTTCGGCGGGCAGGGGGGCGTGGGCTGACGAGCGCCGCCTGCCACCGTACGGTGCGTCGCTTGGACCGGGGGGTCATCCGGCGCATCCGGCCCCCTTTCCGCGCCTCACCGCTCCGGGTGCGGCGCGCGTGCGGTACGAGCGATGGGACAAGACGACGGGAGTCAATCGAGTAATGATGGCAGGCGAGCGAAGCCCGCTGACACCAGAAAAGACGCCCGGCATCTCGGGTGGAGGGGGGGTCGCCAGCCGGCACCCCCATAGCGGCCCATGAACGGGACTGGCCTCACCTTGCACTATAAAAGGGAGTGCCTTGTACATGAAACCGACACACAACACTTGAGCAATACCAGACAAGCAGGACGTAGGGTTTTACACCTCTGGTGGCCCGAACCTGGGTAAAACTGCTCGTGTCCTTCCTCTCTCTCGTGCGCGATTCCAACACTTAGAACCGTTCGCTCCCCTCCGAATCTCAAAGGGAGGCCGTGCTAGGCCCCCCATTTGCCGTGGTTTCCACACCTCGACATTTGGCGCGCCAGGTAGGGGGGCGTCGTAGTTCCTGTGTTCTTCTTCGCGCTCGCTCTTCCTCGCCATGACTGGGCGAGTCAGTCGCAGATCCTCGAGCAGCGAGGACGTGCACCCTCGACGCCGCTCCGTCTCGGGGTCGGTGGACGAGGAGATCATGGCGGACCAGCCGCCTACGGTGAAGGCGGCCAAGGGCTCGCGTCCTCCCCGACCTGCTCGGCTGAGCGGGGCGGAGGGCGCGCGGCCCCAACGTCGCACTCGCTCGCAGACGGGTTCCCAGCGGCCGCCCAGCGGACGGACCGCTTCACCCGAGCATGAGCAGCGCCGCGCTCCGGCGCGGCGCCTCTCCTTCGACAGCCTGACCCCACCAGCGGCACTAGACCGGGCGAGGGACCTGCTGCGCAACCCACCACCGGAGCTGGCGGAGGGCTCGCCAGCTGGGCCCTGGCTCCGGGATGTCGCCAAAATGGTGGACACGGCGCGGCGACAGGCGAGATCCAGGTCGGGTCCGTCGCGCTCGCGCACAAACTCCTCTTCGGAGGGCCCCACGTACGTGCCTACTGAACGCACGCACACGGGCACGGAGGACTACTCTTTCTCCGTGACGACTCCCCGTCGTGGCCCGGACGACCTCCGGCGGAAGCTGGGGGGACGCCGCCGCGACGGGGAAGACGCTCGCATCAGCATCGAGCGCTCCCGGGAGCGGCGCCACGAAAGGCACCGCGCACAGTCGTCCCGCTCGACGCGCGCGCCGTCGTCCGGCTCGTCCGCCTCACCGTCTCCGGACAGAAGGCGGCGCGCGGAGAGCGAAAGTCGCCGCGTCGCGTACTCCGGTGGATGCGCGGCCCTCTCCAAGAGGCTGCGCGCCGTGACGTGGCCCAACAAGTTCCGCCCCGACATACCGGAGCGGTACGACGGGACGGCGCCTCCCTCCGAGTTCCTGCAGATCTACTCCACCGCGGTGCGGGCGGCCGGGGGCTCGGAGGACGTGATGGCCAACTACTTCCACCTCGCGCTCAAGGACTCGGCGCGGTCTTGGTTCATGAACCTGCCGCCCGAGTCAGTCAAGTCTTGGAAGGGGTTGTGCCGCGACTTCATCGTCAACTTTCAGGGCACCGCCAAGCGCCCTGGCACGCAAATCGACCTGGACAAGGTCATACAGCGGAAGGACGAGCCGCTGCGCAAGTTCGTGCAGCGTTTCAGCCACGTCCGCAACACCATCCCCAACATTGACCCGGCGCGGGTCATATCGGCGTTCGCCCACGGCGTGCGCGACAAGGACGTGTTGGGCGAGCTCGGGGTCCACGAGCCCCAAACCGTCGTGGAGCTCTTCGGGTTGGTGGACCGGTGCGCGCGCCGGCAGGAAGCGCAGGCCTGGCACGACTCCGACCCGGAGAAGGAGGACGAGGATGACGACCGTCCTCTGTCCCGGAAACAGAAGAAGAAGCTCGCCAAGAAGCGGAAGGCGGGCGAGGTCCTGGCCACCGCGCCGACGGGTGCCAAGGGGGGCAAACCCCCCGCGGCTCCGAAAGCGGCAAAAGGCGGCGAGAAGTCTCCCCCCACGGGGAAGTTCTGCGCGTTCCACGATTCCACGTGGCACGACCAAACGGAGTGCAAGTATATCCTCGCCAACGCGGAAAAGCGCAAGAAGCGCAGAGAGGAGCGCGCGGGAAACGAGAAGGGGTCCCAGGAGGACGGGGAGGCTCTCCTCTTCCAGGACCACGAGGACACCGTCGCGGTCATCTGCGGCGGCTCCGCGCCCATCACCTCCAAGCGGCAGGTGAAACTCCTGCGCCGCGAAGTGTGCGCGCTGAGCACGGGGACGGCTCTCGCCCGCCCTGTCAAGTGGTCAGAGGTCCCGATCACCTTCGACCGAAGCGACTTGGTCGGCCCCGACAACTCGGACGGCCGACTCCCGCTCATCGTCGCGCCGACGGTGTGCAACAAGAGGATCGCTCGCACGCTGGTCGACGGCGGCGCGAGCATCAACCTCATCACCCCGCAGGTGTACGAGATGCTCCAGGGCAGCAAAACTGACCTGGAGCCCTCGAGGCCCTTCCACGGGGTCCTTCCGGGACGCGCCCAACCCCTGGGGCGGGTCACGCTCCCGGTCACGTTCGGCACCAAGGACAACTTCCGCACGGAGAAGGTGGTGTTTGACGTGGCGGACATCGACCTCCCGTACAACGCCATCATCGGGCGCCCGGCCCTTACCAAGTTCATGGCGTGCGACCACTACGCCTACCTCACCTTGAAGATGCCGGGGCCCAAGGGCGTAATCACCGTCCGTGCCGACTACAAGAGTGCCATCGCGTGCACTGAGCTGATCCTGGCGGCCGAGAGGGCGGCGGATGCGGATCCGGAGCTTGGTGGCATCCCGGAGGCAGTCAAGTCCGCCCCCAAGCGCTCTAAGATGACGGCCGGCGAGCCGGTGAAGACCAAGCAGGTCGCCGTCAACGCGCACGGCTCCAAGACCGTCACCATTGGGGCCGAGCTCGACCCCAAATAGGAACTCGCGCTCGTCGCCTTCCTTCGGGAGAATGCGGACGTCTTCGCTTGGGAGCCGTCCGATATGCCCGGCATACCAAGGGAGGTGATCGAGCACGAGTTGAAGGTCAACCCGGCCGCTCGGCCGGTGAAGCAAAAGGCTCGGCGCCAAGCCCCGGAACGAGAGATGTTCATCCGGGAGGAGATCCGCCGGCTTCTCGAGGCCGGCTTCATACGAGAAGTCCTACACCCCACCTGGTTGGCGAACCCGGTGGTCGTCCCCAAGAGCAACGGCAAGCTCCGCATGTGCGTCGACTACACCGACCTCAACAAGGCGTGCCCCAAGGATCCGTTCCCGCTGCCACGCATAGACACAGTAGTTGACTCAACCGCAGGTTGTGACCTACTCTGTATGTTAGATGCGAATTCTGGGTATCACCAGATCCCCATGGCTAGGGGAGACGAAGAAAAAACCGCATTCATGACCCCGGCGGGGGTGTTATTGTTATGTGACTATGCCCTTTGGTTTGAAAAACGCGGGCCCTACGTTCCAACGTGCAATGCGCAAGACACTCGATGAGCAGCTCGGGAAGAACGTAGAGGCCTACGTCGACGACATCGTGATCAAGTCGCGTGAGAGTGAGACCCTGCTGTCCGATCTGAAGCAAACGTTCGACAACTTACGCGACAAGCGGGTCAAGCTCAACCCGGCGAAGTGTGTGTTCGGTGTCCCTGCAGGGAAGCTCCTCGGTTTCCTGGTTTCACACCGGGGGATAGAGGCTAACCCAGAAAAAATTCAGGCCATCGAGAACATGCGCCCGCCCACCCGCCTCAAGGACGTCCAGAAGTTGACAGGCTGCATGGCCGCGCTCGGCCGCTTCATCGCAAGACTGGGCGAGCGCGCTCTGCCCATGTTCAAGCTAATGAAGCGGAAGGACCGTTTCCAATCGACTCCCGAGGCCGAGGCCGCATTTCAAGAGCTGAAGGCCTATCTCTCTTCAGCTCCCATCTTGGTCGCGCCCCAGGACAAGGAGCCGCTCCTGCTCTACATCGCGGCAACACCGGCCGTGGTCAGCGCTGCACTCGTCGCCGAACGCGAAGAGTTCATCCTCGACGAATCCCGGCGGAAGAAAAACCGAGTCGGCGCCGCGCCGAACCAAGGCGAAGGCTCGGGGGCTGCGCCCACGCCCGTCCTCGATGCCCCGGCTCCGACGTCACCACACGACATGGCTCGCCCGGGGGCTGCAGCACCGCTTTCGGACGAAAGCTCGGGGGCTGCGCCCACGGCCGACCCAGGGGCTCCGGCTCCGACGTCGACAAGCAGTATGGCTCGCCCGGGGGCCGCGCCCACGGCCGACCCGGGGGCTCCGGCTCCGACGTCGACCAACGACATGGCTCGCCTGGGGGCTGCAGCGCCGCTTTCGGACGAAAGCTCAGGGGCTGCTGAAAGGATCAAGGGCACCGAGAGGGGGGGGGGGTGAATCGGTGTGTCAACAATTTCTCCCAAACGTACTTTAGGCGTGAAGCTAGCAAGACTAGATATGGTGATAACAAAAGCAAGCGATGCGCGCACACAATCTAGTCTATGCAACAAGCAACACCCTAGCAAGCAATTCTACCAAGTAGTAAAGAGACAACCTATCATGCAATTCTACTAGCACATAAAAGTAAATGCGGAAGCGTAAATGCTAGTATGTAAAGGAGATAGGGATAGGAATGCTCATGATTTTTCCCGTGGTCTCGGAAGGGTGGCGCCTTCCCCTACTCCACGTTGGGTCACTCCCGCCGGAGTCTCGACCCCGTCCCTCCGCTCGATGGCGATCCCTCCTAGAGCACACTTCACCCTCCGAGTGAAGTCGCGGGCACGTCCCGCCGGGCTCGATCCCGGGTACTCTTCCGGAGGTAAGGCTCCGCACGTGATGCGTGCCAAAGGGCGCTCCACTAGTGATGCTTCTTTCGCACGGGAAGCTCCAAGACCGTGTACAAACTTGTGTTAGCTTCCACAATCTCCTTGGACAGCTCAACACCAACGCCTAACCGGTCTAGGCCTCGCCATAGACCAAGAGTAACAAACCGAAGTGACTCTCTCAAGCTCACACTAGCCTAGAGATCAAGTGGATGCAATTGCTACTCTCTCAAGCACTAGGATCACTCCAAATCCTTCACAAGTGCTTCTCTCTCTTGCTCTTGGCTCCCTCTGAGTTTCCTGTACTCCAACAATGGCCAAGAGACCCCTCAAGGGGCGGGCAACCAACTATTTAGAGACTACCAACCCAAAACTAGCCGTTGCCCAAAAGTGCCCTGCGAAACTAGAGACCGTACAATAGGACCGTACTGTCCGGTCTCTTCCAGACCGTATTGTCCGGTCTCTATTTCCAGGCGCATCTCCATCTTCTTCTTCATCTCCAATGAAGACCGTACTGTTCGGTCCCTAGGACCGTACCATCCGGTCGATTGTCCGGTCTTCATTTCTTCAACTTCCAGAAACTTCAACTTCTCTGTCTGGAAATCTTCTGATGACCGTACTGTCCGGTCTCCTTGACCGTACTGTCCGGTCCCTTTGTCCGGTCTTCATTTTCTCAGCATCCCGAGACTTCACTTCTCTGTCTGGATCTTCAATGAAGACCGCATTGTACGGTCCCTAGAACCGTACTGTCCGGTCTCTACCGGATAAGCTGAAAACTTGATCCACTCTTGATCCTTGCTTCCAACTTCTTCATCCTTGGTTCCTCTTCTTCTCTTCAGCCACCCTAGCCCTCAAGAGACTCACAATGCATCCATTTGATCTCTAACCTAGTGTGCTCTAAGAGAACCAATTCGATCCCTCTTGATAGTCCGGTTTTTCCTATGGACTCAAGCTAACATCTAACCAAGCAACACTCGCTTGGATCTAGCATGTCCTTAGCCTTGATCCACATCTTCTCCGCGACTCCATCAAGCTCTCGATCCGAAATGTCGAGGCAACCAATCACCAAGTCGTCGATAGATAGAATATGTGAGGCGACACTTCAATTGACATGACCATTTGAATATCCTACAAGGAAATGTTAGTCACATCAATATGGTCACCCAATCACCAAAACATTCATACCTTTGGGGTTTCCAAACTCCAATGGTCATGAAGCTTACAATCTCCCCCTTTTTGGTGATTGGTGACAACACATACCATAAGATAGAGAATGTAAAGCGCAAGAGTGATTGATAGGATAGGATATGAAATGAAGAACAAGTAAAACGGAGAACAATGTAGTCATAGCTCAAAAGGTATCACCTGCAAGATAGAGTTAGAGCACATGGGTGATATATATGGAATAAAACATGAGGTACGACCACAACTCTGTGATGATGAGATGATAAGGTATTCCTGCAAAAGCAAGTGAGTGCACACATCATCACAGAAAGAGGAAACCTGGCAAGATAGATATAAATAAGCGCATCCAGGTGAACATACACGAACTCAGAACAATATATCAGAGCAATATATTAGAGACAGAGCAATATGCAAGATATATATATAACGAGCAAGTGTATGTAAAAGAAACCAAGTGCATTCTTGATGAGCTAAACACAAGCAAAAGCAAATCAAGCTCAACAAGAACCACGAAGAACCAAAAGAATATACAATGAAGTACCAAAAGATCTCCCCTGGACAAAAGCTGTCTCACACTCCCCCTGAGCACAAGATCACTCCACTACTCCCCCTAGGCCTATACAAGATCTCTCTATCTCTCTCCCCTTTGGCACCAATGACCAAAAAGAGAAGGACGGAAAGAGAAAACTGCTGTCCTACGCATCGGCGGCTGAAGGAGGTGCAGTGGTAGTAGGCACTGAAAACTGCTGTGGCTGCTGCTGCTCAGAAGAAGTGCCTGTGTACTCAAACTCTGAAGGTGGTGAAGGAGTCCTGGAGGGTGCTGTCTGCTGCTCTGGTGAAGTGCGTGTAGCAAGAGCCTCACGTAACTCCTCACGAGTGTAGCCAAAGTCAGTGAGATCTGCTGAGGGCTCAACAACTCGAGGCGGAGTAGGTGTCCTGGGAGAGTCTGTCTGCTCCACTGCTGCTGTCTCAGCTGTAGTAGTCACAACCTCTGCCTGTGAAGCTGTAAGAACTGAGTCTGTCTGCACTGAGGTGGTCTGTGCTACTGTGTCGAAGTCAAGTGTACGAGCTGGCAGTGGTGACACAAAGAAGGGACTCGTCAACTGTATCGGTGAGAAGCTCGGAGCTGTAGTAGCAAGAAGAGCTGACGGAGTCATGGAGAGGCCTGGTGAAGAAAAGTACTGCTGTGAAGGTCCTGCCTCTCCAGTCAAACCAGCAAACGTGGACGTCGACGGTCCCACCGTAGGTGCACCAGCAGGTGAGATGGGAGCCGTGAGTAAGGTGCTGAAGTACTGTCCCTGGCTGGATGACTGTCCTCCCTGTGTCTGAGCAAACTGCTGCTGCTGTAGCTGCTGAAAGCGAACTGTATCTGGTGGCAGCACACCTGGAAAGGTGATCGGAGGGAAAGACGGGAGACCTGGCAGTGCCTGTCCAAAGAGACGGAGAGTCTGAGCGATCGCCTCAAAGCCAGTGAACAACGAAGACATGCCAGTAGCCAACTCCTCTGAGTGTGTATGACGCTGTCCATCATCTGTCTGTCCCTCTCTCTGTCCTCTCTCTGACTCCGGATCTCTCTACGGAGCTCTGCTAGCTCTGCGCGTAGAAGTGCATCTGTCTGTGCTGGAGCTGTAGCAGAGGCTGAGGGTCCTGCTCTAGAGTCCGGAGTAACGTCCTCAGGAATGGACTCCATATGACTACCAGTCTGAATATGCTGCTCGGTCTCGGTAGCCGTGTCACCTAGGCCCTGTGAAGAACTCCCCTGAGAAGCTGACTCCCGGGTAGCAACCCGTCTGTCGGAGGCAGGCAAGGGTGTGTAAGCTGTGGTCACCTTGGGCAGCTCGTCGTAGTCCTCCTGAGACAACAACTGTAGCCTCCTCAGCATATAGCAAATCAGTGGAGCGAAGGCTAAGTGTCTAGCAGCTATGCTCTCTGCAATGACGTCCTCCATCTGGCACAGTATCAGATCTACCAAGTCAAAGCCTCTGTGCCTCAGTATCAGCATGACGACCCACTGTGAAAGTATAGAGAACTGATCTCTGTATCCACTCCTCGGCACAATGGTCCTGCTAAGAATGCTCCTGAGAACTCTGCCCTCATGTGTCAGTCTGGTGTGAGCTCGGCTGAAGTTCTCCGGGTGTGGTGGAGGAAAGGCAATACTCATATCCTCGTCAGACGGTAGGTGTCCCCCAAGAGGTCTGCGGGGCGGCTCCATCCCTGGGTGAGCAAGAGGAAACACCCGGGTCTCGTGCTGAATGGTCTCAAGGGCACTAACGAGGTCCTCCCTCGTAACTCTGTGGGGCTGTCCTCTGAGCATGAACCATATAGCTGAGCGGTCTGGCGCTATCCACAAAGATGCATAGAAGTCAATCACTATATCATAGTCCCAGCGCATCAGTGTGGTGATGATCTCCTGGAGGCCCGGGATATAGGACAAGTGCTGAGTGAAATCCGTCCCGGCACCTCTGCTGGCAGCCTGTATGCTGCAGTGCTGGTGAGTGACAAAGAGCTTACTAGCTCCGTCTGTCCGCAGTCTGCTCCTCAAACCAGCTGCTATCCTCTGCTGAAGAAGTGTCCAGAAACGACCTCCTGCCTGTGGGTCCCTCCTGGCAGGTACCCATACCTCCTCAGACACTCTCCTGAACTTCTTGAGAACAGGGCCTGGCAGCTTGAGAGCGTCCTCAGCAAGCACGTCCCTGAGTGTGGCAGTCCTGTCAAGAGCACAGAACTTAACTGCCATCCTCTGCCTGTCACCCTCGGTGACCTCAGGGGGTCCGTCACCGGAGTGGGAACTCTCCTCTGCCTCTGACTCTGGCTCTGGCTCTGGCTGCTCCTGCGCGGTCCTCGACGTACCAACCTCACGGATGGACGGAGTCTGCCGCACTGAAACTCTAGCCCTGGAAGACCTCCTAGGAGTCTCCCCCTGTCCTCCAGCAGGTGTGTCCCTGATCCTGAGGCCAGTATCCCTGCTAGCTGGTAGGTCAACCTCTGCTGCCCTGAGAATCCGGTCCAACTCTGGATCACCAGTCCTCTGCTTCTTCTTCTTGGGCTGCTCAACAAGCTTGGCCTTGCCCCTGTCACGGTCTCCTCTGCCCCTGCCTCTGCCTCTGCCAGTACCTCCTGCCATAACTGCTGACTAGGCTGCAGACAAGATAGGGCGAGTGAGCTTGGCCCACCAACCCGTCCACTGACGGCTGACTGCAAAAGATAGGACTAAGGGCTTGGCCCTCAATCCGTCCACTGTCTCTGCTCTGCTGTCAACTGCCCACTGTCCGCTGACTACTGCCACTGCACGATAGGAATAAGACAGGGTATATGAGTATAGAATAACCTACTATAATCTACAAGCAAGAATCGTAGGTAAGCGCGTAAATCTAGATGAAGTCCTAGCGCAGAGGTAAAGGACACAATGCCGGCAAATATGCAATGGGGAACTACGGCATTGTCGATTATCGGTGGAGATCAACTAGTGTACATAGATCATATGCAATAGACACAATGTACCACTAATCGAGGAAATGCTAGTGTCGAGCTAGGTGTATGGTATGGAATCGATATCGACACAAAGCAACCAACATGTCGTAGGTATAAGAGATGAAATACGACCTCTACGACATATGGTAACCTAAATTGCGAAACAATAGTTAGCAATGCATATCGGTTCGCAATAAAGGAGCAATTTTGATCGAATTTCTAGGGATTTTTGATCGATGAAGGAATTGAATGGCTCAAACCCTAGATAGGTATCGGATACGCGGCTACTTGTGCAATTTGTGGCATCAGGAGCTCACCGAAGCAATCAATTTGACGACGATCGTCGAGGTGGTGGTGTTCTTGGGCTTCGGTGAGTCGCCGGAGAGTAGCTCGTCGCGCGCGAGATGGAAGAAGCACCAGCTCGAAATCACGCGCGTGGAATGGATGTGCTCCTCGGCACTGAGCTCAGCGAGGTCCTCGTCCTCGTCTCCAGCTCCGGCAGGCGGCGCGCGCAGGCGAGGTGAAGCGGCGGCGGCTCGGCGAGGTGCGGCGGCGCGGCGTTAGGGTTTGCGTTGTGCGCGGGCGCGTGTGGTGGAGCAGGTGTCGCGCGGCGCGGTGGAGGCGCTCGTCGGCGGCGAGCTCGACGGCGGCGAAGGCGGCGGCGCTGTACGGCGGTGGCGCGCAGGCGGGAACGGCGAGGCGGGAGTTCGGCGAGTGGCGGCGTAATGGGGGAAGATGCACAGTAACACGCCGGAAATCCGTTGGAATTACTTTAATTCGAATCAACGGCTGAGATTGATTCAAATCGGAAACAACGGATAGGATTGAATGCGATCTCGCGATGAAACTAACCAGACCGTATGGTACGGTCATAGGGATCGTATTGTACGGTCTCCTTTGGAACCCTGACAGTTAAGCTATAGAGACCGCATTGTACGGTCTTCAGGACCGTATTGTCCGGTCTCCTTTCTGCCTCAGGTTTCGAAGGATCTCGCGCAAAAGCAGACCGTATTGTACGGTCCCTTTGACCGTATTGTACGGTCAGGTCCAGAAATGCTGATTTTCAAGGAATTTCCTTCTAAGTCCAAGTTTCTCACTCAAAAACCAAATAAACACCAAACATGGACTAGAAGGGGAACTCTCAAACACTCCTTTGAAAAAAGAGCAATATAGGTTGCGCATAGGCTTATAGTAATTTTTCAATCGGCAAATAAGAAGCAACCAATAAGAACCAAATGCGGTAAAACCAAAAGAGGGGTATGTATGAGCCAATTGCCTATGATCCGTGCAAGTAGATTTATCCTTGAGGATCATGTAGCAAGACTCAATGGGCATGAAGCGCAATTCTTTTCTTTAGTCACACTTCTATGAGATGTGAGATCATATTACGAATGAAGCACTTCCTCATAGTGTGACAACTCCTTTGTGATTTCCTATATGCAATGCATGAGACAAGCATATCATACAAATGCAAGAGAAAGTAAACATGCCATGTGATATGCAAGCAAAGTTAAGACAACGCATAAAGGAAACCTACTCAAGGCCAAGTTTGAACCTCTCTCAAGCTTACTCACTATGAGCCAAACCTTGCCTTGAGTCCATCGGTCCACCAACTCAAGCATCCCCCATGCTCATAGCTATCTTGAGAAAGTTAGACCTTGAACTAATTTTTATGTTCTTTTCTTTTTAGTTATTAACATATGCATGAATGCAAACATACTAGTTCACAAAGGAGCACCTAGCTACCATGCAAGCAAATGCAAGAAAAGAAAACTACTATGATACATGTTACCTCCTTGAAGAGTAGATTTGTCGATGACGCACTCGAAGCTTGTGGTGGACGTTCATGATTGACGTTGCGGCGCACGGTCCACCACCATCACCCTTCTAGGTCTTGTTCTTGGGAGCCCACTCGCACTTGGTTGGCCTCTCAAGGTCAACTATGCATTTGGGCACCCAAATCTTCCTCATCATCCTCCTCTTGTCGGGTGATCCAAGAGCCTTTGCCTTCACCTTGCCTTTCTTGTCCCTAAAGAGCTTGTAGTGTGTATTTCCATGGAACAAGTTAGCGTTAGGCAAAACCTTGGAACTTCTCACCTTGGGACAATTCTTGCTAGTGTGGCCGTCTCGGCAACACTTCTCACAATAGTAGTCGTCCGCCATGAGGGGGACTACCCAAGGTGGAATGTCCTCGTCCTTGCCGATGAGGTTGATGGCGGCGGGGGTAGGAGCCGAGTCCCTTGTGTCCGGGGTTGTTCACAAGGTTCCGACCAAGTATCTCCTTATGGATGGTCCTTCCCCTTGTGAGCCTCTCGAAGCCGTCCATCACGAAGCTCTCTCCTCCTTGAGTTGATGATATTCCTTCAAAATGTTCTCATCAAGAGAGATGCTCTCAAGAGAGGGAGTTAGTCCATCACAAGTAATATATGAAGAATCGGAAATAGATGAACTAGACGAAGAAGTGTTACACTTTTCGAGGAGGGATTGATGTTCTTCCTCAAGATCCTTGAACTTGCCGTGAGCCTCATGTGTTCAACCTTGAGCTTGTCATAGCTTTCATCCAGGGTCATGAGCGAAGTGGAAAGGTGCTTGATCTCATCCTCTAGTAACTTGGACTTCTCCTTGAGCTTCATGTGGTCTTCCTCAAGCTTGTCATAGTCTTCATCAAGAGCCTTGTGAGAGATGGATAAGTCCCTAAGTTCACCCTCAAGTTGACGAACTCGGAAAGCGGCCACTTCGTGTTCCTTCTCCAACCGAGCAATGGTCTTGTCCTTCTTCATGATCATCTTGCCGGTTAGGAGAATGCTATCCAAGAGTTCCTCATATGTGGGCTTATCCTCCTCACCAAACTCTTCATCGGACTCGCTCTCCTCATCTTCACTACTATCATCATCTTTGGCCATCAAGCAAGTAGGTGGTGGAGGTAGAGTCTCGGACATGTTTGTGAGAGCAATGCCGGCCATCTTCTTTCCCTTGGAGGATGAGTCATCACTTTCTTTTCTTCTTCACTATCATCATCCGAAACCCACTCTCCAACATAGAGTCCTTGCGAGATGATCTTCTCTTGTCTTTGCCTCTAGAGCTTTCCTTCTTGACAAACCTTTCCTTGCCTTGTACTGCTTCTAGGGTCTTCTTCTTCATCATCGCTTGACTCTTGAGTCTTCTTCTTGCTCTTCTTGATTGGCTTCGGGCATTCCTTGGCAAAGTGACCCTTCTCCCCACAATTGTAGCACTCGGCATCTTTCTTGTTGATGAATCTTCTCTTGAAGAAGTTGCTTCTCTCATGAGGAGTGCTAGATCATTGGGATGAAGTTGCAACAAGTCTTCAACGTCTTCTTCAAGCTCTTCATCACTTGAATCTTGAGTCACCACCTTCTTCATCTTCTTGCTTGACCCCTCGGATGCAAAAGCAAGATTCTTGGAGGGCTTCTCATCAAGCTTCTTGTCGAGGTTGTAGCTCTCGAAGGCGTGATCTTCCCAAGTAGCTTGTGGGTTGTGAGGCCTTGAATGTCGGTGTTGAAAAGACATGTGATGAGTGCTCCATATTTCTCCCTTGGGAGAATCCTCAAGATCTTCCGCACAAGGTCACCATCATCATCTTGTCCTTCACACCGAGAGAGTTGATATCCTCTACAAGCACATTCAAGCGAGAGTAAGTATATCATGATTAGCTCATTGGAAGACATGGCAAAGTCATCATACTTGTTCTTTAGCACATAGTATCTTTCCTCTTTCACGTCCGTGGAACCCTCATGAATTTGTTGAATTTGAGTCCACACTTCATGAGCGGTCCCGCGGACTTGACTCGAGCAAAGACCTCTTTAGTGATAGCTTCAAACAAGGCATTTTTAGCTTTAGCATTTGCCTTGCGAGATTCACATCAAGAGTACCCAATGGGATCCTTAGAGAGGAACCGGTACTTCCCACCTCCCATGCGAGAGGATCGAGAGCCTCGAGGTAAGCTTGCATGCGAGCTTTCCAATAGGCATAGTCGGTCCCATCGAACGGGGCGGCCCATGATCTCTCGGCATCCTTACTCAAGGCGGTTAAGCCCTATTTGAGCAACGAGGCTCTGATACCACTTGAAAGGATCAAGGGCACCGAGAGGGGGGGGTGAATCGTGTGTGTGTCAACAATTCTCCCAAACGTACTTTAGGCGTGAAGCTAGCAAGACTAGATATGGTGATACAAAAGCAAGCGATGCGCGCACACAATCTAGTCTATGCAACAAGCAACACCCTAGCAAGCAATTCTACCAAGTAGTAAAGAGACAACCTATCATGCAATTCTACTAGCACATAAAAGTAAGCGGACGGGAAGCGTAAATGTAGTATGTAAAGGAGATAGGGATAGGAATGCTCATGA
>JAAXCT010001091.1:0-239092 GCA_012490785.1 Eragrostis nindensis | reverse complement strand
GACGGAGGACTGTATGGAGGAGGTGGGGGAGAACGGAGGAGCCCCAGGGCAGGGCTTTGAAGTACCAGGACCACAAAGAAGGGATTATTCCCAAAACTGTATGTAACAACCATGTGATATTTATCATCCACTCTGAAGACACAGTTAAAGCTAATCATCGTATAATTGTCCAGATACAAAACCTTATAGGGGGAAGAGTGAAAAGGAACCAGTGGATGGAAACTGCTCCAGAGAGGTTGTTGTTTGAGAGGATCCCTGCGTATCATAATATTGACATATTAATCCAATGAAAAAAAAAGAGAGAAGTCTTATCAAAAGAATGTGCACATGCTACTTACAGAACTTGGAGAGTGGTGATATTGGTCAAGGACATAGGAATTTGACCAGACAAACTGTTGTTGTTAAGACGGCTATCCTTGCAAAAAGGCACAGAAAAAATAAATATTTGTGACAATATTAAAATATAAGAGAGCAGAATGAAGGCTTGTGACCATTAAAACTTAAACGATATGGCTGACATTGGATACGGAAGAATAAGCACCAAGAAAGTAGAAGAAGGGAGAAAAACACCTAAATCCCTGTACGGAGAAGGAAAAACAACAAAGTTATCTCAGTAGCAATATGTCAAACCTAATCAACAAATGGAACATCATGGCATCAGATGTTGCTTTTAAGTTTTGTGAGAAAATATATAATCCCTTATTGACAATGATAAAAGTTTAAAAATAACAGCCAGATAACAATTGACGGAAGAGAATTCAACAACAGTCAGAAGTAAAGTAAAAACGACATAGCTGGGTCTAACAAGTAAACAAAGTGAGTAAATCTTACAGGAAACGCAGCTTCAATAGATTTCCCAGGCTGTCAGGGATATTGCCAGAGAAGTTGTTCATATACAGATCCAAACTGACAAGGTTAGTAAGGTTGCCCAGTTCAGGGGGTATTGTCCCGCTTATGTTGTTGCTGTGTAAAGCTCCCTATTACAGCAATAACATTAAATCAGTTTCCAAATGTAAAGGAACACATTTCAAAATGGGATATGCATGCTATAATACAAACAGAATAGGGAGTAAAATGTAAAGAAAAGGAATTTTAAGATGTGCCAACTTCTACGGACTGGTTGCGTACTGATCATCTACATCTTGAAAAACTATGACGAGGATCCACACAAGAGATAGCTAATGCATATCTTGAAACAGTTTGTAAAAACCAGCACATATAGAACTTACAAATATTGGAGATTTTCAGCTGGCCAAGCTGAGGCACTAGGACACCAGATAATGTGCATTTCCAAGGTCATGAGAAAAAAGAAGCATTTAGAATACAATATCCACAATACTTTGATGCATAAATTAGAGTCCTGTTCATCAACTTACACTCTGATCACACTGTTATCATTGTTACAAGTGACATGGAACCATGTACAGGGATTAACAAGAGTGGGGTCCCAACTCTGCAACACATTGTTAGCATCTCTCAAGCTTTGGCGCAGGCTGTACAAAGCATCACTATGGATAAAAGTTACCGATACCATTATCATCAGAAAGTGTATTCGCAGTTAAGATGAATACGAAGTAGTTGAATACAGAAGAAAGTTTATGAACAAGGAAAAGTTCTGCCAATAAGCAGGTCTGGTAAGCAAAAACACATGTCACAGAAATTTCAAAAACAATAAGGTCAAAATTCTGCAACCGGAAGCTCCCTAAACAGACTATTTACTCAAATCGGCTCATCAATTGTTGGTATTGCACAGTATCTGATCTTCCTCTATTTACTGTATACCTGGGGGTCACATTCTATAGGCCTATACCGTTCAATTACACAAGTAGGATGCACCTCCAAGATACAAAAACAAGCCAGCCTCGTGCTGAAAATTTTATTGAAGGGACTTGATGATGAACTGAACGCCCATCGAGTAAAACTGTACTATGATAAAAGCGAAACAACTAAACGGAACCAAAAATAAAAAATAAAAAATTCTTTGTCAACACAAAGTTGCTAACAAACACAGCTTGTTCATTTGTAGCTCCATCGAACCAGCGATGTCACCATGAATTGCATGTACAAGCAGTACGAAGGCAAGAGCATCACGATCCAGTACAAGCAAAGATACAGTCCAAGCCATACAAGGTACTAGTAGTACTACAGTACAAGTTAAGCATCAATTAAGCGAAGAGAAATTGCGAAGAGAAATTGAACAAAAAAAGCTCCGATGCGCCACCCTTCTGCGGTACAGATTTCAAAACGCAAAACCGAGCCAAACTGAACGGCGCAAGGCGCACATATCAGATCAGGACAGACTCACCCTCGGTGTTGGCGACCACCCGTCCCGGCCGACCAGCAAGGCGACCGCAACGACTAACACCCACCACCTCCCCACAGCCGCCGCAGCCGCCGCCATTCAAGTCCAGCGCCAAGCGGACCCACGACCTCACCGACGCATGGGCGGGCTCCCAGGCACCGGTGGCCCTGAGCTGCACGGCGCCACCCGATCTGCCGCCGCCGCCGCCGGTCTCTACCTCTCTCTCTCTCTGAGCTAGCTGCTCTCCCACCCCTCTCTATCTGTGCAATGGATGGGAGATCTTTTTTTTCCCCCGCGCAGAGAAACGGAAAAGGGAGAGAGAAAAGAAGCAGGCGACGAATTTTCTGTAGCTGCCGGAACCGAAATGAAAGTGTCGTGTGCGCGTGTGTATGTGTGTATGTCCCGACCTAAATTGTTCTTCTACTCCGCGATGGGACCATCGCCAATGCTCGCGGGTGACGGACGCCACCGCGGGAAACGCAAGCTATTGTCAATGACATATGGGCCCGACAGAGAGATGGAACCCGCGTGGAAGCGAGTGGGTGTTGTAAAGGAGAAGACTGCGAGGGGAGTGCGCTTTCTGGCTGGGGAGTGGGGTGGGTGACTTGATGGAGCTAGTCAGTCAGCTAGTGGGAGGAGGAGGCAGGAGCGGCATCTGCTGACATGGCGGCGTGCGGCCGCCGGAGATCTCGTGGACACGGTCCTCGGTACGCCCGCCCCGTCCTCTCACTGTCTCTCTCGCGTCGTACAGCCAGCGGCAGGTACACGCCTCGACCGGGGAAAATCGTCACCTGGGTTGTTTATTCCGTGGAACGGATTCGTCTCATGATCTTTTTACTGGCAAGAACGGCATTCTGGTCATCATGGCTGGTGAGCAACTTGAAGCGCCAAGCTTATGATGATTAAGTACTGGTTAACATCATCATAATCTTGAAGCAGTCAATAAATTACTGTACTATTGATAATGTAAAACAAATCTTGGCTAGAACTCCTACGGGAATCTTGAATATCAAGATAAGCAGGCATGGTAGTACGCTGCCTGCACCTTTTACAGGAAGTGAGGAGCATGCACGGCACGTTCCCATCCCATTCCCAGGTTAGGTTCGTTACGCCCCGAGCCCGAGAGATACGAGCACTGCCCTTCAGTCCTGACCAGTACGGCGTCGGCGAGTCCACGGATCGCCTCCGCACTGCCGCTGCGGCCACCGCACCAGGCCAAGCCCAGAGCAGTCAAAACGTTCCGCCCCCGTGACACAAGAGGAAAAAAAAAACCTGGGCCGGGTCTATCATTCCCGCGATCGCAGAAAGCCAGCGCCGTGCCGGGCCCACCTGTCCGGCTGTCGTTTCCATCACCCCCGGCCAATGGGAGTTCGCCACGCAGGTCCGGGGAAAAATAGCGTGTACCGCGTTCGGTACAAACGTGCGGTGTGCGTCCTCGTGCGCCCCCGGGACTTTTCTTTCCAAATCCGGTGGGCCCGCGACGGCGGCACGCCGGACCCGGTCCCAACGTTTGACCGCGCCGGTGCCGGTCTACTCTATCTAATCGCCCGGACCGGTCGTTACGACGAGAGCCCTCCAAGTGCATGGATTATTCAGTTAGGTTAATTTGACATTAGCGGGATCAAAACGATAAAAAATCTCTAGGTATGAGGACGCTTGAGTCGTAGTAGTAGTACCAGGCAGCTGGAGAATTTCGTTCCGGCTGGGCGAGCGGAAATTCCTGTCCGTAGAAGACCGTAAAAGTCAGTCAACGCTCATGCCTTCCCCGAAAACGACGGCCGCTTGCTCACAGCCACCACCTCTGCAAAGGTCGAGCTCGATGGCGCGCAAAGGTCGAGCTCGATGGCGCGTTGATGGTGACGGGCGATATATGCAATACTGCGAAAAA
Organism: Eragrostis nindensis; assembly: GCA_012490785.1. Classification (NCBI taxonomy): domain Eukaryota; kingdom Viridiplantae; phylum Streptophyta; class Magnoliopsida; order Poales; family Poaceae; genus Eragrostis; species Eragrostis nindensis. The sequence continues at coordinate 234,902 of JAAXCT010001091.1, read as the reverse complement.
TGAAGAAGTCGCCATCACCCGTGTGATGATCCCGGATTCCCGTTTGGACCAAACATGAGGAGGGCCTCAACCTAACGGAACTGTCAGCAGCGAAGCGAGCTGTTCTTCCTTAGATTTTCTTTGGTTTTTTTTTCTTCTGTCCGTAGCGTCCATTTCGCGACATGCGACGGAAGCGTACAAGTCAGCTAGCGTTCCACGACAAGGACCGTAACGGGTGCCAGTACCTTCAAAATCCTTAAAAACGCTCAAGTACGAAGTTCAAACAATGAAGATCCCGAATCACGCTTAAAGTCCTCGCAAAAAAAAAAAAAAGAATCACGCTTAAAGTACACGAAAGCCATCATGCATGATTTTTGTGCTTCACCTTAGTAGGTGTACGGAGCACATAAAAGTGAAGAGGTAGTATATGTTTTTTTTTTCTTGAGAAGTAGTAGGTGCGGGTTAGATGCTCCTCCAGCCTAGCTTCGGATCAGGTTTATACGAACATATTCGGTTCCCACATGCCAGCATGCTCTAAGCACATCTTCACCAGTTCTTTTGATTATTGTTTTTTTTTCAGCCCACGCTTCGTTCATTTTTCCACTCAATATCTTTAGGGTTTCGATTAACGGCGGTACAAAAGCAAAAAAGATTTTGGGATGCGTGCATGAGAACTTTCCAAGCATGATTTGTTTTTGTTCATTCCAGTCACGATTATCTCCTCACATTCTGGAAAAAAAAAAACTCGCATTAGCCGATATGCGAGAACACAAAAAAGCGCTGGCCGCGCGCCTAAACGCGGGCCGGTGTGGGAGCCCAGTATGCGTAGCGCTGCCTTGGCCCAATACGCATGATTCGCTTTCGAGACGTGCATGCATGCAATGCAACGTGTGAGAGATGGGCAACCAGCTCACATAAGCCCAACATACATGCATGCTGGGCTTGCCGTACACTCAGCTTTCGTGTTTTTTTATTTTTTTTGAGGGACACTCAGCTTTCATGTTGGCACATGAGCTGATGGGAGCTGTGAAAGGTGTCTTGGCCTAGTGGTTAAGACATCCGAGAACACCTCTCAGGTTCTGGGTTCGACTCCCCGTGGGAGCGGATTTCAAGGATTTAACGGCATTTGTACTTTCAGTGGTAGGCGACGCTCCCGTCGACAGCGAGGCGCCAGTGGTGACTTCGTATCTCTAGATTTGCCGGCTCAGTCTTTGAAGATGCTCATAGGAGTAGGGTTTGCGTACCTATGTTTATAGGGGTGAGTGTGCGTGCGTTGTGAGTGTCAGAGTGTACTGTGTAATCTCAAAAAAAAAATGAGCTGATGGGAGCTTCACAGAAGGCATAAAAACTTCGCTGCTAGTACGGACTTTGTTAACCTTCTCTTTCGCTCATGTTCTGTACTTCAGTGTTCTTTTTTTTCAAGAACGTGCAATGCACGTACTGTACTTCAGTGTTCGACTGATCTCATGGCAGATTCCAATCATGTGACCATCTCCCTCCCCCTTTTCTAACCTAATAAGGCACGAGTTGTGCGACCAAGGACCTCTCACCAAAATATTTGGGTACCCATCAAAAACTGGAGCCTTGGATCAAAATGGGACCACCTCATCCAACCACACGATGACAAAACGTAGGAATTCCTCCCCCCTTACTCATTTTTTTCCACATGTGTCAACGGCCAAATTTAATCTTTTTTCACCCATGAATTTGCTTACCCGCCCACCACCCCCCACCCCCGAATCATGCGTTCCAACCTTCGTGATTTTCTTTCCTTGCTTTCCATCCCTGAAGATTGCGCTTTTCTTTCCATCCTTTCACCCGAATCTTTCCCTTTTTATCCCCGTAATCTATGCATGTATAATTACGTTTGTTTCCTTCCTCCTGATTTCCTTTTTCCATTTTTCCTTCTCTTTTTTGGCTGTGCAGCCTGTGCTCCACGTCTGGCTTTCCTTTTTCCATTTTTCCTTCTCTTTTTTTGCTGTGCAGCCTGTGCTCCACGACGTTTGGGTTCTGGTCGGCGAACGGCCGGCTTGTGGTGGTGTACTCGTCGGCGTCCGGCTTCTTCTTCGTGCCCGACGTGGAGGTGCGATCTGATCGTGGAGTCGACAAGAGCTTGCCGCCGCAGACCTCGACGCGCGCCAACGACAACCGGGAGACGCGACCTCGAGGTCACCGACGCCCACCTCGACGCTCGCCGCCACAGACCTCAACGCGCGCCAACGACGACGGGGACCTCGAGGTCACAGACGCATGCCACCGCCCACCTCGACGCTCGCCGCCGCAAACCTCGACGCGGACGGCCGACGACCTCCACTCGCGCCGCCGCCGACCTTGACGGTCGTCACCGCAGACCTCGACCACCTCGACATTCACCTTCTTCTTGTCTTGCAACATGTATGTAGAGCATCCACAATATCTTTTGTTCGCTTATTCCAGATTATTAGTTTAGATCATGATGTTGGCTAATTTTCCGTGCATGTAGCAGTATAATCATGATGTTGGCTAATTTCAGGCAGTATTGTTCAACGCTCGAATAATTTTTTCCACTGCTGTGTTGCTCATATTTTGAATAACTCTTTTTTGCATCAATCGAATAAAATCCTAGGCAATTTTACATCGTGTTTTTGTTGTCTGGATACATCATAATTTCGTTGTCTTAATGATCGGTGGTAGTTTATTTTTGCATCAATGAACGAATCCATCTTGTTTTGTCGTGGCACTCGATCTTGTTTTGTCACTGGTCCAAACACGTTATGGTCTTCTTCTTTCGGGTTTCCAGAATCATGGGGGGTGGTATTGTGCCGACTGAGAAGGGGAAGAGGAAGGCACTCTCGATCAGCAATACGAGACATAACATTGGCACGGCAACTCCAGATAAACTTGCACATGGTAAAGTTTAGATACATTGATTTTTTTTTACTATGAGTGCAGTATAGTTACAAATACATTAATTTCGTTTTTTCTCTAGACAACTCCACAGCAACTGAAGTTTGGAGCAGAGGTTCATCTGTGCTGCATGACAAAGCAATCGGAAGTGCTGAAAAGGAAAATCTGCCACCTAATATCCCGTGGTCGCGGACGCCTGAGTATCGAAGGCAGTACGCTCGGGAATATCGGGCTAAGAAAAAGACTGAGAAATTAGGCATAACATATCAGTCTCAAAACTCTAACGGTTCAGGTACGGACTTAACCGTTGTCTATCAGTCTACAAAATTGTGTTTGTGTTTGAACTAATTTGTTTGTAAACTTCTGATGCAGAAATCCTTGATTTGACTGTAGAGTCGACTCCAATTTCAGGTAGTTTTTTTCGCTTTCTATGGTATGGAATCTCAACATATTAACTTTCTTATCGGTGACGCTTTTTAGGCAGTATCGAGTTGTGCGACCAATGTCTCCTCACCTAAATTTTGTGTACCCTCCTCTAAACCCACCCTTGATCTAATTAGGTCCACCACATCCTAACCTTTGATCTCGAGCCTCAACTCCTGTCGGTGGGACCGTAACGTTAGCAAAGGGGTGTTACACCCCGATTCACGTTGAAATTGGGTGGGAGGGGTTACGCTCCGGGCTTTGCCGAGCATTTTTTTTTCCACCAGCGATTTTGTTTACCACACGCCCGACCCACTGCCCACGAAATCCGTTTGTTAATTGCCTGTAGTTTCCATATTTTGCAAACGCTACCAAACCGGGGTTTGTAGTTTCCATATTTTGCAAACTCTACCAAACCGGAGTTTCCATATTGTGCAAACGCTACCAAACCGGCCAGGATCCTTCACGATCTGCGGCGAGGCGGCACGGCAGCGCCACCACGACGCCAGGGCGCAGCACGACCACGACGATGGTGCGCAGCGTGACCACGGCGAGGTCGTTTTCAGGCGAGGACGACGACGTAGCACGACCACGGCGAAGTCGATCTGCGGCCACGCTTCTGACGACGACGACGTGGGGCCTCGTCCTGTCAAGGAAGTCCTCCTTGACGACGAGATCAATCTGCGGCGGCGCGACCACGGCGAGGTCGTTTTCAGGCGAGGACGATGACGTGTAGCACGACCACGGCGAAGTCGACCTGCGGCGACGCTTCTGACGACGACGACGTGGGGCCTCGTCCTGTCAAGGAAGTCCTCCTTGACGACGATATCAATCTACGGCGGCGCGACCACGGCGAGGTCGTTTTCAGGCGAGGACGATGACGTGTAGCACGACCACGGCGAAGTCGATCTGCGGCGACGTTTCTCCCTGCCTGCTGCTGGTCTGTCTCTGTGCTTCTTCTCCTTCTTCCTCTCTTGTCTCTTGCGTGTTTAATTCCAGGTTTAAAATCAATAGTATTTGGTCACCTAATCACCTGAATCACCTGAATAGGGTATAGAGACGGGAAGATCAGCTGCTTGATCCTGGAGTCCCGGTGATCACCTGCTTATTGGAGCCGGAGGTGGACGGCGTGCGAGGGTGCCTACGCGGGCGCGCGCGAGCAGGCTGCAACTGAGGTGAGTCGAACTGATTAGTGCATGGTTTATTCAAATCAGGCCATGTCCATGTTTCTTCTGTCTGAAGCTTTCGACTATGTAGTCTTCAAGGGCATCATCTATATTTGTTGATAGGCCTGCGTGCATACTTGTGTTTCGTGCTTGATCCAAAAATTCAGTAATGTTGTTCTTTCGGTGGAATGAATAGCCATGTGTTGATGTGTGCTCCTCGTTAGTCGTTACTTCTGCTGAGCAGGGAAAGGAAGGGTAGCAATAGGAGTAGCTGATTGAGGGCAGGGAAAGGAAGGGTAGCAATAGGAGTAGCGAATTGTGTTGTATCTGCATATTGCTTTCTTGGTTAGCAGACTGAATTTCCCACAGAGTGAAGTGAGTTTTTCTTCACTTGCTCTTCTCTCATTGGAGCTGAATTTGCCACAAATAGTCAAGTGCTGAATTCTCTTTCTAGGATTTCCCAGGACCAAGCTTGAAAAATATGCGGCAGGTTGCATTGTCAATTGCAGCTCTTCAGTTTTCTCCCTGTGTCATATAATACATGTTTACCTGGAGTGTTAGTTATCTGTCGGAAAAGCTTCATCACAATGTCAAAATCCAGATTTTAAATATATTTATTAGAGAACACCCGCAGCAACGCGCGGGCGTTCCCCTATAGAGATTATAATTCATAAGTGATGGCATTTTGTCACGCATATCTATGATCGTGTTTCGCATTTTGGTTTTAGCGATGGAGAACCAGAACAGTCCATCTTCATCTTCGACAACAGAGCATACTGGACATGGTCCCCTACGTGATCGCGGCAAAATATTGAGTTTGCAGGTGCGTCTTGTTCATTTAGTAATTTCTTCTTCGGACCTACAAGTGCGTGTAACATCTTGATCAAATTTTCACATCTTCAGGTGATCTCGAGGATGATGTCCGAAAACAACAAAATAAATCACGTCAAAAACGGTATCGTGACCGCGAGCGGGAAAAAGCTCCTGAAGACAATGATCCTATTCTTACAAAGAGACGTTCGGATAATGTGGAACATAATAAAAGGTGGCGTGAGTGGCAAACTGCTGGGTGCAATGACCCCATTGTTCACGCCGTCAATGCTTCTCACCCAGCTGGTGGGTGCTTCTGACTCCATTACTCAGGCCATGTCGATATCGATAATGCTTGTGAGCCATCTTGTTAGCTGATTTAATTTTTTTAATCAGGTTACAACGAAAACCAGCGTCCAAACGATGATGCTTCTGCGTTCAAAAAATCGCCAACAGTTACGAGAAGTCGAGGTCCACTCCCTGATTCCCTTTCGCTGTTTCCTTGAATGACATTTTATTAGTTTGCTTATATTCTCATGCATCATGTGTATTTGGAATTGGTGGCTCACAAATCACACCAGGTGCAGTTTAATTATTTCATCGTCCATTTCATGTTGCAAAGGACAACAGGTGTACTCTTATTAACCTTTTAATTTGTATTCTTGCCTTTAGGTCGGTTTCCTTTATCCGTTGTTACGAACCGGCTGACACCGAGTTCGGAATCGGGGGACCTGTCTGATGTGAGAAGTCTAGCAATGGAATTGTCCAATTCGAGTGAATTTCTTCCTACATGAAAAATTAATTTATTCTTTGAAGGTAACGTTTTGTCATGTTGTTGAAAATACAATTTGATTTCAATAGGGGGGGAATGAGAATCGGATTGTCTTCGCTGATCTAATTGTGAATACAAAACATCGAGGTACGATCTCAATCCCAATCTCACAATATCTTTCATTTTATTTGGATCCAATCTCACAATAGCAGTGATGGCCCTTAATAGTTAAAACTGATGACATAAGAATCAATTTAGAGCGCATTTCCTTACATGTGCAGAGCGAACTAGAAGAAAAATATTGTAGCACTGCCACTAGCATCAGATTTGTAGCATTAACATCATATTTCCTTACATGTGCAGAGCGTTGTAGAAGTTAATTTAGAGCGCATTTCCTTGCATGGTCAAAATGTTGTTGAACACCTAACTGGTACTAGCCTGGAACCTGTGTCGCTTTAAGAGAAAGCAAAAACATAGAGAAAGCAAAAACATTGCTTGGCAACAAGTGGGTCATATTATGAATATATAGCTTGGAACAACAGTTATGCATGGGTCATAACATGTTCGGATTTTGGATGAGAATTTTCATATTTGTCTGCTGAAAAGTTGTGGGTTCGTGTAGTAAGGGAAATTTTGCAAAGATTATTGTGTGATTTTTTTTCTATCTGACAGGGAAAGAATTTTCTATTATTCTGTTGTTGCCATGAATTTTTTTTCTATCTGAAATTACACAGTCTGACTGAATTTCCCTTTAAGGCTGATGAATGCCCAACTTATTTTTCTCAAGTATTCCTTATTTTTTTCTGTTGGACAGTTCAGGAGTGGTAAGAATAGCATTGTAATAACCTCTTCAGTACTACTTTTTTTAGCATTGCTATATTACTATACTACTATTATGGGAACCCATAGCCAGAAGAGACATGTTTTAAATTTTGTTAGCTGCTAGGGGCGTTACACTCTGAACTTTATTTTTCTCAAGGATTCCTTAGTTCCTTGTGTTCCATGTAAAACTAGGTTGTTATTTTTAATATTTTAGGGGAAATACAATATGCTCGAAAACATATTTTATGAGATTGTGCTTCATTTTTCATCCAGGATGGCTGATTAGACATTTCGATTTTAGTTGATTCTTATTTGAATCAAGATGATCTCTATTTATCTAAAAGAAGATGATTTCTATTTAAAGATTCAGACTGCAACCACTCGCCCTTGTGCTTGCTGCTGTGATCTCACAAGACACGATGGCAAATATTATAACTTTTTTCGACAAAGCACAAATATTATAACTACCCATTGGGTCTTCTATGTTCGTCTTTGTACCTTTTCAAAAGAAAAAAAAAGAATATTACAGCAGAACTTCCCGTATAAACCTGCCACAATTTCAAGTTTTATTCCATTTGTTTACTATTCGGAAACGTTGGCATTGATTGCAAGAAAATTTTGAGCAAACATCACTGATCTTTCAATCTGTGATGCAACTATTCAAGAAGTCCTCATAGTTTATGCTAATCTCTACTTTTCTTTTTACGAGGAAAAGTTCACCATAACAAATGTGTACTATAACGGTGGGCAAAAAATAATACAGCGGCGGGTATTGACTTCAAGCTACAAATGGATATTTTTCGGGAGGGAGGCAGCCGTGTCCGGCGGGAGCGGATACAAACTCGGAACAATACATGTGGAACATGGGATAAGCATAATTGAATGTGATTATTTGAAAAATATCATTATACATTTTCTTTAAACCATAATGTTTCTTTTGTCAATGTTACATAACCACTTAAAATTATGTGGCACTAAAAAATATTCCTGTGTGCGTGTCCCATGGGCACAACAACAAGACCATCACATTAATTTAGCTTTTTAGTGTCCATAAAGATTTTAAAACCTTATTAGGGGAATAATTTTGTTTGCTCGTAGACATCGTTATCCAAGTTTCTATCTTAATTTTGATATGTTATAACAAAAAAAAAGATGTCATGAGTCTTAAAAAGTGGTATGTTTGAGGTGAACTTTTCAGCAAAACAGAGGAAGCATAGGATACAAATTTCATCTCATCATGACAAGGATAAAAAAAATGCAAACTCATGAGACGGGGTTCAGCTGAACGGAGTTGCTTCAAACTGTAATATTGTTCACGTGGTCCACAACAAACAACAGAGGTTTGTTTTGGTCATAGTAACTGAAAGGAAGCCTGGTAATCACTACTTAATCACAATTTTGTCATGAAAATGACTTAGGGCATGTTTGGCGTGACTTATAAGTCCAACTTATAAGTCGAAAAGTGAAATAAGCAACTTAAAACACCAAACAGCCATGACTTATAAGTCACCAGTGACTTTAAGTTTTAAGCTACCTCAACCCAACTTAAAACTTATAAGTCAGTGGGACCCACCACTTTTTCGTGGGCCCCACCCGCCTCTCCTCCACTCGATCCTCTCTCTCCTCCCCTCGTTTCTCGACCCCTGACTTATTTGCACCAAACATCCCTGACTTATAAGTCAGTATTTTTCAGTCAGGTGACTTATAAGTCGCCTGACTTATTTGCACCAAACATGCCCTTAGAGGTTCAGGGTGCTATCTTTATGTTGAAATCAACAGTGCCCCATGATATCTAATGCTTTCTTTCTTTGCTCCCATTTCCAGATCATGTTGGGCCCATTGGCCATTAAAGCATCCAGTGTGCCGGGATGGCTCATGGTCTACTCTGAGCAGTATGTTGTCCCCCATGTTTTTGTCCCTTGCATGTCTTTTTACGTGTCATATTTCCTGATTGTGTCATGGTTGCTGCTAATTGTTCACATTTATAGAATTAGATTGGAGTTGTCGATGTGGCAATTAAAGATTGGAAAATATTAGATGGTGGTGGAATGTAGGTGAATAACAAGGTAGACGATAAAAGGTTAGTGTGGACATATGTTGTCCAAATGATATATATGTTTGTGTTTAGGGAATTTATTATATTCGGATACTCACAAGTTTTTGATCTAGCTTCTGGTTGAATTGTCTGATGCTTCTGATATACGTTTTTCTTTGAGTAATGAAGTATTTTCTTCTCTGGTTTATTATCCTCGTTTTTGTAACAATTATTGAACCAGCTGGATATATGTGCCAATTTGTTTTTATTGTGTGATGACTATTTCCCTTGATAACCTGCATCTAATTAGTTGATCCTAGATATATATAACAGCAGATTTAACCTAAAGTTTCTTCCGGCTCTTTCCCCATTTAAATTAACTTGTAGAACAACATATAGCACAAGCATGGATTATGATCCAGAAATGTTCGGCAGAATCACCTTTGTGTTTTAGTAACACGTGGTCATATTTGCTGAAAGCATTAGAACGCGGCTGAGGGTGGACAAAGCATTTCTGTTTTAAATTTTGTGGTTTTAAGTTACCTGAGTGTGCCTTGATGCCTTGCACTGTTGCACCTATGTGCTCCATAGGAATGCAACTATATCCAAGGTTCTAGGTTGATGAAGAGTTTGGATGCCCGTAGGTCTTTTTTGAAGACATGTATTTATTGGTTATTTATGTTCGGATTATTCCCTTGCATTTCACGTTATGCTTGGAGCTCCAGAACAAGGTTCTGCACAAGAGACAACCCGCGTAAAACCTAATTCACGAGATAACTACTTCATCTATGCCTTCGAGCGTCGAGGATCTTGCATATAAAGCAGATAACTTAAGGGAACTACTCTGCATATGTTGGAAATGCTGACCTCATGCATGCATAGTTTGGAGTACTGAATGTGCAGTCGGACGCTGTGACCGAGTCAGATGTATAGCATTATTTGATTACTGAAATCGTCTTTTGCAAATAGAAAATGTTGTGTATATGACTGAAGTCCAGTCCGACCCTCATGCAATTGCCGTTGCCAAATATGCGCAAATATACATCTGATGTTGTGGAAGAGTCATACACTTTAGTCCGATGTATATATAGCAATGTTCGTTGCGCGTAACTAAAGCTGGCCATTGTTCAACCTGCCCAGAGTTTGATCCCTGGGATCGACTCAGCGTCACACCGAGGATTTTTTCCAAAGAAAAAAACTCTCTCGCTTCTCCCCACTCAAAGCATAGATATAAGAGGAGTTGAACCGTTCTCACACGGTGAACGGCTCCCTTGTAAGAGTGAAGTTTTGGTTCAACAATATACGAATTGATGAACAACACATTGAAGTTGTTTTCATGTCCGTGATATTGCATAACTTTTCAGCCGTGCGTGTCGCACGGGTTGAGTAACTAGTTTCAGTGAAACGTACATATGCATTGATCTTACCCATCCGCAGAACTTCTAAGATGAAGAAAACTGCCATCACCATCGATCTGTTACACGTCTGAAGTATTTGCAAACCACCAAATGTTTGCAAATTCTTACCAACTGACAATGCCACAACCTTAAAAATGATACCTACATTTCTGACTTCACAACCCGAGACGTCCGAATAAACAATGTCAAGTTGCTTCATATTTAAGTATATAATAGATGCTGGATTCTAGTCAACGGGCCAGGGAGCAGGAATCTACTATTTCATACTAAACTGGAAATTAACTGCGGACAGGCCTCTGGCCTGATGGCAAGGCGCAAGGGCGCGCTGGAGCCGACGGGGGTTCGATCCCCCGTCCCGCACCCGCCTCCAGGAGGCAGCGGCAAGGGTGCCGTTTATCTAAAAAAAAAAAAAAAAAAAAAAAAAAACTGGAAATTGACCCGGTGTTAACTCCTATTGGCTACTCCCTTAATTTTATGGTGATCTTGGATGTTTCGTACCAAACGCTGCAAGTCGACGTGGGTTAGTTTGGATCTTACCCGATTCAGAAATTAAGTAGCTAACGAATTACTGTAATTGTTTGGAAGAAGAATTATGATCCAAAAGGTTGCAAGTAGCTATCATGCATGATCTGGTGGTGTAAATTAGCTACATTATATCAGGATATTGCGCTTAACATGTCATGGCACCATGTATAGTTTACATTATTGGCTATGTATGAAACACGAAGGGTCTAAGATTTTGCCAGATGAAAAAAGTAGGTAGGTCGTCGCAAAAAAGAAAAGGAAAGAAAAGAAGAAAAAAAGTATGTAGGTTTTCTTACCATGGTCGAGATCGAGTAGAAGCTAATTAAATTTAATGCTGAAATAATGCGCTTAGAAAATAGTTAAAAAAGCATATGCTAGAAACAGTTCATTCATTACATGAGTACTGACAATGAAATCACTATCTTGTGGAGAGTAAACTGGATCTATATTCGATGCTTGATTGATGATATACTACTCACATGGGCGGTTTGATGCACCATTGATCATAACTAATTTGAGAAACTTTTCAATTGTGTCCACGTACACAATGGAAAATTGACTTTGAACGCAAGGAAACATTTGGACATTTTTTTTTCCTCAAGAGTAGTGTGGCACGGTGCTAGTTTGCTATAAGATGAATCATGCAAAAGCCAGAACTACCTTCATTGCCTAAAAATAAGCAAACATGAAACATACTCACGAGTGCTCGCAGGTGATATAGTGTGATGCAGAATTCCAATTAATATGCTAAACTGCTTCCTTCCTAAGAAAGAAAATATATCGTGGCTTCACCACTTGTATTCCTCAAATGGTGCTGTTCTGTGGCGCGGCATTTCAACAACTGCGAAATGCCAACCTTTAGTAAACAAAAATACACTATATCGCATCGTCGCAGAATACTCCTTCCGAAACATGAAGGGTTGCCCATAGCCACCGCGCGCCACGAAAAATATATGGTCACCTTCAACTTGCACAAAAGAAATTTAAAACCATGTCGATATCCTAACACTATATAATTTCAAGTCACTATAAATCTGATGGCATGATGGTTTCATCTACTATATTAGCTGCTGCGAAATCTAACACTTGTCTCATTGGCGCCATGATAAGCCACTCTATCGGAAAGAACAAAACCAAATCCAAACTACTTCTTTTATGCAGTGCTAGCTCTACCCTTTTGCACTTCACAAAAGGCAAGATTTTGACGTACGCGGCGCCTTTCCGCCCTGCCCAACGTACGTACAGGCCCGCCCGTACGTAGTTTGATGTGATGTACGCTGTTAGGTTACTGCAACGAACTCCTGATTCATTTTTAATCTCCCACTAAAATAGCTCATTAATTACGTGCGACCAAGCTGGAGCTTCGTCGATCCCCGGGGGCTTTCTTCAGCCGTGCCTGGTTACGTGGACTGCAATTATTATGAAAATCGGCGGTTAGTCAAGTCTAATCCCCAACGTCACTCTCCATCATTCGCAGTTTTTAATCAGCAGCAGGCTGCCAAAATGACGGATTCCAATTGTTTCCCGCAGGGTAACATGCCCTAATAAGCACACGCCCACCAATACAGACATCTGAGCACGTCTCAGTGTTAGCGAAGTGATAAGGCCTATACTTGCAGTCACTGAAAAGTGGGGCCTAAGGACAGATAGAACGTCCAGTTCCGGGCTGTCAGTGAAGGGCTGGGGAGCTCTGTGGATAATTTTGGTAGCCTTCTTGCTCGATCTGGCTCCAACATTATAAAATCTGCCAAGTGGTTGCCAGCGTTGATAATTGGCAGGAGCTTATATATTCAGATAAACCTTTGTACTACTCCAATGGTTGCGGCTTGCGTCACTCTCTCGCAACTAGAGGGTTTCTTATTGCTCCAAGGATAGTTTAATCCTTTTCTTTAGAGGCGATCTTGTCCTTTTGAATCTGGAAGAATCCATCAACCCCCATGCACTGTCCAAAGTATATTGCATGAGAGCGTCGATTAATTAATTAAGGGCATAATGCAGCTTGATAGCATGCCAATGGCTCCATGCGTGTGGCGGTGCAATAGCATCAGGTCGTTGGCTATTAGTCTTAATTCTCAAAACAGAAAGTTTAATTACTTGTGAAAAATCAAAACAACATGTAATTTGTTATGTAAGTTGTCTGGATATATATCTAGCTTCTGGCCAGCAGGTTTTCGGATGCATAACTTCTGAAAGTTGAAACAAAATACATATCAGAAATGTAGCCATGAATTGAATGTCCTGATATCTGACTTCTGAATGCTAGTTCAAGAAGCTTTCCTGCTGTAGAAACAGCGGCCAAATTCCATTATGGTTCCACTTCTACCCGGCTTGCTAGTTTATCAATTGCCAAAACCATGATTTTCTGACCCATTATTAGTAATTCAAGTTGCACTGAAAGCATTAACAAATAACAATGTGGAATGATTGGAGCTAATATAACTCCAACTCGATCTCACTTTCCAAACAGGCGGAGCCAGCAGCGGTTGAAAATCTCAGGGCATTGAATCTAGAAGTATGTCGATCGGGCCAAGCGTTATCTTTAGCGCGGGAGCACATAAGCCACACATTTTGATAAGCTAGCCAGAAAATTAAACGGTGTCTAAACAAAAATAATAATAATCTCCTGATCGAGAGATATGGAGGTCCAGTCAGGTTTCGGCGCCGTACGTCAGTACGTACCTGAAATGGAACACTTGTTTGCAGCTGCAGTGACAATCAATATATCGGATGGTGACGAGGTTTTCAGGTATTTTATAGTGGCAACTGGCGTACGATGACTCAGCGACAGCTCGAGGTGAACCACGGATTGTTCGGCCAAGTTAGCTGCTAGGGCTCACGAAGTTAATTGCCTCAAGTCAGCATGCACTCAGCTCGAAGAAAGGCGATTTATTAGATTCTGCAAAACGTAATGATGATAGTTAAGTTAGGTTTAGATCAAGAGAGATGCATGGGAATAGAAATTGATCTGGATATATTGTTTGGAAGATCTATCGATCTACCCGTAAATTATAGCAAATCATCGTCATTAAGCTAAGAAACTGAACCAACCGAGGGGTTTAATTTGATACCTGGCCCGCCCTAGTTGTACCTGTTTCCTCAGCTCGATCGTTTCCTGCCATTGAGCGATCTAAGATACCCACCTACGACCTACCGTGAACCGTCGCACGCCTCCGTCGTCCAATCTAAAGCTTGGTCGATCTACAAAGGCATCAACAGCCTGTTCAGAATATGTTCCCCGACCGATCAAGCTACTTTTCGGTCCAATCAGGTTGATGCTCTAGTCAACCGTCCCACATACATATGCATCGTTTTCACTTGCGCTGCGCGTACGTAGACATTGCGAGGACGCAACTTGCCGCAGTATTCACACCTCTAAACTTAATTGTGAGAGGAGCCTGTTACATACCGTGTGCATGCATCGGACACGTGAAATGTCTGTCATTGGCACGTCATTATATGCACCTCTCGTTAGCTAGTTTTCAAAGGTTGAACAACCGCGCTCGCTCGTTTTCATCGGCTCGGCCGCGATTACCACCAACCTACTAATGGCTGGCTGACGATCGAGGAGAAGGAAGGCGGGGCCAATCATGGATCGGCTCCGGTGAGGGAGTGCTCGCGAGTCTCCGCCTAACGTGCTGACCCGGACCTCTCTAGCTAGCCTCGTCCGGATTGGACGAGCCACAGCGTCAGATGGATGGAGGAGAAGACCAAAGAACTCATCTCGTACGCGGCGTCCACACGTTCGATGGATCTAGAATTCGGAGACGAGGAAAATGAAAATCGTTTTGCACCCAAATTAATTAATTCCTTGCGGTTTTCCGGCGAGCCGGGCGGCCGGGGACCTCATAAAACTCGCCGAGAGCGACGGCCGGGCCCCAACCCCCACCCGCCGACGGCGATGCCCTCCGTTGTCCCCGCCACTGACGTCACCGCCACCAACCAGCCCCACCATGCACCTCCTCGCCCCCCGGCCTCACCAGCCACCGTCCGCCTCGCCGGCGGGCGAGTGGCGGCGCTCCACGCTTGTTGTCGCCTTCCCCGAGCCGGGTCGGGCGCCACCCCGCCCCGCCCGGTAGGGCGCCCCCGAGAGTGGGTGGCGTGTAGCGAGGGACAGCATCGGGCGCACGGCGCTGGCCTGCCAGGAATCTCCAGTTCTCCACCACGGAGATTCACATGACCTCGCTGACAGGCGGGGCGGGATTCCGTTGGCCGGCGTCCCTGTCGGCGGGGGTCGGGCCGGGCCCGGGTTATTTTAATCGCGAGGGGCGCCTCGGGCGCGTGAACGGCACGTAGTAGAGCGCGGGCAGGCGGCCGCTAACGCCGCGACGCGTGGAGTACGTGATCGCTTGCGTGAATAGAACGGGCGTGTGGCCATCGGAATCGAGTCGGGGCGCTTGCGTGCGACAAGTCGAGCCGAGCCGGGAGAGGGGTGGCGTAGCAGTGACAAAGCGGCTTATCCAATCGCAGAATCGAATCAGTCCGATCAGGCCTTTGAGGCGACAGGGACCGTATGCGAGAGGGAGAGGCAATGCAATTATTTGCTCCAGCTCCACCACCATAATTGGATGCTTCCAGAAGCTGCACTATTGCCCAGCACATCTTCAAAAACTTTGAACTGCACAAAACATTGTGCGAAAACAATTACAGGAGAATGAGACCAGAGAGGCTGCAATAGAAGAGCTGCTGATGATGGCCGGCAAGACAAGGGAGAACAAGGAAGTGGTGGAGGTGAGACAGCAGGAAGGCTGAATGTTGACAGGAGAAGCAGGTGAATCAGGCAGAATGGGATTGTGAGAGTGTCGTGTTTGTTCAGAAAGCTGTGTGAGCGCATGGGTACGTTGTAAAAAGAGTGATTTGGAACTGGATTTTGAACCTTGTAGGTCTTGAGTTGCAATGCAATTATGGACTGGGGCGTTTTGGCCCTAGAACTCCAAAAAAATGATGGTCTCTTATATACTCCATGCACCATGTTCAAGACCATGCTGAACCTGCATCTATATACGCACACTTGAATCTCCTCTACATCAACTAGTTTCTAGATTACCTTTTACTACAACACAGTATAAGTTTCATATCTATACATGTAATATATAATTACTCATTCTCGTTTCTAATAGAAATTAGAATTAATAACACTACTATAGGTACTAGAGAGTTGTATGACCACAATATGTGACTGTACATCCAATGGCATGCATGCAAGAGGCTGGCAAGCTGTTATCAAATGGCTAGGAACACCAAACGTAATGAAGCAATATTGTAGATGATTAATTAGCTACATGAAAGGGCACATCACATGAAACCATGGGATCAATATTCTACGGAACATTTTCAGATGTTTTCAAGGTGGTTTAGTATCATCATATAAGGTTATATTTGCCTAAAAAAATAAGTGTTATTGTTAAGGATATATCATTTGTTGAATGGAATACGCCATATAATATGTATCGTACTATAGGGGTACGTATATTGAGAAACTATGTACACTATCTTTTGGTTGTGACTATCTATCCTTGGCAGAATCCCCTATTTTGTTTATTCATTTGACATGGTCTGAATCTTAAGTCCTAGGATGGCCACTGGTCTGCTTAAGTTATTTTATTAAATAAATATGTGTCATTGTACTGATTCGTACGAAAAGAGGAAAAAAGAGCACATCGTGAAACAAAAATTATTAACAACCACTAGCTAGTTGTTCAGTCAGGCTTTGCTTTTAGGCGTTGGCAGTGTTTTGTATTTCTACAATTGATTTTTCCACACAATATAATGTAGACGCACCACAAGCTCCATCCCTAAATATAGGGTTTTCTAGCATTCAAACAAAAAAATAGTCAGGATGTTAAAAGACCACCATACCTTTCATTTTTACCTCAACCCATCTCTCCACCAGCCCTCCCACCAACCACAAAGTTTGTCTTATCATCAAAACGTCCTATATTTAGAGAAAAATTCAAACCTCTAAAACTCCTTATATAAAGGGACGAAGGGAGTAGCAACGAAGAATAAACCGTAAATGAAACTATCTACCATCCAAAACCATCCTATGCGGATGTTCAAGTCAACTATAGTGTTATCAACTATTGGTACACCAAATGTATAGAAGCAAACATAGTTTTCAAGAAATCATAATATTTCTTTATTGAGGTCCTGCTCCATAAACAAAAGAATTAAACAACAACACATGCAAGTGGGCACAAAACACAATAATACACAGGGCCCATTTCTCAAGAATCTAGCTGCCAAACTAATTCAGATGAGAGGCCTTGTTGATTTGTGGAGAAGGATCCAAATGAGAGGCCCCAACAAACGCTTCTTGTGCACGTAATGCGCTAGCCAATCAGGTATTGTTTTGCTGAAAGACCTTTTCTTACACAACTCATAACCTCTACTTTTTGTTGAAAGGGATGTGATGAAGAGGAGCTGGTCCAGTCCTTTTGAGGGTTTCGTTCACTCACACGGTTTGTTGCACTGATGGTATCTCTTGAACTTTATTTGTGTATAGGATCTTTGTTATTGTATATGATGTATGTGATTGATAATGTTTCACTAACACTAGGCAACAACCTTAGATTCAACTGTTGACGAATCTAGCTAATAAGAGATGAGTACACACATGGTGCTTTACCTATAGTATCATATCGACCTATCTTTCATTGCATCTTAGACTTTTTTTTATCTAGTTATATTATTCATCATCGGCGGATGAGTGCTATCAGTTTCTCCATAGGTTTTTCTTTTTTGAACTTTTTTTCGTGGCTCGACGATGGTAATTAATCCAAAAACATGGTTTGGATCGATGGGGAATGTGGCTAGCTTTTCCCAGAAAAGAAAAAGAAATTGTGTGTTCATATTTGATACTCTAACACAACGGCGTGGTGGAAATCCAAAAACTGTGCAGTCGCCGTATGTGCTAATCAGAGATGAGGCGCAGACTTGGGTGCGACAGGAGCGAAGAAACTAGGTTGTCCAATTAGCGAGTAGTCCGCATGAGGATGTAATAGGACGTCCACCCGAATGGTGCGACGGGGCCATCACGAGTCTGTTCGGGAAGGGCGTAGTTTGTAACAATTGCTTTTCTTCTTAATACAATGATACGCAGCTCTCCTGCGTATTCGAAAAAAAATCAATAATTTCAAGTGTTTTCATTTCAAAAGAAGAAGTCAAAGTGCTTTCAATCACTCAAAACTCTGAAACATGGTACTAATTTGAGAGGTCACATCAAAGAGAATCTTATTATTTTTATGTACTAAACAAAGTCAAATTATAAAACTAATTTCAGAACCCCCTATCTAATTCGCGAGACGAATCTAACGAGGGTAACTAAGCGGCGATTAGAAGATAGTTACTGTAGCATTACTGTAGCAAAATATAGATTAATTAGGCTCGTTAGATTCGTCTCGAAAATAGCACCTATATGTGAAAAAGGTTTTGTCATTAACTAATCAAAATATTTTTAAATGTGAAGATTCTTTTTGATGTGACGGATCTAAAATTTAGAGGGGATGAAACGAACAGCCCCTAACCTTTTCTGTAGATGGATCTGCTACCCACGGCTTCCTTTGCCAGAACACATGGAGATTCGAAAAATATCGCCATCAGAATTCCCCTCAAAACCTACCAATGGACTGTCGCAATTTTTCAAAAGTAGCCTATAGCGAGAGAGGGCGAGAAATCCACCGCGGCTGGGGCCCGGCGAAACATACCCCCGAACCCAGCTAAAAGTCGACCACAAATGCAGCGAGCCACCAGCTGGAGAGCCAGTTCATATCGGCTCGAGCCCGGCTGAGGCGGCTGGAGCCAGGTGCGAGCGCGTGCGCGGCGTGGGAAAGGCGCGCCGTCACAGACGTCGCGCCCGGCCCGGGCCGCACGAACCCTTCCCCGCCCGCAACCACAATGCTCCGTCAGCCTGCGGTGCGGCCATAAGACTGAGCACTCTCTTCTCTCTCCTGCCCCATAATATAATCTCTCTCTCTTAGTCCCTCTCCCTCTCTCTCTCTCCTCTGCGCCTGTGATTCTCTTCGTTGAGATGCAAGGTGATTCCCTGGCCTCCTTCTCTCTCTCTTCCCCGCCTCTGTCTCCTCGTCGCCTAGATTCTGCTCGACGAGCTCTGCTATTCGGTCGTAATTCTCTTGGAATTGGATGTTCGTTCAGTTGCCTTGTTTGTGTTTGGCATGCATGCGGGTTAGCTTTCGCCGGGTGAGCACTCGATATATTCTGACCGCTGATTCGAGGTTCTTGAGGTTATGTCCGTGATTAGGGGGTTCCTGTATGGTTCGTTCAGATCTGTCCTGTTTCCTGCAGCTCTTCTCGTCTGAGTTTTGTGATTTTGCGTCTTTTTGGTGGGTTGGTTGAAGGGCAGCCTATATATGATGCGGGATGGGAATCCTGCCTGGGCTCTTAATCGTAGGATTTCTCATAGTTCTTGGTATGTTTTCAGGTGCGGTGTTTGCAATTCGAGGCCTTTAGCCACAGTAGTTTCTTTTGTTTTTCCATCTAGCTTGGAGTACTAAAGAAACAAGCGAGTGAGGTGCTGTCTTGGAGCTCCCTAGTGTATTGAGGTTTATGCGCAACAGTTTAATTTCCATCCTGCTATAGTTTCTTTTCTTTTAAAATGGTTTCTTACTTTCTAACTAAAATTCTGGTTCTTCAAAGATGAAAAAAAGGCATAGCCTTCACTTTGATATATGTCTGGTTCTGGTAACATATCTATTCACTACACTTTGGCTAGGCATGTAGGATCAGGTAGGTAATAATTAGGTACCGAGCCTAATGGGACACTTTCCGATATTGCTTTTGGTTTTCCTTTTCTTAGGCTCACCTCCAAATGATTATGTTTAAGTTCTACGTATAATACTAAGTGTACATAGAACCTCGAGGTTAACAGAAAATTAGAAGAATTTTACAGCAATCAGGAGAATTCGTGCAAGATTTCTATGAAATTCCTGCGTGTTCCCGTCGAAAACAAATAAATCCTGTGTACTACTAGATGGGTCCTGATTTTCCTTGGTGGGGCCGCCAAAATTTGAGCTGAACTGAACCGATTCCATGTCCCTGATATTAGTTCCACGGCTATTGGAATGCTGTACCGCCGAGTCAACTGAATGGATCTTCCTGTTGTCCTAGAAAATTTGTTCATGGTGCTAGTGCTGACCCAGCTGTTTGCAAACAAACCAAAATTAACTAGTTCTATATATAAGAGGTATGCAAGGGCCCGTATCATCACCGAGTCATCAATAATTCTTCATTAAGTTAGGTGAAATTCGATTGATTTTCTCAAAATAGTTGGCACGACCTATCAATGGATTGATAGCTAGAAAAGCTCAACTAGTTCATCCAAAATGTCAACGTATCCTCTTTTGTGAGAACAGAAGATGTTGACATACCTATTGTGCTAGCGCTTTTTTTCGAATTGAAGTAATTATGGGACTTTTTTTTGTTGATTTTTGGCTCAGACTCATGTTAGTTATGTGCTTGAAATCTTTTTCCTTTATTTTCATTCATGATTAGTATAATTATCCGAATTTTATTTTACTTTGTCATTTCCCCTAACTAGCATGACGTGATCGTTGTGGTTTGCCAACAAGATATATGCAAAGTCATAAGAGTCCTGGTCAATGTTCTTCATGACTATGATTGGTTCTAGCATCTTCTAAGTTTACTGATCTACTTATAATAAGTTAGTGTTTCTCAAGAGCAGAAATAGAGATGTCCCTTCCATAGTTATATGCTCTCTGGGACTACTAGTATAGTTATGTAAAATAGCAAAGTTCTGATTTATGTGGTCAAAAAATAATTGTAAACATTGTTAGTGCTTTGAATTACTAAAATCCCTTCATAACACGAGAGCTGGAAAAGATTCCTAGAGTAATAGGGTTGTTCTTTGTGAAACTTTTGGATTCCAGAATTTGGCTTTATGTATTTCTAAAACAAAGTTTTTTTTTGCAGTATTATAATCTGAAGTTATTACTGGCACAGAGTCACATAGCAGTTCAGCTTCCTCTGCTTCTACTTGATCAACTACTACTGAACATTGCTGTATTGGATGGTTTAGTCCGTCAGATATCACGTACATCCTGGATCATAATTTTTGCCTGAAGCAAGATAGTAATGGACCGGGCAGACACATCAGGCTTTGTTAGTGGTGGATCAAATGGTACTTCTCTGCTGTTGATATTCTTTCACTTCGTCTACTCTACAGTGCACATATAAGAGACCATCCAACACCTGATCTCGCGTTCGATTCAGGGATACTATTATCCTTGTCCTTCCACCACCTTCATATTATTAAAATACTTAGCCTAGATGAATAACGGTTTTGCGGGTATCCTGCACCGCGAAAACCAACCTCTGATGGATAATTCTGCTGTGTCAATGGGCTTCACATCAGGCAGCTATGGTCAGAGTCAGATAACATTTGGCTTAGACCGGCTGAGTCCAACAATGGACAGTGGCTGCAGCAATGGCAACAGAGGTTTGCACAGATCGAGTCATGCTCCTGCGCAGGACGACGGGTGCAGGCTAGTCCTTGGACTTGGTCCGACGCCGGAGGCTCAGTCCGCTGGTCACCAGCCTGCCGGCGCAGACAAGTCAAGAGCACCGGTGACTTTGTTTGGGCAGAGCTTCTCTTTCAGTGATCCTGGGACGCTGAGCCTTGGGCTTCAACAGGGGCGCCGCAATGCAGGAGCAGTTCAACGCTCGGAAGCTTTCGCCGGAAACATCATCTCGTTTGGTGCTGTCGACGAGGGCTCGACGTCGTCGGCGAGGAGGAGCTCCGGCGTCTACGTGCCATCCCTGTTCTTCACGCCTCAGCCAAACTACTCAGCTTCTGAAGAGGATCACACGGACACTGATAATACTGTTCATGCTCCCCATGGTCTGCGGCTCAGCTCTGAACCTTCGGCATCCATGACGGAGGGTTCGTTCGGCGTGAGCTCGGACGTTGTCACGGTGGCAAGCTATCCTGGACAGCAGGCCAACCGCCGGCATCCCAAGAAGTGCAGGTTCAAAGGCTGCTCAAAGGGCGCGAGAGGCGCGTCGGGCTTGTGCATCGCCCATGGCGGCGGGCAGAGGTGCCAGAAGCCCGGGTGTCATAAGGGCGCCGAGAGCCGCACGGCGTACTGCAAGGCCCACGGCGGCGGCCACCGGTGCCAGCATCTCGGCTGCACCAAAAGCGCCGAGGGTAAGACGGACTACTGCATCGCCCACGGCGGCGGCCGGCGGTGCGGGCACGCCGGGTGCCCGAAGGCCGCGCGCGGCAAGTCCGGGCGGTGCATCAAGCACGGCGGCGGGAAGCGGTGCTCGGTGGAGGGCTGCATCCGGAGCGCCGAGGGGCGGGTCGGGCTGTGCATCTCCCACGGCGGTGGGCGGCGGTGCCAGTACCCGGACTGCCGCAAGGGGGCGCAGGGCAGCACGCTCTACTGCAAGGCGCACGGCGGCGGCAAGCGGTGCGTCTTCGAGGGCTGCGGCAAGGGCGCCGAGGGCAGCACGCCGCTGTGCAAGGCGCACGGTGGCGGGAAGCGGTGCATGTACGAGGGCGGCGGCGTGTGCCCCAAGAGCGTCCACGGCGGCACCGAGTTCTGCGTCGCGCACGGCGGCGGGAAGCGGTGCGCCGTCCCCGGGTGCGGCAAGAGCGCGCGGGGCCGCACGGACCGCTGCGTCAAGCACGGCGGCGGCAAGCGGTGCCGGGTCGACGGATGCGACAAGAGCGCGCAGGGGAGCACCGAGTTCTGCAAGGCGCACGGCGGCGGCAAGCGCTGCACCTACGGCTCCGGCTGCGAGAAGTTCGCGCGCGGCAGGAGCGGCCTCTGCGCCGCGCACGGCACGCTGGTGGCCGCGCAGCAGCGCCGCGCTTCCGGCGCGGGCGCCGGCATGATCGGGCCCGGCCTCTTCCACGGCATCGTGCCGGCGGCCAGCGGCGCCAACAACGAGCGCTCGTCGTCGGGCGCGAGCACGGTGTCGGACTGCGACGGCTCGCCCGTGGCCGGGACGAGGAGGCAGGAGCTCATCCCTCCGCAGGTGCTGGTCCCCCAATCTATGAAGTCCCCGCCGTCGGCCGCGCCGCCGTCGGTGAGGAGCCGAGAGGGAGGGGTGGTCGCCGTCCCGGAGGGGAGGGTGCACGGCGGTGGCCTCCTGACGCTGCTTGGCGGGAGCTTCAGGAACGTCGTCGACGTCGACAAGCTCTGAACCCCGTTCGGATCTCCATTTCTACAGCTCTTCTTCATCGACAAAACAAAACAAAACAAAAAAGAAAGGACAGTATAGCTGTTAGATTGTCTGTCTATAAAAGATTTTCTTGTTAGCATATCGAATTTGTATCACAAATTTTGGTTACTATTGGCTTCATTCTGTCATCAAGGCTCAAGACATGACCAAATGCGTCATGGGGGGCTTGAACTATTCGTGGCTGGTCCGAAAGCTTTTGGGATTGGAAAGCTTTCAGGTTGTAGTTGTTGTGAATAATAAGATCAATGTGTATGTAATAATGAAACTGCACTTCTTGCTGCACGCTGCCTAAGGAGTATCATCCGCCTGATGATTCGCAGAAACAAGTCTTTTTGGCATCTGTGACGCGCAACAGTTTTTTTGGCTGATGAACAGAATGTGACGTGCAACAGTCTTTTTGTTGACGAGTGTTGTGCCACAGCCGGTCCAGCTATTGACCGGTGTTTGGCATCTGTTCTTGTCTGAAACGTTGATTTTCTGCCCCGTCTTCTGAATTTGCCGCCAAATTTTCAGCTTTCTTTCAGAAGTATGCAGATCAGCAGGGTAACCCTTTGCTTCATTTGGCATTGAGGCGGTGCGGCAAGTGACCACCGGCCCGTGCCCTGTTTTGGTGCAAACACGTCCTTTGCCGCCCAAGGTATACGCTCCGTCCATGAGCTGGATAGCACATTGCGTACGTGCGTGCTTCCAGCTCTGAATCTGATCACGCAAAGCTTGCTGCCTCAAGAGGGAACGAAACTGACGATGCAAACCACAGAGACCAGACCGGCACCCACCGTTGTGATGCCGTCCAGGTCCAGTGGCGCCGCATGCAAGTGCTAAACACTAGCAGACGTCCTTCCTATCCAGGAGAAAGATAGGCGGCCGGACAGGACCGCAGCTTGCAGACGGCGAAAATGCGCAACACGGTGCTGGCCCAGTAGCCTACTGACGCACAGCTCTGATAGTCGCTAGGGGTGGTTCACAAACCAAGGAGGACGACTGCTTTAAATCCTGCGGATTCCCACGAGTACTCCAGTAGCGAACTCCACATTCCTTACTGACACTGTCCAGCTCCAGTATCGTTTCAAAATGGCGAGAGCTCTCCGCCGGCTGCTTGTCCTTGCCCTTTGCCTCGTGGCGTGCTGCTTGTGCTGCAACGGCAACAATGCGGCGGCAGCTGGGGAGGAGAGGAAGATGGTGGGTGTTTACGAGCTCAGGAAGGGGGATTTCTCCATCAAGGTCACCAACTGGGGAGCTACTCTCATGTCTGTGATTCTCCCGGACTCCAAAGGTACTTTTACTGCTCGTCTTCCACGAATTCCCAACGTTCCAACAAGTGTTTCCGCAACATGCCATGTTTCTATGCAATCCTCGCTATCTCTTGAAAGAAAAAATCGATTTTCTTGGTGTAGGGAACTTGGCCGACGTCGTCCTCGGCTACGACACCGTCGCTGAATACGTTGTATGATCACAACGCGAACTCCTTTCCTGCTGTTTCAGTTTCCTTTCGCCCAACAAACTCACAGCGGTTTCCCCTCCTGCACCTCGTGTGATGTGATCACGCAGAACGGCACCGCCTACTTCGGGGGCCTCATCGGCCGCGTCGCCAACAGGATCGCCGGCGCCCGGTTCACGCTGGACGGGAAGGGCTACCGGCTGTACCCCAACGACGGCAACAACTCGCTTCACGGTATGCACATATGCATCGTACGTTCCGGTGCCGATTCGGTAGCTCTGCTATGATCGATCTGTGTATATGATCGTTCGTTTTCCTCTCTTGTTCTTGAGATCAGGCGGTCACCGGGGTTTCAGCAAGGTCATATGGACGGTGAAGCAGCACGTCGCCGGCGGCGACTCCCCGTACATCACTCTCTACTACCATAGCTTCGACGGAGAGCAAGGTACAGTAATATGCGTGCATGGATACTACTAAATTAGTTAGTAAATTTTATTCGGAGCATTGAGATAGATAGAAGAACACGTCGTGCGTGCTCGTACATGTAATTGAAGATGTTCATTTAAGATTGTCTGAAATCACGCTTCGGATATGTTCAGGTTACACTTGCATTACATCCAAGAACAGTGTTGTCATTTCTGTTGTGAACAGAACTCTGATCATTTAAGAACAGTGCCTTTTGTTTTTATCGAAGAAAAAAAGAAGAGGTCATTTTGTTTTGATGGTACTAATAATTCAGCACTTTGGCATGTCCGAGATGAGCACTCGCAACAAACATTTGGCAGTGCAAATAGCATCTAGTGGTCCAGTGTTATCCTCTTCTCCGTTTTTTTTCCTCTATTGCTATGGGGAAAAAAAGCTAAACTCCACCATGCATGCATGCGGCTGCAGCCGTAGTGTGAGCTAGGCTCAGCCGCAGCATGCTGCTAGAACAAAGACGCCTGACCACTGGCTTCACCCCTCATGGACGCGTATGAACATTTTGCTGATGCAATATGCAACTCGGCAAATCTCTGTCTTCTGCTTCCTTTGTTTCTTTTCTTTTTCGAGCGCTTGCAATTTTACTTACTGACGTCGTAAAAAAAAAAACCGAGGTGCAGGGTTCCCCGGCGACCTGGACGTGCACGTGACGTACCAGCTGTCGTCCCGCTACGTGCTGAGCGTGCGCATGAACGCGACGGCGCGGGGCAACAAGGAGAAGGCCACCCCGGTGAACCTGGCGCACCACGCCTACTGGAACCTCGGCGGTCACGGCAGCGGCGCCGTCCTCGGCGAGACGGTGCAGCTCTTCGCGTCCCGGTACACGCCCGTCGCGGACGCCGCCACGCTCGTCCCCACGGGCGCCGTCGAGCCCGTGGCCGGCACGCCCTACGACTTCCGCGCGCCGGCGCGCCTGGGCGCGCGCATGGCGGCGCTCCTGCGTCGCGGCGGCGGCGTCACCGGGTACGACACCAACTACGTCGTGGACGACGGCGGCGGTGCGTCGGCGTTCCTGCGGCGGGTGGCGCGCGTCCGGGACGGCGCGAGCGGCCGGGCAATGGAGCTTTGGGCGGACCAGCCCGGCGTGCAGTTCTACACGGCGAACGGGCTCGCCGGCGTCAGGGGCAAGGGCGGCAAGGTGTACGGGCGCTACGGCGCGCTGTGCCTGGAGACGCAGGGGTTCCCCGACGCCGTCAACCACCCAAACTTCCCTTCGCAGATCGTCAGGCCGGGGCAGGTGTACAAGCATGACATGGTGTTCAAGTTCTCCTTCTAGTGCTACTGCTGTCAGCTTGTGTTAAAACCAGAGGATGTGAATGTATATAATAATAAGATGCTGCAAGGTGCACTGCAGTTTAAGGATTTCGTAGACTGGCATGTCACGTGCAGCACGTTATGTCACTTGGAAGTTTAAGATTCACCACCCATGACTTGTTATCTTACACATGTCAACTTACCCACGTACCAGATACCACCCAAATGTATACATCTTGCAATGCAACTCGGCAAATCTTTATCACTTGGCATAGTAGGCGTCGTCAGGATCTATGGAAAACTATAAGCAGCTAGGATGAGCCCGGCAGTGGCGTAGCTAGACGGGCCGACCAAGGTGGGCCGCAAACGGAAATATGCATGAGCCGTTGATCTAAAAGCCCGCTACAGTACATTCTACAGTGCTAGAAACTACTTCCTTCGGTTTTAAATTGTTGACGTTTGACCATTTTTAAGTTACGTTTGACCATTCGTCTTATTCAAAATATTTTAAAAATTATCATAAATTTTGTTATGATTAGTTTCATCACTAAAGAAAATTAAAATATAACTTATAATTTTGCATATTTAAGCTAATATTTTGAATAAGACGAATGATCAAACGTAACTCAAAAATAGTCAAACATCAACAATTTAAAACCGAAAGGAATATGTTGCTGCAGAATATCAAGGTGCGCTGCAGCCATCTCAAAAAAAAAAAAAAGGTGCGCTGCGGCCCACCCTGTCCACCGGAGCTTCCAAAGGAACGGAGCAGAAGTGACTGGCCGGTCCGAGCCAGGGGAGTGGCAGGTAAATGGGAGCATGAATACGTCAGGATCCCTAAAAAAAAGAAAAATGAATAGATCAGGATGGTGCTCCCTAGGTGTGCAGCAGGAAGAGCTCACCAGTCAGGAAGTGCAATAGCATAGGCCCAAACATATCTGCTTCATGCGGTGGGGTGATGAAAGTGAACTGTGGGCATCATTGTTGTTGTTTTTTCATATTTAATAACACTGTTGCTTTTAGTATTTAACAACGGATAGACATTGTTTAGTTGGTTGTAATATGTCGTCATAGTTTTGATTTGCAATAATACTCTAGAGCACAATTTAGTTGGTTGTAATAGGTCGTCACAGTTTTGATTTGTAACAAGACTCTAGGGCACAAGTGTGTTGGTGTGGATTTTACCTATTATTCTAACTGAAACGCATGGCCAAGCACGTATTTGAATGCTACAAGCAGCATGTGCACATCGATAAAGCTTTGTCAATAGTAAGAACATGGCATTAACTTTCAGTAAATCATGTAGTAAAAGAATCGCAATACCTAGCCACAAAAGAGAGGTCATTTTCTTAGTTTTTTTAGGACTAGAGATGGTTATCTACCGGAGGGGCTTGTGCCCCTCACCACACTCTCTGTACTTCGTGCAGTTCCACGCGCTGGAGGGCCGGAAACAAACTCGCGTCTAAAACAGGCCGTCAGGCTAGCCATGAGCCTTCTTATGGCTAATCCTATTTAGATGGCACAATTAGTGGAGAAGAGAAAGTGATTGTTGGAGGTATTCTGTGTGTATAAAAGATCCTCAAAAATCAAACCGTTATGTTCAATTAGGTCTTACCGGAGGCCGGTGGTGAATAGTGGAATCCAAAGAGAGAAGCAAACTTTTGGTCCTTCACGCAAAGTGCACGACAATCCGGAGGGACTTAGGCTCGAAGGAGAGTATATTGGATCCTGCAGCAACATATCGGACTGTCTGGTTGAGAGGCTGACCGTGGATTGTTTTCGCACGCCTCACACTCTCACATGGGTTTGAGTTTGTGTTGTTTTTGAGAATTTTTGGCACCTCTAAACATGTTAATTTACATTCCTCTTGATAGCACGGGCATATGCTTATATTCAAAAAGATAGATAAAGACTATTCTTTGTCAAGGGTGCTTCATGCTACTTTTGTTCAAACATATGAGGGATTTCACCGTTTGTCTCTTACATTTCCTTTTCATGGACTTAGCTGCAAACACGGTAAAAACGTTAGTTTTTTTAATTGTTTTGTCACCAATCAACTAAAACTAGGATTAGGGAGATGCACTTTCAGTAAATACTACCTACATTGATAGCTTCTATGTTGGACACATTTTTCGTAAAAGTGATTAATTTATCGGTCCGAGGGGCCTATGCCCCATCCTTATATTTGTGCACTTCTTTTATATCATATAAAATATATCATATAAAATGTGAAATTTAAATTAATTCGTCCTTCATCTCTTGTGGTCTATCCCTGTTCGTACAAGTTTTCTTACTTCTCCCTCATCTGCTATGTTACGTGGACGAGGCACTTAAGCACAACACTTTGCATCAAGTTAATTTCCCTAGCATGCGCCGTGCTTGACTTGACAGCGTTGCGATATAGAGCATTTGTTTTGCATACATTAGCTACTCGTTCTAGGAGATTCGGCTGCAGATTTCGGCTTTGACAACACGTTAATTCGACCCGATTAAGATGGACGGTTTTGTCCCTTCGCAAAAAAAAAGGACGGTTTTGTGGCGAGGCACCGCTTGCTGGACAACAACATGACCCACGTTGTCATGCACGACTCACGCACCCGTACCGCGAGGTTGTCACCTAACTCATCATACATATAGTTCACGTCCATAACACCAATGCTATAGATGGATACACAAATTCCATATCGCAACAATATAATCGTTTGTTTTATTTAAGCCAACATGAATTTTTTTAGAGAGTGGGGAAGCCAACTGGATGGAGTTCGGGGGAGGGCGGTCGTAACACAATAGCTTAGGATCTGTACACAACAAGGTCATCCAATGGGCCTATACCTGATTGTAGATCCACAAATTACTGTAGCATTCCACATCAAATAATGAGGGGTTTGCTTAACAGGATCGAGATCGGGTGACACTTGGCGACGTAAGAGTCTAAAAGTACACACATATGAGCATAAATAAAATAGAGTACAAATGAATTATTAATTATTACAACTTAAATTCAGATTTGATTACATAAAAGAGTTTGAAAAGCGTAGCGGAAGCGATATACAACTCGACGTATTACCCTATAACGAAGCACATTCAGCCCGTAAACATGCTTCATTTTCTTGAGCCAAAACATCTCCTGCAAAAAAGATTTCAACAAAAGCCCTGAGAACTAATACTCAGCAAGTCTTACCCGTCAAATTGGCCATCTAAGACCGACTTCTAAAATGCAGGGGGCTGACCAAAGGTGCTGAAATTTAACTGCAAAAACAGCACTAACACTTGATCCTTACTTTCAAGTTTTAGCCAAATTAAAAGGGTTCTTACATAAATATAAATATTAGCAACCTATGCTAATACATCCAAAGTTGCAAGCAAATAACTAAGGTACAAAACAGCAATATATTCATATACATGTGCACTTCTTACTACGATGTGACGCAGTGAACAAGCGGTACTCAATAACCGCGAGGGACGGCGATTCGAATCGATTTACACCTGCAGGCGAAACCCGGACAACACGACGTACGCACACTCCAAAGAGGCACGCACGGCAACCTTTCGCAAGACCCCGTAAAGCCGGTCCGAGTGTCACCTCTCCCGAGTACACGTCCTCCACGCGATGCCGCGCTGGCCATCCGTGGTTAGCCCGTGCACCCTCCCTTCTAGCACATACCCGCAACCACCATAACCATCTTCATCACCAAAAGAGAGGTGGGGCCCCGTCCAACAATACAGTAATCAAGTTACGTCGGTTTACTAGTGCCCATATCACTAGCATGCATCCGGTACGTTCAAACTTGCTCAAGCAGGGCCACAACGATCGGTTCTCAATCGACACAGACGGGGCTACCGCACACAAGACCTCCATGTCCTGCTGCAAACCTACCAATCCCCGTTCGGTCTCCAATTATCATCATCATGTGAGATAGCAACAAGTACAATAACTTTCCCAAAAGAGCCCTATAGCTCGCGAGTAGTGTTCCGCACCACTCGACTTCTACCGAGGACTCGACATTAAGCATAGCACCTAATAGCGAGCGGCTGGACTAAACTGAACCAAACCCATAGGAATACATGTGGATATATGCAACTAAGGTTTCAATCAAGTCCTACACGTAATGCACATTTCATGACTCGCACACATGTGAGAAAAAGGAAAGTTTGTAAAACATAGGAGTGCACCGGGGCTTGCCTTGGGCCTTAAGGTCAGTACACTAAAACAAGTTAGCAGCAGCACCAAATTCACCATGGCGATGATTTCCACCACTTCGGTTCCGGCGTCGTTTCCTGAATGGATGCAATGCAAAGCAAGAATTATTGTGAAAGTTCATGGAACTTCCTTGATAAAAAGGAATGCAATGACATGATGCACAAAAGGTTACAAGGTTCAGAAATAACACAAAAAGATGTTTAGTACTTTTGTTTGAAGTACTTCCATGAAATAACGACAAGAAGGTTAAGTTTTAAAGATCGATACAAGGAATTTATTTCGAAATTCTCTTTAACATGGTTCTGGAAGTCAAGAATTTTATTTTGCATTTTTCCTAGCATGGCACTACTAAGAGCAGTAACATATCCAAAAATTGGATTAAAAGTATACAAGGATAAAATACCAAAATTAAGACAAGAAAAAGCTTACAACTGAAATTGCTCCTAAAATATGAGGAATTTAAATATGCCACTTGGTCAACAGTTAGGGAATGCCATGAGATGCCTGCATACCAAGAATTAGCATTTTTACATGAATAGAAATGCCTATAAAATTATCTTTAGGTTTTTTATTCTCTGAATTTTGTACAAAAATTGGTAGAGATTTCACGAGTTCATGTTATACCACTGGGTAGATCTAGGAACAAGGATTCGAAAAAAATTTGTTTTACAATTTTACAATTTTTCTACGAATTTATATCAATTTTACAAGTTCAGTCAAATTTCTGAGAAAAAGGAAAAGGAAAAAGCCAGGCGTTTCTGTAGCGGTGGCAATGGCGCGGCGCGCGCGGCTGCTGCGGTGGTGGCATGGCCGGCGTTCTGGACGAACGGCGGCGATCTGCGGGAGAAGGAGGGGAGCACCGTGACGAGGAGAGGAAGGCGACCACATACGCCTAGCTTGTGCACGTGCGCGGTCGACGGAGGTGTGTGCCGGCGGCGAGGGACGGCACGGCGACGACTTGGCGGCGGCGTTCCCGTCGATGGGGTGGCCGTCTGGTCGAAACGGCGGGAGCATAAGCTTCAGAGCGTCGGGGCGGACCTCGCCATCGATGATGTCGACGAGGAAAATGGCCAGAAGATGGAGTTCGCCTTTGAGGTGGCCGGGTCCGACGGTGGCGGCGGGGAATCTCCTTTTTCCGGCGAGCTCAGCTGAGAAAAAGGGAGGGGAAATGGTTCAGGGATGTGCGCGAGGGAGTTTTGGAGCCTCGGGCGAAAGGAATTGGAGGGGGACGCACCGTGGGCGGCGAATCGGACGGTGGCGTCGACGTTGCTCCCGCGTCGGCCATGGAGGAAAAGATGGCTCGATCTCCGATAGAGAGAGAGAAACACGAGTGTGTGCTAAGGGGAGGCTATAGAGGGCTCTTGCGCAGGTTTTCGGTATGGAGACTTTGGCCTGGGGGTGGCTGGGCGGCGGTGGACGGCGGGGGTTTAAGCTGGGGCGGCCATGGCGGTGGTGGCGGTTCGGTCGCGGGAGGAAGAAGAAAAAGAACGAGAGAGGAGAAACGACTGGCAGCTGGGGAGGGAGAAAAAAAAATGTGGTCGCGGTGGCGTGCGAGCAGGAAGGCCATCGAGTGCCCACGCCCGAGCTCCTGCGACGGCCGTCGGCGGCAGGCGGCGCGCCAGAAGCGAAGCGAGGAGAGCAGAGGGAGACGTGGCGCTACAGTGGCCTTTTTGATTTTTCAAATCGATTCAAACGTGTGAACTTTGGAGCTTCCAAGCACTAGCTTCCAAAAGCCCAAAAATTCCAGAAAAAGGCAGGGTGAAAGGTCAAACCTCAAGGAACATCTTTCCTTATTGGCACTTTTCAAATTTCGGCCAAGATTTTGAATTAAAATTCAGTAAAGACAGAAATTGTTTGAATGTTCCTCCATTTATTTAATTATTTCCCTTATCCGAAAAATTCTGGAAAAAAAAAGGTCCAAAATTCTTTCTTGGGACATGTAACCCAAATACCATGTCAGTGGGTCCCACTTTTGTGCAAAATTTTTGAAGTTCTTGTTCAAGCTCATATTTGACCAATTTTCAAGGAATTATTTTTGGTTTGAAAGTTTAAACATGAGCACTTGAACTTTAGAACAATTTGCACTAACAGAGCAATTAGAAGCATGATTAGGGTTTTTATAAACCAGGGATGTTACAATTACTATGATCGCGATCTGACAACTAAGCTATTCCAAGAGGTTCTTAAAAAAAACTAAGCTTATTCAAGAGGGCTTCATAAACTTTTCCTAAATCAAACTATTGGTGTTTAATCAAAAAACTATCTCCAACTTTTTCATTCCCAAAAATTCGCAAGTACAAAGGCGTTGTCTCATAGTTCGCCTCATGCGTAACACGTAATCTTCAGACGGTCTATTAGATCACATGTAGAATCGGTGATTGTTTTAGTTGTTTCGTAGTTTTTTTGACGAAAAAATGGCAGGTGCTCTGCCTTTGCATTAAGAGAGAGGAATCAGAAATACAAGAAATACATAGTGCAGATTATTACAGTCCAGGCAGCCGTAGCTTGCTCGGTAGGAAAAGTTCATAATCCTAGTGAAATAAAGAGAGGAAAAAAACACATGGCCAACATGCTGGCTAGAGAACAGATGAGCAGGAAAAGCGAGGTTAAGGGGAGAAAAACAGGCGTTGCAGTCTCTAGTTTACGACTTCTCCCGCCGCGCTATTTCCACATTCTTCTTCCTGTCGTGTGTTCGCTAAGCTGTAGAGGTTAATTTCCTTCCTTGCCACGATCGCCACTTGGAAGTGGTCTCTTAGCTTGTTTTCAAAAATCCGCATGTTCCGCCCCCTTCCAGACATTCCACCATGTATAGAACAATACATCGGCAGCCCTTTTTCGATGCGCCCTACTGATGGTGCCGGTGTTTTGAATTAGCCACGACACAACTCCCGGTTGCTGCGCATCCCTTATCTGAGCATCTGCAAAACCTGTCCAGGTCCAAACCAGCTGTACGACTTGTTTGGCAAATGTGCAGGCCGTTAGCAGGTGCTCTGCATCTTCCGGTCCTGATTGGCATAAAGGACATGTTGGATTGTGCCGCCATCCTCTTCTCGCCAGGTTATCCGCAGTCAAAAAAATTTCATGCATTGCTATCCATGCGAAGAAGACAAACTTAGGCTCAGCTTTAGCCTTCCACAGCGTGGCCGTTGGGAACGGCGCATGTGCCCCATGAAACTGCACTCTGGATATGCTGAGGCCGCGGTGTAATTTCCATTAGAGGTTCATCTCCAAGTGTAAGCTTCATGACCATTGGAGTTTGGAAACCCCAAAGGTATGAATGTTTTGGTGATTGGGTGACCATATTGATGTGACTAACATTCCTTGTAGGATATACAGATGGTCATGTCAATGAAGCGTCGTCTCACATACTCTATCTATCAACGACTTGGTGATTGGTTGCCTCGACAATTCGGATCGAGAACTTGATGGAGTCGCGGAGAAGATGTGGATCAAGGCTAAGGACATGCTAGATCCAAGCGAGTGTTGCTTGGTTAGATGTTAGCTTGAGTCCATAGGAAAAAACCGGACTATCAAGAGGGATCGAATTGGTTCTCTTAGCGCACACTAGGTTAGAGATCATATGGATGCATAGTGAGTCTCTCGAGGGCTAGGGTGGCTGAAGAGAAGAAGAGGAACCAAGGACGAAGAAGTTGGAAGCAAGGATCAAGAGTGGATCAAGTTTTCAGCTTATCCGGTAGAGACCGGACAGTACGGTCCTAGGGACCGTACGGTACGGTCTTCATTGAAGATCCAGACAGAGAAGTGAAGTCTCGGGATGCTGAGAAAATGAAGACCGGACAATGGACCGTATGGTACGGTCAAGGAGACCGGACAGTACGGTCATAAGATGATTTCCAGACAGAGAAGATGGAGTTTCTGGAAGTGGAAGAAATGAAGACCGGACAATCGACCGGACGGTACGGTCCTAGGGACCGGACAGTACGGTCTTCATTGGAGATGAAGAAGAAGATGGAGATGCGCCTGGAAATAGAGACCGGACAATACGGTCTGGAAGAGACCGGACAGTACGGTCCTTTGTACGGTCTCTAGTTTCGCAGGGCACTTTTGGGCAACGGCTAGTTTTGGGTTGGTAGCCTATAAATAGTTGGTTGCCCGCCCCTTGAGGGGTCTCTTGGCCATTGTTGGAGTGCAGGAAACTCAGAGGGAGCCAAGAGCAAGAGAGAGAAGCACTTGAGAAGGATTTGGAGTGATCCTAGTGCTTGAGAGAGTAGCAATTGCATCCACTTGATCTCTAGGCTAGTGTGAGCTTGAGAGAGTCACTTCGGTTTGTTACTCTTGGTCTATGGCAAGGCCTAGACCGGTTAGGCGTTGGTGTTGAGCTGTCCAAGGAGATTGTGGAAGCTAACACAAGTTTGTACACGGTCTTGGAGCTTCCCGTGCGAAAGAAGCATCACTAGTGGAGCGCCCTTTGGCACGCATCACGTGCGGAGCCTTACCTCCGGAAGAGTACCCGGGATCGAGCCCGGCGGGACGTGCCCGCGACTTCACTCGGAGGGTGAAGTGTGCTCTAGGAGGGATCGCCATCGAGCGGAGGGACGGGGTCGAGACTCCGGCGGGAGTGACCCAACGTGGAGTAGGGGAAGGCGCCACCCTTCCGAGACCACGGAAAAAATCATGAGCATTCCTATCTCTATCTCCTTTACATACTAGCATTTACGCTTCCGCATTTACCTTTATGTGCTAGTAGAATTGCATGATAGGTTGTCTCTTTACTACTTGGTAGAATTGCTTGCTAGGGTGTTGCTTGTTGCATAGACTAGATTGTGTGCGCGCATCGCTTGCTTTTGTTATCACCATATCTAGTCTTGCTAGCTTCACGCCTAAAGTACGCATGGGAGAAATTGTTGACACACCGATTCACCCCCCCTCTCGGTGCCCTTGATCCTTTCAAGTGGTATCAGAGCCTCGTTGCTCAAATAGGGCTTAACCGCCTTGAGTAAGGATGCCGAGAGATCATGGGCCGCCCCCGTTCGATGGGACCGACTATGCCTATTGGAAAGCTCGCATGCAAGCTTACCTCGAGGCTCTCGATCCTCTCGCATGGGAGGTGGTAAGTACCGGTGTCTCTCTAAGGACTCCCATTGGTACTCTTGATGTGAATCTTGCAAAGGCAAATGCTAAAGCTAAAAATGCCTTGTTTGAAGCTATCACTAAAGAGGTCTTTGCTCGAGTCAAGTCCGCGGGTACCGCTCATGAAGTGTGGACTCAAATTCAACAAATTCATGAGGGTTCCACGGACGTGAAAGAGGAAAGATACTATGTGCTAAAGAACAAGTATGATGACTTTGCCATGACTTCAAATGAGCTAATCAATGATACTTACTCTCGCTTGAATGTGCTTGTAGAGGATATCAACTCTCTCGGTGTGAAGGACAAGATTGATGATGGTGACCTTGTGCGGAAGATCTTGAGGATTCTCCAAGGGAGAAATATGGAGCACTCATCACATGTCTATTCAACACCGACATTCAAGCCCTCACAACCCACAAGCTACTTGGGAAGATCACCGCCTTCGAGAGCTACAACCTCGACAAGAAGCTTGATGAGAAGCCCTCCAAGAATCTTGCTTTTGCATCCGAGGGGTCAAGCAAGAAGATGAAGAAGGTGGTGACTCAAGATTCAAGTGATGAAGAGCTCGAAGAAGATGTTGAAGACTTGTTGCAACTTCATCCCAATGATCTAGCACTCCTCATGAAGAGAAGCAACTTCTTCAAGAGAAGATTCATCAACAAGAAAGATGCCGAGTGCTACAATTGTGGGGAGAAGGGTCACTTTGCCAAGGAATGTCCGAAGCCAATCAAGAAGAGCAAGAAGAAGACTCAAGAGTCAAGCGATGATGAAGAAGAAGACCCTAGAAGCAAGTACAAGGCAAGGAAGAGGTTTGTCAAGAAGGAAAGCTCTAGAGGTAAAGACAAGAGAAGATCATCTCGCAAGGGACTCTATGTTGGAGAGTGGGTTTCGGATGATGATAGTGATGAAGAAGAAAGTGATGACTCATCCTCCAAGGGAAAGAAAATGGCCGGTATTGCTCTCACCAACATCTCCGAGATTTTACCTCCACCACCTACTTGCTTGATGGCCACAGAAGATGATAGTAGTGAGGATGAGGAGAGCGAGTCCGATAAAGAGTTTGGTGAAGAGGATAAGCCCACATATGAGGAACTCTTGGATAGCATTCTCCTAACCGGCAAGATGATCATGAAGAAGGACAAGACCATTGCTCGGTTGGAGAAGGAACATGATGTGGCCGCTTTCCGAGTTCGTCAACTTGAGGGTGAACTTAGGGACTTATCCATCTCTCACAAGGCTCTTGATGAAGACTATGACAAGCTTGAGGAAGACCACATGAAGCTCAAGGAGAAGTCCAAGTTACTAGAGGATGAGATCAAGCATCTTTCCACTTCGCTCATGACCTTGGATGAAAGCTATGACAAGCTCAAGGTTGAACACATGAGGCTCAACGGCAAGTTCAAGGTTCTTGAGGAAGAACATCAATCCCTCCTCGAAAAGTGTAACACTTCTTCTTCTAGTTCATCTATTTCCGATTCTTCATATATTACTTGTGATGGACTAACTCCCTCTCTTGAGAGCATCTCTCTTGATGAGAACATTTTGAAGGAATATCATCAACTCAAGGAGGAGAGAGCTTCGGTGATGGACGGCTTCGAGAGGCTCACAAGGGGAAGGACCATCCATAAGGAGATACTTGGTCGGAACCTTGTGAACAACCCCGGGCACAAGGGACTCGGCTCCTACCCCGCCGCCATCAACCTCATCGGCAAGGACGAGGACATTCCACCTTGGGTAGTTCCCCTCATGGCGGACGACTACTATTGTGAGAAGTGTTGCCGAGACGGCCACACTAGCAAGAATTGTCCCAAGGTGAGAAGTTCCAAGGTTTTGCCTAACGCTAACTTGTTCCATGGAATACACACTACAAGCTCTTTAGGGACAAGAAAGGCAAGGTGAAGGCAAAGGCTCTTGGATCACCCGACAAGAGGAGGATGATGAGGAAGATTTGGGTGCCCAAATGCATAGTTGACCTTGAGAGGCCAACCAAGTGCGAGTGGGCTCCCAAGACCAAGACCTAGAAGGGTGATGGTGGTGGACCGTGCGCCGCAACGACAACTCATGAACGTCCACCACAAGCTTCGAGTGCTTCATCGACATATCTACTCTTCAAGGAGGTAACTTGTATCATAGTAGTTTCTTTTCTTGCTTTTGCTTGCATGGTAGCTAGGTGCTCCTTTGTGAACTAGTATGTTTGCATTCATGCATATGTTAATAACTAAAAGAAAAGAACATAAAAATTAGTTCAAGGTCTAACTTTCTCAAGATAGCTATGAGCATGGGGGATGCTTGAGTTGGTGGACCGATGGACTCAAGGCAAGGTTTGGCTCATAGTGAGTAAGCTTGAGAGAGGCTCAAACTTGACCTTGAGTAGGTTTCCTTTATGCGTTGTCTTAACTTTGCTTGCATATCACATGGCATGTTTACTTTCTCTTGCATTGTATGATATGCTTGTCTCATGCATTGCATATAGGAAATCACAAAGGAGTTGTCACACTATGAGGAAGTGTTCATTCGCAATATGATCTCACATCTCATAGAAGTGTGACTAAAGAAAAGAATTGTGCTTCATGCCCATTGAGTCTTGCTAAATGATCCTCAAGGTTAAATTTACTTGCACGGATCATAGGCAAATGGCTCATACATACCCCTCCTTTGGTTTTATTGCTTTTGGTTCTTATTGGTTGCATCTTATTTGCCGATTGAAAAATTACTATAAGCCTATGCGCAACCTATATTGGTTTATTTTCAAAGGAGTGTTTGAGAGTTCCCCTTCTAGTCCATGTTTGGTGTTTATTTGATTCTTGTGTGAGAAACTTGGACTTAGAAGGAAATTCCTTGAAAATCAGCATTTCTGGACCTGACCGTACAATACGGTCAAAGGGACCGTACAATACGGTGTGCTTTTGCACGAGATCCTTCGAAACCTGAGGCAGAAAGGAGACCGGACAATACGGTCCTACAGACCGTACAATGCGGTCTCTATAGATTAACTGTCAGGGTTCCAAAGGAGACCGTACAATACGATCCCCATGACCGTACATACGGTCTGGTTAACTTCATCGGGAGATCTTTTCAATCCAATCCGTTGATTCCTATCCCGATCAATCGTGGCCGTCGATTTGAACTTACCCTAATCCTAACGGCCGGTTCCGTTTTACTGTGCATCTTCCTCCAAAATCCACCGCCGCCGTTCGCGCCTCCACTCCCGCCTCGCCGTTCCCGCGCGCGCGCGCCCGTACGCCGCCGTCGACCTGCCGCCGCGCTCGCCGCCGACGAGCCCCAGCCACCGCAGCCGCCGCGCGCCGCACCTGCTCCTCCACACGCGCCGGCGCCCTTGCAAACCCTAGCGCCGCGCCGCCGCCTCCACCCCACCGAGCTGCCGCCGCTTCGCCTGCCCGTGCGCCGAGCGTCGCCGGAGCAGGAGCCGTCGACCTCGCCGTCGACAACACCACGAGGAGGAGCTCCACCACGCACGCGTTCACGAGCTGCTGCTCGCTTCCCCCTCGCGTGCGATTGCTCCTCACAGCACTTCACCGGACCGCCGCCCTCACCGACGATCGTCCACGATTTCATTGCTCCGGTGAGCCACTGGGTACTCCGGCGTTTTCTTTTGCACAGTAGCCGATCCGATTCTAATTCCTATCTAGGGTTTGAGCCGTTCTTTCCTTCATCGTTGAAAATCCCTAGAAAATTCGATCAAAATTGCTCCTTTATTGCGAACTAATATATACTGCTTCATTTTGTTTCGCAATTTAGGATACCATATGTCGTAGAGGTCGCATGTCATCTCTTATACCTACGATATTTTGGTAATTGGTCGCTTTGTGTCGATTTCCGTTTCCATACCATACACTTAGCTCGACACTAGCATTTCCTCAATTAGTGTCGTATTTCGATGTTGCATATCTAGTATGACACTAGTTGATCTCCACCGATAATCGACAATGCCGTAGTTCCCCATTGCATATTTGCCGGCATTGTGTCCTTTACCTCTGCGCTAGGACTTCATATAGATTCATGCGCTTACCTACGATTCTTGCTTATAGATTATAGTAGGTTATTCTATACTCATATACCCTGTCTATTCCTATCGTGCAGTGGCAGTTGTCAGCAGGCAGTGGGCAGTTGACAGCAGAGCAGAGACAGTGGACGGATTGAGGGCCAAGCCCTTAGTCCTATCTTTGGCAGTCAGCCGTCAGTGGACGGGTTGGTGAGCCAAGCTCACTCGCCCTATCTTGTCTGCAGCCTAGTCAGCAGTTATGGCAGGAGGTTCTGGCAGAGGCAGAGGCAGGGGCAGAGGAGATCGTGACAGGGGCAAGGCCAAGCTTGTCGAGCAGCCCAAGAAGAAGAAGCAGAGGACTGGTGATCCAGAGTTGGACCGGATTCTCAGGGCAGCAGAGGTTGACCTACCAGCTAGCAGGGCCACTGACCTCAGGATCAGGGACATACCTGCTGGAGGACAGGGGGAGACTCCGAGGAGGTCTTCCAGGGCTAGAGCTACAGTGCAGCGGACTCCGTCCACCCGCGAGGTTGGTACGTCGAGGACCGCGCAGGAGCAGCCAGGTTCAGAGGCAGAGGAGAGTTCGCACTCAGATGCCGAGGTCACAGAGTCTGACAGACAGAGGATGGCAGTCAAGTTCTGTGCTCTTGACAGGACTGCTACTCTCAGGGATGTGCTTGCTGAGGACGCACTCAGGCTGCCAGGCCCCGTCCTCAAGAAGTTCAGGAGAGTCAGTGAGGAGACATGGGTACCTGCCAGGAGGGACCCACAGGCAGGAGGTCGCTTCTGGACCCTACTACAGCAGAGGATAGCAGCTGGGTTGAGGAGCAGACTGCGGACAGACGGAGCTAGTAAGCTCTTTGTTACTCACCAGCACTGCAGCATAGAGGCTGCCAGCAGAGGTGCCGGGACAGACTTCACTCAGCACTTGTCTTATATCCCGGGCCTCCAGGAGATCATCACTACACTGATGCGTTGGGATTATGATATAGTGATAGATTTCTA
The DNA here is from genome assembly GCA_012490785.1 of Eragrostis nindensis. Taxonomy (NCBI): domain Eukaryota; kingdom Viridiplantae; phylum Streptophyta; class Magnoliopsida; order Poales; family Poaceae; genus Eragrostis; species Eragrostis nindensis. The sequence goes on along the minus strand of JAAXCT010001091.1, from coordinate 194,372 downwards.
CGCTTCTCTGTGGATTGCCCCAGATCGGTCTTCTATATGGTTCATGCTCAGAGGGCAGCCCCACAGAGTGACGAGGGAGAACCTAGTAGAGGCCCTAGAGACTGTTCAGCACGAGACTAGGGTGTTTCCTCTTGCTCACCCAGGGATGGAGCCTCCCCGCAGACCTCTTGGAGGACACTTACCTTCAGACGAGGATATGAGTATTGCCTTTCCTCCACCACACCCGGAGAACTTCAGCCGAGCTCACACCAGACTTACACATGAGGGCAGAGTTCTCAGGAGTATACTGAGCAGGACGATAGTTCCCAGGAGTGGATACAGAGATCAGTTCTCCATCCTTACTCAGTGGGTTGTGATGTTGATGCTGAGGCACAGAGGCTTTGATTTGGTTGATCTGATACTGTGCCAGATGGAGGATGTTATTGCTGAGAGTATAGCTGCCAGACACTTAGCCTTTGCACCTCTGATCTGCTACATTCTGAGGAGGCTACAGTTGTTGTCTCAGGAGGACTACGACGAGCTGCCCAAGGTGACCACAGCGTACACTCCCTTACCTGCCTCCGACAGACGGGTTGCTACCCGGGAGTCAGCTTCGCAGGGGAGTTCTTCACAGGGCTTAGGTGACACGGCTACCGAGACCGAGCAGCATATCCAGACTGGTAGTCATATGGAGTCCATTCCTGAGGACGTTACTCCGGACTCTAGAGCAGGACCTTCAGCCTCTGCTACAGCTCCAGCACAGACAGATGCACTTCTACGTGCAGAGCTAGCAGAGCTCCGTAGAGAGATCCGGAGTCAGAGAGAGGACAGAGAGAGGGACAGACAGATGATGGACAGCGTCATACACACTCAGAGGGAGTTGGCTACTGGCATGTCTTCGTTGTTCACTGGATTTGAGGCGATCGCTCAGACTCTTCGTCTTTTTGGACAGGCACTGCCAGGTCTCCCGTCTTTCCCTCCTATCACCTTTCCAGGTGTGCTGCCACCAGACACAGTTCGCTTTCAGCAGCTACAGCAGCAGCAGTTTGCTCAGACACAGGGAGGACAGTCTTCCAGCCAGGGACAGTACTTCAGCACCTTACTCACGGCTCCCATCTCACCTGCTGGTGCACCTACGGTGGGGCCGTCGACGTCCACGTTTGCTGGTTTGACAGGAGAGGCAGGACCTTCTCAGCAGTACTTCTCTTCACCGGGCCTCTCCATGACTCCGTCAGCTCTTCTTGCTACTACAGCTCCGAGCTTCTCACCGCTTCAGCTGACGAGTCCTTTCTTTGTGTCACCACTGCCAGCTCGTACACTCGACTTCGACACAGTAGTACAGACCACCTCAGTGCAGACAGATTCACTTCTTACAGCTTCACAGGCAGAGGTCGTGACTACTACAGCTGAGACAGCAGCAGTGGAGCAGACAGAGTCTCCCAGGACACCTACTCCGTCTCGAGTTGTTGAGCCCTCAGCAGATCTCACTGACTTTGGCTACTCTCGTGAGGAGTTACGTGAGGCTCTTGCCACAGGCACCTCTCCAGAGCAGCAGACAGCACCCTCCAGGACTCCTTCACCACCTCCAGAGTTTGAGTACACTGGCACTTCTTCTGAGCAGCCGCAGCCACAGCAGGGCACCTCTTCAGCTCCAGAGCTTTCAGTGACTACTACCACTGCACCTCCTCCAGCCTCCGATGCGTAGGACAGCAGTTTTCTCTTTCCATCTTTCTCTTTTTGGTCATTGGTGCCAAAGGGGGAGAGAGATAGAGAGATCTTGTATAGGTCTAGGGGGAGTAGTGGAGTGATCTTGTGCTCAGGGGGAGTGTGAGACAGCTTTTGTCCAGGGGGAGATCGTTTGGTACTTCATTGTATATTCTTTTGGTTCTTCGTGGTTCTTGTTGAGCTTGATTTGCTTTTGCTTGTGTTTAGCTCATCAAGAATGCACTTGGTTTCTTTTACATACACTTGCTCGTTATCTATATATCTTGCATATTGCTCTGTCTCTAGTATATTGCTCTGATATATTGCTCTGAGTTTGTGTATGTTCACCTGGATGCGCCTATTTATATCTATCTTGCCAGGTTTCCTCTTTCTGTGATGATATGTGCACTCACTTGCTTTTGCAGGAATATCTTATAATCTCATCATCACAGAGTTGTGGTCACAGCTCATGTTTTTATTCCATATATATCACCCATGTGCTCTAACTCCTTTTTTGCAGGTGATACCTTTTGAGCTATGACTACCTAGTTCTCCGTTTTACTTGTTCTTCATTTCATATCCTATCTTATCAATCACTCTTGTGCTTTACATTCTCTATCTTATGATATGTGTTGTCACCAATCACCAAAAGGGGGAGATTGTAAGCTTCATGACCATTGGAGTTTGGAAACCCCAAAGGTATGAATGTTTTGGTGATTGGGTGACCATATTGATGTGACTAACATTTCCTTGTAGGATATACAAATGGTCATGTCAATGAAGCGTCGTCTCACATACTCTATCTATCGACGACTTGGTGATTGGTTGCCTCGACAATTCGGATCGAGAACTTGATGGAGTCGCGGAGAAGATGTGGATCAAGGCTAAGGACATGCTAGATCCAAGCGAGTGTTGCTTGGTTAGATGTTAGCTTGAGTCCATAGGAAAAACCGGACTATCAAGAGGGATCGAATTGGTTCTCTTAGCGCACACTAGGTTAGAGATCATATGGATGCATAGTGAGTCTCTCGAGGGCTAGGGTGGCTGAAGAGAAGAAGAGGAACCAAGGACGAAGAAGTTGGAAGCAAGGATCAAGAGTGGATCAAGTTTTCAGCTTATCCGGTAGAGACCGGACAGTACGGTCCTAGGGACCGTATGGTACGGTCTTCATTGAAGATCCAGACAGAGAAGTGAAGTCTCGGGATGCTGAGAAAATGAAGACCGGACAATGGACCGTATGGTACGGTCAAGGAGACCGGACAGTACGGTCATCAGATGATTTCCAGACAGAGAAGATGGAGTTTCTGGAAGTGGAAGAAATGAAGACCGGACAATCGACCGGACGGTACGGTCCTAGGGACCGGACAGTACGGTCTTCATTGGAGATGAAGAAGAAGATGGAGATGCGCCTGGAAATAGAGACCGGACAATACGGTCTGGAAGAGACCGGACAGTACGGTCCTTTGTACGGTCTCTAGTTTCGCAGGGCACTTTTGGGCAACGGCTAGTTTTGGGTTGGTAGCCTATAAATAGTTGGTTGCCCGCCCCTTGAGGGGTCTCTTGGCCATTGTTGGAGTGCAGGAAACTCAGAGGGAGCCAAGAGCAAGAGAGAGAAGCACTTGAGAAGGATTTGGAGTGATCCTAGTGCTTGAGAGAGTAGCAATTGCATCCACTTGATCTCTAGGCTAGTGTGAGCTTGAGAGAGTCACTTCGGTTTGTTACTCTTGGTCTATGGCAAGGCCTAGACCGGTTAGGCGTTGGTGTTGAGCTGTCCAAGGAGATTGTGGAAGCTAACACAAGTTTGTACACGGTCTTGGAGCTTCTCGTGCGAAAGAAGCATCACTAGTGGAGCGCCCTTTGGCACGCATCACGTGCGGAGCCTTACCTCCGGAAGAGTACCCGGGATCGAGCCCGGCGGGACGTGCCCGCGACTTCACTCGGAGGGTGAAGTGTGCTCTAGGAGGGATCGCCATCGAGCGGAGGGACGGGGTCGAGACTCCGGCGGGAGTGACCCAACGTGGAGTAGGGGAAGGCGCCACCCTTCCGAGACCACGGGAAAAATCATGAGCATTCCTATCTCTATCTCCTTTACATACTAGCATTTACGCTTCCGCATTTACCTTTATGTGCTAGTAGAATTGCATGATAGGTTGTCTCTTTACTACTTGGTAGAATTGCTTGCTAGGGTGTTGCTTGTTGCATAGACTAGATTGTGTGCGCGCATCGCTTGCTTTTGTTATCACCATATCTAGTCTGCTAGCTTCACGCCTAAAGTACGCATGGGAGAAATTGTTGACACACCGATTCAACCCCCCCCCTCTCGGTGCCCTTGATCCTTTCACCAAGTTATTGTATCCTGCACGCCCTGCTGTAACTGAACATTTTAGATTAAACCGCGAAGGGTCACAAATTATCTAGCCTGCTGTTGGCTTGTTATTCTTCTCACTAAAAATTATCCAGCTACTGTCAGTTAACTCTTGTGCGACAGTTCTGTTTTTGAAGTGTGCCAGCTTGAAAAGGTTTGGTGCTATTTCTTGTGGCGATTGTCCTTGTAGCCATCCATCTCGCCAAAACAAAATTTTTTCACCATGCCCCAGCGTGATTATCGTGGATGCCTGAAAAAGAGCACTGTCCGTGTCGTCGCATGGCAAACTCGTTCCTTGCCATGGCTTTGTTTCATCCGTCCCTTGCATCCAGTACCATCTTTGCCTCAGAGCTCTTCCAAATTTCTCCAAATCCATGATTCCTAGCCCACGTAATTCCTTTGGCCTGCGCACTGTTTGCCAGTTTACAAGAGAAACGCCAGATACGCTGTCCTCTCCATCTTTTCTTAGTAGTAATTGTATTTTTTCTTAATTTGTGAATGAGTAAAAAGAATATTTATGAGTTGTATGACAACTATAACTCGTACAATGGTGTGTAAGACCGTTTCATATTCCCAAATTTGAACATCTGAGGTGGTTGCTTCGCGAAACAATCACATCTTTCTCTCTCCATCCTCATCAAAAATCCTATGTAGCGTTGCCTGAGACGTGCTATGAGATTGATTACGTGTAGCATTGTAGCTGCCTTTATATCTACTAGCTACAAACAAGGGAAGAATTGAGGACCATATTCCTTATATTTTCAATAGAATTAATGTTTATGTGGCCTCAAACGTTGATGTGTTTCAATCAAAAGTGTTTACGATTCTATTTTAGAGGGAGACTGTTGAAGATCACTCCTAATAATTTTTCAGTTGCTACAAAACAAGTTTGTGAGACCAATATGAAGATATCTCCTCGAAGGTGGATACTGGATACTATCTCTAAAGCACCTTTATGATCGATTAAAAAACACCGTTAAGATCCATGTATCTTTTTTCGGGTAAGATCCATGTAACCAATTGACCATTGCAAGGTGGATGCTATCCCCTGAGAAATTAATTACCTCATTCGCGAGTGATTGTTGAAAATTTGTCTATTCAAGCTACACGAAATTTGCCCCTTCCCATCCAGGAGTAGCATCTAAATCCAAGTGAAGAAGGCCGTGCATGCTTAGCGCCAGTTAAGCTCCGGCACGCCAACGCCCCTGCACGCCACGTAGAATGAATCTGGGCCGACGAGGCGCCGTTCCGAGAGACGGCGTCTCTGCCGCGCGGCAGCCCTAGGTCGGCCGCTCCGGATCACTGCGCTGCGCACCTGCTGCTGCGGCACGTCGTCGTACGTGAAGGACCGAACCGGACCGATTAGGCAGGCCCCCCTTTGGATTGGGGTTTATACTTCGGACCGAGATGCTTTCAAAGAGAACATGCATGTGCATCCTATATTAGTGGATACAAATGATGATAGAGTCAACAAACATTATATGTTCGGATTTGAAGGTGCATGGCTTACTCAGGAGGGTTTCAGGGAACAATTGATTACTAAATGGCCTGAAAGAGGAGAAATGGGAGCTCAAGATTACTGGAAATTAGTCAAAACTTCAATCAGGAAATTCTGCAAAGGTTGGGGAGCCAACTGTGGTGGACAGCTGAAAAAACAGAAAGCAGACTTGCTATTTAAGATAAGAGAAATAGATGAGAAAGCTGATGCCCAAGACCTGACATCACAAGAATGGCAACATAGATATAAACTGGAAGAAGAGTTAGAAAATATATATCTTTATGAGGAAATTTTATGGCAAGAAAGATGTGGAGAAAACTGGATTTTGAAAGGCGATTCCAACACTGTTTTTTTCCATCAAGTAGCAAATGGGAGAAAGAAAAAGTGCACAATCACGTCCCTAGAAACTGAGCAAGGAGAAATCAGTGACGAAACTGACCTCAAGAATCATATAGAAGGATTCTATAAAGAACTATTTGGGAGTGAACCTCCTGGAAACTTTCATCTGCATGAGAATACTTGGTCAAGCGAAAAGACAGTGTCGACTGAAGAAGCTAAAACTGATTGAACCCTTTAGTATGCAGGAAATTGAGATGGCTCTCAAAGAAATGAAGACAAATACAGCCCCAGGTCCAGATGGCTTGTCTGTTTTACAAAGAATTCTGGCCCCAAATCAAGGATACAATGTTAGAAATGTTCAATCTATTCCACAGTGAACAACTTAATCTCAGCAGATTGAACTATGGTTTGATATCACTCATCCCAAAATTGAAAGAAGCAAATAACATTAGACAATATAGACCAATATGCCTGCTGGGTGTAGATTACAAGCTCTTTACAAAGGTCCTCACCATGAGACTGACCAGGGTGGCAAGTAAACTATCAGTGAGCACCAGACAGCCTTTATTCCTGGTAGATTTATATTGGATGGAGTGGTCATATTGCACGAAATTCTACACGAAATTAGAGTTAAGAAGCAGAAGGGGATAGTGCTCAAACTGGACTTCGAGAAGGCATACGACAAAGTAAGTTGGAAATTCTTAGAAGAGGTGCTTGTACATAAGAAATTTCCTGGAAAATGGATTAGATGGATTAAGCAAGTTGTGGAAGGGGGAAAAGTTGGGATTAACTTGAATGGCTCCCCGGGAAACTACTTCAGGACGTTCAAAGGTCTCAGGCAGGGAGACCCCCTGTCTCCGTTGTTGTTTAATCTTATTGCAGACTCCTTAGACGCTTTGTTGACCAAAGCAAAGAATGAAAACCTAATTAGAGGTCTGGTGCCATACTTAATTGACGGTGGAATCACTCATCTTCAGTATGCTGACGACACCGTGATCTTTTTAAACTTAGATGAAGACTCAATAACAAACACCAAGTTTATCCTCTACTGTTTTGAGAACATGTCTGGACTAAAGATAAATTACCAGAAAAGTGAGGTGATAGTGTTGGGAGTAGAAGAGGAAGAACAGAGTAGAATTGCAAATATGTTCAACTGCAACACGGGAAAATTACCTATGAAATACCTGGGAATCACAGTACATACAAGGCATCTCAGCACTTCTGATTTTCACTCCATGGGGATCAAAATAGAGAAAAGGATGAGTACGTGGAAATGTGCATTTTTATCTTATGGAGGAAGATTGACATTGATAGAATCCTGTCTCAGCTCAATCCCTACTTATACAATGGGGATGTATCTGATACCTGAACCAATCCACCAAAGGATCCAATCTGCTAGAGCCGATTTTTTTTTGGCATGGCCCAGGGCAGAAAAAGAAATACCATATGGTGAAATGGGACACCATGGCCAAACCAAAAGAAAATGGAGGGTTGGGCCTGACTGATACCAGGATCATGAATGTTTGTTTATTGTCTAAATGGATCTTCAAATTAGAAAGAGGAGATGATGACCTGTGTTGTAGACTGCTTAGAAAAAAATATCTGAAGGACAAGGGTTTCTTTAGCAACAAGAGAGACGGGGGCTCACAATTCTGGAGGGGTTTACATGATGTTAAACAATATGCAATCCGAGGGCTGGTATATGTTACTGGAAAAGGAGACAAAACCAGATTCTGGCTAGATGCTTGGATAGATCCCTGTCCACTGAAAATCAAATTTAACAACCTGTTCAAGATTTGTTGCCAGCAGGGGTTAACAGTGGCGGAAGTTCTGAATACAGACATCAACCTTTCCTTTAGAAGAAACTTTGGTGAGGTGGAGATAGCCGAATGGGAACAGATGATAGAAATGTTGAGTTTAGTTAACCTGACAACCATCCCTGACACTGTGAAGTGGGCGTTTGAGAGATCTGGTAACTTTACAACATCATCTCTATACAAGCATCTCACTTTTGAGGGCAGAATAGACTCCAGAATGATGGAAATGTGGGATTCTAGACTACCACTTAAAGTGAGAATCTTCATGTGGATGCTGTTCCAGGATAAGATCCCCACAGCTGTACAATTAAAAAAGAAGAAATGGAAAGGCAGTGAGCTATGCAAAATGTGTAAAGCTAGAGAGACATCTAGACACCTTATGTTCATTTGTCCCTTGGCAAAACTGGTGTGGTGTGTGCTACGGGAATCTTTTAGATGGCCATCCACGCCAACTACCTTACAAGAATACATAGATTTAACAATGCAAAATAGTAGTCACAATCATAACAATCTCATGTTCTTCTTTCTAGGTTGCATTTGCTGGGCCCTTTGGCTGACTCGTAATGACTACATTTTTCGTGATGTTGTAAGCTTCATGACCATTGGAGCTAGGGAAACCCCAAGGTATGAATGTTTTGGTGATAGGATGAGAACCATGAATGTGACTAACACTCCTTGTGAGATCTTATAGGTCACATATGAAGAAAGCTCCGTCCGTTGGTGGTGAACGCCAACATACCATGAACTTAATTGACAAGGATGATTGGTTGCCTTCATCTACACAAGAACGGACTTGATGGAGTCGCGGAGAAGACATGGATCAAGGCTAAGGACATGCTAGATCCAAGCGGGTGTTGCTTGGTTAGATGTTAGCTTGAGTCCATAGGAAAAACCGGACTATCAAGAGGGTTCGAGGTGGTTCTCTTAGTACACACTAGTTATAGAGATCATTGGATGCATGGTGAGTCTCTCAAGGGCTAGGGTGGCAGAAGAGAGTTGAAGGAACCAAAAAGATCAAGTGTTGAAGAAGAAGATCAAGAAGAAGATCGAAGCTGCGAAGGCAGAAGAGACCGGACAGTACGGTCAAGGAGACCGTACAATACGGTCTACAGAGGAAATCCAGACAGAGAAGCTCAAGTTTCTGGAAGTTGAAGAATAGAGACCGGACAGTGGACCGGACAGTACGGTCCTAGGGACCGGACAGTACGGTCTCTATTGGGTTTTCCAGACAGAGAAGCTGAAGTTTCTGGAAGTCGAAGAATGAAGACCGGACAGTTTGACCGTACAATACGGTCGAGGACCGGACAGTACGGTCTTACAGGTGAAGAGCAACAGAGAAGGAGAAGTTTCTGTTGGCTGAAGAAGAATGGAGACCGGACAGTACGGTCCTAGGGACCGTACAATACGGTCTGGTCTGAGATGAGTTGCAGCACTCCCTGGATGCCGGTCTAGTGAAGACCGGACAGTACGGTCAGATGGAGATCGGACAGTACGGTCTACTGTACGGTCATCACGCAGACTGGGCACTTTTGGACAACGGCTAGTTTGAGGTTGGAGGCCTATATATAGTCGGTTGTTTACCTCTTTGAGGTGCTCTTGGACCCAGGAAAGAGGGGAGGTGCTGCCAAGAAGCCAAGAGGAAGAAGTGTGAAGCACTTGAGAAGGATTTGGAGTGATCCTAGTGCTTGAGAGAGTAGCAAGTTGCATCCTTTGATCTCTAGGCTAGTGTGGGCTTGAGAGAGTCATCTAGGGCTGTTACTCTTGGTCTATGGCAAGGCCTAGACCGGTTAGGCGTCGGTGTTGAGCTGTCCAAGGAGATTGTGGAAGTCGACACAAGTTTGTACACGGTCTTGGAGCTTCCCGTGCGAAAGAAGCATCACTAGTGGAGCGCCCTTTGGCACGCATCAAGTGCGGAGCCTTACCTCCGGAAGAGTACCCGGGATCGAGCCCGGCGGGACGTGCCCGCGACTTCACTCGGAGGGTGAAGTGTGCTCTAGGAGAGATCGCCATCGAGCGGAGGGACGGGGTCGAGACTCCGGCGGGAGTGACCCAACGTGGAGTAGGGGAAGGCGCCATCCTTCCGAGACCACGGGAAAACATCATGAGCATTCTCTATCCCTTCTCTTTTACTACTCGCATTTACTTATCGCACTTCATATGATTGCTTGTAGTACTTGAGTTGTGCTCTTATCTTGCTTGTATGTTTACCTTGGTACCTACTAGCTTCACTAGGTTTGCTTGATTGCCTTGCTCGTGTGCTTACTTGTTATAGCCTATCTAGTAGCTCTAAGGACTCTACTTAGTGTGCCTAGTATCTTGGTTGCCTTGTCTTGCCTAGGTTAAGTCTTCCGCTTTCTATCTATCTTGTGCTAGGTTGCTAGTGTGGCGTGATTGTGTTATCTATATGCACTAGCTATATAGGTTAAGGATACTCCTTAGTGTGCTTTACCTTGTTACTAGAACTAATTGCTAGGAGTTGTTTGGGGTAAGTGTTTGGAAATAGGTTCTAGAGTGCACCGATTCAAACCCCCCCCCCCCCCCCCCCCTCTCGGTCACACGATCCTTACAGATGTCATATGTACTTCACCGCAGGCTGTGGTGTACAAGGTGGTGTCGCTCATGTTGCGCTGGAAAATCCTGCTCAAGGCGGATGGGCGCGCTGAAGTGGAGAAAGTAGCGGAAGTAATCGCACAACAAGTGGAGACGCTGACCAACATGAGCTCTACTGCCACTTAGCTATACTTGGGTTGTAACTCCGTATGTTAGGCTATAACATAGATGGCTGTGTTTTTGGTAGAAGTACTTTAGAGTTTTTAGATTCCTTAGAATTGTCGCGGAGCTTGCCGATCGCCGCTGTGTGGGGCAGATCGCTAAACTGGTTATGTCGCCAGTGTAATAACTCATATTTTGCTTTCAAGTTAAAGCAGGGCGAAAGCCTTTTGTCTAAAACATGCATGTGCATCCATCATATGTTTTTTTTTTCTTTTTTTGCGGTGGGTGCATCCATCATATGAGTGTGCAGTGCAAATACACCAGGGCAAAGATAAAACGAAAGCTAGAATCCTTGAAAGATGGAAACCACCAGACCCTGGGTGGATTAAAGTAAACACAGATGGTGCTTTCCGGGCGAGCTCGGGCACAGGAGCTACTGGGGCAATTCTGCGGAATGAGGAAGGAGTTACACTCGCCGCGGAAGGAAGATGGGTGGACAACCTTGCTGACGCTGTTACAGCAGAAGCGATGGCGGCGAGAGATGGCTTGTTGCTGGCTGTGGCGTTGGGTTGCGACAAAGCTATTCTGGAGATCGACAATATCTCGCTTGCAAACTCTTTACGAACTGGAACACCCGATCGTTCAGCAATTCGTGGTTTTTGGCATGAAATCCATGAGCTTAGCAGGAGGTTTAGTTCTTTTGATGTTTCTTTTGTAAGGCGGCAAGCAAATTCAGCAGCTCACTGCTGTGCGAAAATGCCTACTGCGAGTAATAGAGTTGTGTCGTGTGTTGGTTACACTCCGAACTGGCTAATGGGAGCTGTAACTAAAGACTGTAATCCTGCTATAAGTTAATGAAAGCTCTGGTGATTTGCCCTAAAAAAAAAAAAGATAAAACGAAAGCTACGGAACAGGAAAAGAATATTGAACGAATCGGCAACCTGTCCCAGCAGCACCAGGCATGTAGCCAGGCCCAGGCACATGCACAGAACATAGCATATAAGTAGAACACAAGAAGCAGAAACATAAGGTAGCCACGAGAGCGAGCGGGACCGCGCGCTGCTCCTGCTACTCCAGGCACCACCAAACAGGCGAGCTTGTCCAGAGCGCCCACATGCAACGAACGGGACAGCAGCGGTACACCAAGCTAGTTTCCGGTGCCGACCTTGCGCGCCGCGTCGGGCCACGGTGCCTTGGCGTGCGCGACGGGCACTGCAGCCGGCGAGGTGAGCGCGGCCACGCCGGGGCCGGGGTCGCAGCAGTCCCAGCGGCAGCAGGGGGTCGGCAGGATCTGGGCGTCGCTCGTGCCCAGGACCAGGATGAGCGCCAGCGCGGCGGCTAGGACGATCTTGGAAGCCATTGGCAGCCTTACTGTGCGCGTCTGTGTGTCTCTTCCTGACGCGAGTGAGTACTACTACTTGTTTAGCTTTCTCGTGATCCCGTGATCAACAACCTTTGAAGGACTCTCGTCACCCTCCAATTTATAAGACGGACGAACGGACTTGATTTTCTTATACTCGCGAAAGACCGAACAATGTTACCCGCCCATGCGAGAATTTATCAGGGTGTGGAAATTGACTTAGTACATTGTACTGTCAGCAAATATCAGTGTTACAAAAACGTGCCGTTTTTACCAGACCAAGATTAAAGAAGCAGATTTGGCTGTGAATCAAGACACGTTAAAGCGTGCCGCCGCAACCACAAACAGAACCTGGATAACGCAGGAACAAATCCTCATCCGCATCAACGAATTAAACTTGTCATCAAGCCCATAATGCCATATCTTTCGTGGCTCGCAGTATCTTTCCATAGCAGTAACGCTGAGATTCAGCTCATTTCTACCAACGGGAAAATATCCGGCACAGGATACATCATGCGAGGGGCTGGCCCGTTGCCAAAACTTACGTTTGTCCGACTGCGATATGATATCACGATCTTTTCAGGCGCAGAGTAATGAGGACAAGAGGGTTTTCTACCTGGCGTCTTCTGCTGTTCTGCGCCGGCCATGGCTTCATCCGCGGAAGCCTGTGTCATATTCGGCAATGCTCCAAATGATTCTGGGACCTGCTTGCGGTGTAAAAGGAAAGCAAACCGTCCGGGTGGGTAGGACACATGGGTTCGCCGTGCTCGTTGCAGCAAAAGAAGGCTGTAGCTGGCCTTCTGAGACAGGGAGATGCAGATGGCAACCGGCGAGCACCGTCTGGGTCTTGCAGTTCAAGCAGAAGAAATGCGCCCGTGGTTTCCTGAAGCATGCATCTGATCTGCTGGTTCAGAACATGTTTGACGTCATTCTCGCAATGGCAACACTCGCCTCGAAACAAATCTGACAATCCAGAACTAGAATCATCTTTCACATTATTCCTTTTTAGGGAAAACGGAAAAGAGCTTTGAGTTGTTTCGTGAAATTAGTCCAGACAAATGTTGATGTTCTCAGAAGTTGCACGAAGAACACTGACAGATTTCTGAAAGTAAAGCTAGAAAAACATCCACATGATCCCCATGACACGTGAATATAATTCCATTGATAGTCTTGTAACCATTACAGCAGAGAGAACCATTTGTTCATCATAAACATTTGAGACGGCATTTCCTGGTGTGTTTTCAAACATTACCACCAGGAAAGATCTCACGGCCCTCTGCCGCCGTAACAACCTGGGAAAATACATAGAACACGCCGGAAATATGTGGCGTGATACAATCATCACACAGTAAGAACAGTCTACTAGACGTAACGTAAATCCGGGATTTCACCAAAGCCAATCTGACGTCCTGCTTGAGCAATCAGTCTCTCCTACTGATAATGGTTGTTGGATTTGCGTGCGGGGAAGGAGGAGGCACGGACTGTGTGTTCCGGTTCATGCCTCTCAGCCCGCCGCACGCTGTGTGGTTGCCGTCTCGGCAACAAATCAGTGCCCGCCCGCCATGACGACGGTGCCGGACAGCCCACGCGTTTTTGGGAGCAGGGTCACCGCCATGACCGCGCAGATCAGGGCGAAGACGCCGCCGATGCCGAAGGCCGGGGTGTTGCCCTTGTTGAAGGCGCCGTCGATGGGGCCGGCGGTGAGCGCGATCACCAGCTGCAACACAGGAGCAAATACGTACGGAATCAGAAACCATTATTGCAACATGAGTCATAATATTTGACCAGTTGCTGACGATCAAGAACGTGTTTTTTCCCCCACTCCTTTACCTGTGGAACGACGATGGCGATGTTGAGGACACCAATGGTGAGACCTTGGCCACCGCCCTCCTCGGTGGCAACCTCGGACGCGACTGCCCATGGGACGCTAAACAGCACCTGCAAGCACGCAACAGTTCGATAAGAATTGCAAACAAACAGCACGAATTTCTCGAAGTACAAGAAGAGCAACCAAAAGACTTACGGCCTGCGGGATGCCGATGAGCGCGAACATGGCAAGCGCGACGCCCTTGAGGGTTTTGTCGGGCCCGTAGAGGCCGGCGGTGAGGGTGTTGTTGTAGCCCTTGGTGGAGACGAGGCCGATGGCGACCATGGCGAACAGCAAGGCGCAGACCATGAGGTTGCTGATGGACCAGACGACACGCGACGTGAGCTTCCGGCACAGCTTGGGGATGAGGAACGACGCGACGCCGAGGGCGACGGAGCAGAAGAGCAGGCCGATGGCGCCCTCGCGGACTCCGGCGTTGTAGGCGTTCTCCTTGGCGAAGCTCCCCTGCGGCTCGCCGTGGTAGATCTCACGGGCCATCCAGTCGGTGTTGTACTGGAAGAAGGGGAACCACGACAGCTGCACACGTACATGCACCCAAAATGAGCCGAGAACCATGTCAGCCACGACGACACGGACAGCACGCCCGTCACGACACAGACATAGCGACATAGCAGACGCGTCGCGACATGAGTCAAGTGGGGATGGATAGATGGACGTACCCAAGTGACGGCCGTGACGGCGAGCACCTTGTACATGGAGGGAGGCAGGTTCTTGAGGCTCTTGAAGAGGTCGGCGAACGCGGAGAGGACCCCGCCCTCGGATTTGTCGAGGTCGTCCTTGCTGTACTGCTCCTCGTTGGCGACGCACAGGGTGACAGTCATGCTGATGATGATGAGGACCTGAACGAAAAAAACACAGAAACAATGTCAAAAAACCGAAGCAGGAGGAGGACACGATCCGTGCTAGAAAAACCGTACTCACCACAGCGGTGAAGAAGGCGCCCTTAAGATTCGCGCAGGCGTCGCAGCACGCTGCGGTCTTGAGGAAAGGGAACCACCTGATGACCCATGACGAAAACATCAGTCAATCGTAAAACAAAAATACAAGGCTGCTTTGACTAGAGTTGGGAGTGGATCTTGACTACATACACGTGCCACTTCGCGTTGGCGCCGGACAAGTAGCCGAGCACGCTGCCGAGCGCCATCCATATGGAGAAGATGGCCTGACCAACGTTAGGCCCGAACTGTGCCCCAGCTGCATCACACAACCACGTTGCATCAGGAATTTAATTAATCTTCGCGTCAGTATATCAAGTTCGAATTGAGACTGAGCATGACAAAAGCTCACCAGATAGGTCGGCCATCATCGCGCGAGCTGGTCCCTGAACAGGCATATACACCAAATTAATTTCATACATCAACATGCACGTTTGCAACATTCAGAAACACATTAGAAAAGAGAGCTAGAATTATACCTGGACGGTGTTGTTGGCGAAGTCGAGGAACCAGAAGCCAAGAATGTACACGTAGGCGGCGCTCTGGCGTTTGCCGTTGTACACGCTGCAGCCACAGACGGAGGAACGTGTGCTCAGTATACTGTGCATAATCGTTTCCACGGAAAAAGGAAAAGAAAGCTCAGCAACTCAGAGATAAGAGGCAGACCTGCAGTTCTCCTTCGTGTCACCGAGGCGGCTCCCGATGTCAGCCGAGAAACCAATCACCATCACCTGGAGGGATCACCGACGTTAGCAGTGAAACCTGACCTGAGCAAGTTGTACTACTGGTAGAAAGTGAATCAATAATCCAAGAAAACAGATGGGTGAACGTACAGAGAGACAGATGATGATGCATCCAGCAAGGATGAAAGGGCGCCTCCGCCCCATCTTCGCAGTGCATCGGTCGCTGTAGTAGCCAACAATGGGTTGCACCTACCCAGAAATCAATGGCCACATTAATCCCGGGCTTATAGGGAAAGAGGAGAGCATAAATGTACGTACGTATAGGTGTGAACGAACAAATAAACGGATCACTTTGATTCAACCTTATCCTTTTTAAAACGGAACATGATAAAAGCGGAAATAAATCAGGAGCGATCCGTTTCGTTCCGTACATGGCATTCGTATATTCACGAGGATTTTCGGATAAGATGAAATCTTTTTTTCCCCGGATATAATAAAGTAAAGGGAAGATCAAAAGTACAAATCTGGTGAAAGCACTTACCACAAATCCAGCAATAGGACCACAGATCCATGTCAGGGAAACGAGGGAGTGCGAGATCCCAAGAGTCTGGAACAGCACAGATCAACAATCCTTGTCAGGGAAAAGCACGCACGAACACAAAAGAAAGTCGACACGAACGCGCAAACAAAGCAAAGCACCTGGAGAGGAAAAGAAAAGGAGAAAAAAAGACGGTACACGTCGTACATACCTGCGAGTACGGCGAGAGGAGGGAGAGCTGCAGCGCCCAGCCGTACTGGATGCCGCCGGAGACCATGCACGCCAGGAAGAGCCGGACGATGCCCATCGCCGCCGGCTTCCCGCCGCCGCCATTGTCGCTGCGGCCGGCCTTCTCCACGTCCAAGGGCTGCGCCGCCCACCCGACGCGGCCGTCGACCTCCTTGCCGCCTTCCATGGCTGCGGAGAACCAAGAGGACGCGGATTTTGGTGGGGAACGAGAGAGATCGAGCGAGAGAAAGGGATGGGGTTTGGCAGTGATCACGGGTGTGCGAAGGGGAGAAGAGAACACGGGATGGCGGAAGCCAGGCCGGGGGACGCGGGGTTTTAAAGGCGGGGGGAGCCGAGCCGAGGGTGCCCGACGGCCGACGCGGGGTGGTTTATGGCGGGTGGCCCACCGGCAGTGAGACACCGGAGCGCAGTTTTATCCCGGCCAATCTGTTGCCGGATAAGGCCAGCGTGCCAGCTGGATGGAAGGCGTATTTACCCTGCTGTTCAAGAAACTGGGTGGGTGGAAAAGGGATATGCATGGCTGGCATTAATGGAGTGGATTACTCTGTTATCTGTAATACACACATTTGACCTCCTGGTTCATGGTTAAATGTGTGGATTAGTCTAGAAATTTCTTACTACTCCGACGTGGTGCTGAGTAGATCAATGCGCTGTAAACAGGTGAAATTCAGTGTCTAGTCCAGCAGTAGTACGAGTACTAGTATAAATTGGATTCGTCTTATCTACAGTACTAATTTATTTGCTTAGGGATGAACTGTGTCTGCTGTATGCCTAATGAATGACTTTATGGGTGGGACAGGTGGGATTTGGATTTATCTTATCCAATAATGTAGTGGTCTTATTTTGCTGGAATAAAATGCATGCATAGTCCAGATGGATAATAACTGAGTGGACTGGTAGGCTAGAGGTTGGAAACACATGAAAATTCAAACGGTGTGTGAAATCAGTCGAATGTATCTCCACACAAATCAAGCTAGGATGCTCTTATGGTGGGGTGTCATGAGTGTTTGACAGGCTGGAAAGTGATGGAATTTACATAGAAAGTGTTTAGCAAGCAAATAACCAGTTGCCATCACGGTTTGACCGAAATCTGAGCTGCATGCGTCATCTTATCACCTGTAATTTGGCATCCTACTGAAGATCGGAATGTGGATTGATACTCAGAATAACACCCTTCAGCTAGCTAGGCTTAATAGCTTGAACGAAAGGCGACCAGTCGGCAAGATTTGCCGTCGATTCATGATATGAAACAGGAACACGTCCTTTCGTTGAACGAAGAGAGAATCTTTCTACTCAAAGGATGAAACAAGCACGTCCCTGTTATATTTAAGAAGAACGGAACGATTGCTTCGCTACATATAGCTTTCCAGCGTGGTTCCAACAATGAAAATACAAACGAGTTTAGGCTCTTTCACCATCGTCCTTGTTTCTTTTTGAATCTTGGATCGTCTTGAGAGTGAAGATTAAAAATCAGACTTTCAGCAGCACGCGCGAGTTGACGGAAGACTTGGGCGCTTGCAATCATATGGAGCGTGCTCAAATGGCGGATAGCAGCTGTATGAACTGGAGGGCCTCCCTCTTGACGACTGGTAGTATGTTGCCTGAGAACAACAGGCTATTTGTATTAGGTCTTTGTTTTTTCTTTTCTGAACGTCGGATCCAATAATTTTTGTTTGATAGAGAAAATAACGGACACAGAAAATCTTGGATCATCTAGCAAGAGAAAATAAATCAGATTTTCAGCAGCACGCGTGACTTTGACGAAGACTTTGGCGCTTCCAATCAAGATGGGCTGATGGAGTATGCTGAGTGGCCGATAGAAGGTGCACTAATCGGGGGTCTTTGTAGTTGCTCCCTCTTGACGTTTGGTATATAGCATGATAACAACATGCTATTTGTATTAGAGCTGTTTTTCCTTTTGACTTTGGGCCCAACGGTTTTGGTTCAATAGGGGAAAAAATAATGGATACAGAAAATTAAGATATATATACATGGATGATGCTTGCTGAAGAACATGTGGAACACATATATGCTTGCACGATACAAAAACACATATGTGGATGTGATATGTTAACCAGACCCACCCACATTTGTTTCGACTCTGAAGAAATGAGTCATCACACTAGCCAGTACACTTGTTGCAGTCGGCTGAATTGTCCATATCGACCAGATGCTGGGCGATTTCACTTGAGCTGTTTGTTGGCTTGGTTGTAGTTCTGCGTATCCGTCTCTTGCTGTTACTCTCTCCGTTCTGAAAATGTTGACGTTCGGACAGCTCTCCGTAGTTCATTTTTAGTTCATGTTGGTTGTCTGAGGGAGTATGTGATTAATTAGTAAGCAAAGTTATGGGCTCATGCCGCGCATCATACTGCTAGAATATTTTCCATTTGTTGAGAAAAGTTTTAAAACAAGTAAACAAAAGAACACTTAACACAACGCAACAACCGCAGACTGGAACTTGGCTTCTAAGTAAGGTAGCCCCCAAAGCGCTGGACCGCCTGAAGTATATACATATACTGCCAGTTCAAAATCGTATAAATTTTCCATTCTACGATACAAATCTTAAACTGAAACATCAGCCCTTTATTAGTTGAGTCAAATAGTCGATCCCACTCAAACCTGTGCTGCTGACAAGGTCTCCAACATTTCCAGCTCAGAGGAAGAGACTCATCATGAATTCGTAATGCATTGCTTCTAAGGATCGCACAGGCATCATTACCATTGTTCGAAAAGGATAGCACTGGCACTGCCCTGCATCACTAGGGCCCGGAGATATGGGAGTAATGGGGAGGCAAGTGACACTCAGAATATTCGCCGGATTCCACCATCAATGACCACGGCGTGGAGCACATGGTACATTCACCAATCACAGACGCGGCGGCCGTTGGTGGGCCTCCGCTTGCAAAGTGGGCTCACGATGTGAAACCGAAATAAAACCTCCCATTAGGGGCGAGCGGGGCCCTCCATCAAATATAGCCAAGAAGAGCACAAACGATGTATATACTACATACAAATACAAGCAGAGAGCAGTAATCACGAACAATATATTCCAGTGAAGTCGAACAAGAGAACAAAGACTACGTACGTCACAAATACGAGCCACAGACAACAGCAGGTCAAATTGCCACCATAAATATACCCAGATTATGATATAGCGGTCTCCTTTAAGTCGGTCGACTTCATAAGGCATTAAGCAGTTCCCTACGGTAAGTTCCAGCTAAGTCAAACAGCCCAAACAAAAAAACTCGCAAAAGGGTCACATAATTCCACCCTTCAGAGCTTCCAACTGCTGATATGTTGACTGGGAGCCAAGTGTCCAGGGCCTCAGTTCTCCTCTTCTTCGTCCTCTTCGCCCTCCTCGCCTTCCAACTGCAAACAATCAAGTTGAAACAAAGGTGAAATCAACGATGTCTACTTGCATATAAAGGAATCGCTTTCAACTAAATCATCTTGCCCTTAGAACAATAAACACAAACAAGAAAATGAGCTTACATCTTCATCATCGTCATCTCCTTCAAATTCTTCTTCTTCAATCTCCTGCAACAAGACAAGTTAGGGACAACATATAAAAAAGACATATAAGCTTATAAAATTAAAATCAGGTCTAGTGAGAAGTTGAATCACTAACATTGTTGAAGTACTTCAAAGGATTTGGCCACAGGTCTTCTTTGATGATCTCCGCCACCTGCATGATCAAATGTTTCATAAGCCTCACAAACGGAATAAAAAAACATAAACTTCTAGTCTCTCGAAAAGAGCACGACCAAACTACCACGGGATCTGACAAATCAACTCTAAGCATTCTTAGTTGCAAAGGGAAAACTTCTCAGAAAAAAAAAACTACTCTAAGCATTCTATGTGATGCCAGATAAACTCGATCAGTATTGTTTGGTAGTTCATGGTATCTGGACGAAGTAGAATTTTTACCTCATCTTGCACCCCATCAGCAAGACGCTTGTGCTCCGTGTCACCAAACCAGGTGAAGAAACTGATTGAATAACAAACAAGAACAAAATTATCAGTATCAGTGGACCAGGTGAAGTCACTGATTAATAACAAGATCAAAAGTTTATCCGTTTCAGTAAAGCAGGAGAATATACAGCTTAACAGAACAAAAGTATTGCATATCATCGTGACTTGCAAGTTGCAACTTAATAGAAGACATAGTAATAAAAAGATGAAAAGTGGCTAAAACCTGATTCAATAATAAGGTGTCAAATATCAGTAAGTGAAAGTTTTTATTATTGTTCTGCAATCAGAGACAAGATCGTAAGCATGCATTAATATGAAGGTATTAACGTTCACACCATGATCGTAAGCATGCATTAAGTGAAAGTTTCTATTATGGTTCTGCAATCAGAGACAAGATTGCAAGCATGGGACAAGGTCACACCAAGAAAAAAATAACTACATGCACTGTCATTTTGAACATGCAACAGTCCAAAAGAGACAACTGCTTAGTCATTGAAATCACAAAAGGATAGCAAAAATTACAATAATAGAGCTCATTAGCAACCTACTTATATTACACATTCACATTCCATGCTTATAAAACTCAAAATTGCACAGAAAAGATTGCAACAGCCCAAAAGGGCGTACATTTGTATGCATACAGAGGGAGTTTACACTGATGCAAAAAGAAAATGTAACATAGCAATAACGTGTGCGATATGAAATCCTGCATTAAGCCTATAGCACCATTATTCTCATGTAATCCACCAGTTTATCGTATCATAATTCAATAAGAACAGGATCAAATACCGTGCCATACACCTAAGACCATATATATAAACATTTGAAATGGTGTAACAGGATAACAGGCGCAATTGGGCATCCTACTAAATAATCACATAATTTAAGTACCGTTCAGGCATCGCTTACAAGTTACAATATTGTTGTACGCGTAAATTTTTTTGGAAACTACATTAAACATGTTGTAGATGCATACTTGTTGAATAGCATGGCAATACCAGATCTTATTACGTAAGGTACTACTCATTCAAGCATCTAGTATGATCAATGGCATACACTTCCGATAAAAACAAAGCATAAAAAGTTAACAAACAAGAAGAACAGCATTAAAAAAAAACTTTTGAAACACTCTGAAAAAACAAACCAACAGAAGGTGTGCTATTAGATGGCATAAAGTACTGATAAATGACTAACCTTTCTTCAACTAATGGTCGCTTGCTCCCTTTCTTGTTAAGACCATTTCCACTAGCAGGTCCCTTCACGAAATATCAATTAGACATTAGACTTTCTCCATCTTAAATCTCCATAAACAAGTAATAACTGCTGTTTTCGAAAATACCATTCCTTCCTTCCATTTAATGGAAGTGGCATTTATTGTGGTTGTTCCATCATCAGCAAAGACATAGGTCTTCGTGAGCTTTGAGTCTTCAAAGTAAGGGTTCTCAGAGAAGTTCTGCCAGTTCAAATTCAAGTAAAAATTAAGCGGTGCAACGAAGAATTTAAATTATAATAAACTGCTGGTACTTACAAGATGAATGGAGTAGCCTGTCTTGACGTCAGAATCATCCACATCAACAGAGTCCAAGTACTTGAATATCTAAACAGAACGTAAGATAATACTATGTTCAAAAAATTTTCTTTTGTTTCCAAGGGAACGTTCCTAAGAACTTTTGAGGACTGCTGAAATCAATTGTTAGAATTGCGCAGATACCTTTTGATCTTCTTCGGTCAAAAGCTCACTGAGTAGAGGATGGCTCAGAAACTGTAGTGTACATAGCACATAACATAATATGTTAAAATCATGCTTAACCACACAAAACTTCAAACAAAAACTGGAAAAAAAAAAAGAACATCTAGTAGCGTGCTAACCGCTGTCAGCCAGAAGTCCGGGATTGTTTTAATAATGTCACCCCTTCGAACATAGACAGGTCTGCGAATCTCACTGTACTTCTGCTCCACCTCCATAACCTTCTCACTGGCTTCCTCGTTTACCTGTCAACAACGGGCAACAGTAACATAAGCAATGAGAGTTTTATTTTCTATTCTAAAATGTCAATTGCACATGCTAGGTGACTGATATGTAAACCAAGGCAGATGATGTGGAACCAGTGTCTAATCCATTTAGCATGGCAACCAACATATAAAAGACAGTAAACAATGATCAAGTATATGTTAGATGATCAGTGTTGTTCAGTTTCGGTAATGAAGGTACCAGCAAATGCATTGGACCAGTTAGCATTCAACATTTACAGCATTTCACAGCATTTGAACAGAATGAATTTACAAATTTATGTCATTGTTTCAAAGTTATCACCCGCCTGCGCGGCAATGCCAAACCCGGCTGCCACATGTATGCCTCCTGCACCACCTAGGTGACCGTATAATTGCAGACGATTGGTGTCTTTAGAAAGGCTCACAGGAACATGTTGCCTCCACTTAAAAAACGCTGTTACTAAACTAGCCGCCTTTGCAGTGCTGATAAAAGTTTGATAGTTACTATCATGAAAGGCTAGCTCGCACAACTATAGCACAAGCATCTCGTGCTCAGAATGGATACTGCCACTAGAATCGCGTCCTCCTTATTGTACAATCAGTAAGGTCCTAACAAAATCCACAAAAGCGAACAGTTGGACAGCTTATGTTCTGCACTACTTGGCAACGTGCACGCTACAACCACAGATAGCAGCCGCGGAATTCAACAAAACCATGACCACGGGAACCAACCTAAATTTCTTCCAAATTCGATACGATTAAACGAACACAAACCCAACTACCAAATCATAGGGGCCCGAGCGGCCACAATTCATCACGCCGCACCACGAACGGGCCGAGAATGCCGAACAAGGAAGGAAACAGAGGCTCGCAGCTCACCTTCTCGAGCTCGTCCTGGATCTCCTGTAGCTTCTCAATGGAAAGGACGAGGGCGCCGTCGATCTGCTCGTTCTCCTCGCCGCCATCGGCGTCGGTCTTGGCCTTCTTCCCCTTGTCCGCTGGCGCCGTCATCGCGTGGCCCGCCTGCTCTCTCGCCTCCGCGCGCTAGGGTTTTAGGCTCTCTCGCTCTCTCTTCGTGAGCCTGCGCGGGTCGGGAAGGGTGGGAAGGGAGGCGGAGCTGGGGAGGAGGCAGCGGTGCCGGGAGAGCTATATTATAGAGGACGGCGCTGAGATTCGCGCGCAGCGAGCGTTGAGTCGGCTCGCAATGGGCCGGGCCGTTGGATCCATGCGCTGGGGGTTTTCAAAAACCCTAACCCTAAGGAGCTGGGCGTGCCTGCCTCCTTGGTGAGTGTTCCGCCGTAGGATGCCGGCACTTGTGCTCTGCTGTAGGAACGGCCCAATTGGACACTCGATTTTTAGCCGTTTCAACTTCCATGTTTATTAACGCATCTGTTTCGATCAAACGTGATTGGGATTGATAGGGAACATGTGTTTCGATCAAAGTGATTGAATTGATCGGGTAAATGGGCTGAACTTCCATCAAATCGCTATTCCAAACATGGTTTGGTACAAACATATCATTGGGTTTCAATGGGTGACAAACATGGTTTCCATGCAAAATGATAGCAGAAAAATGGCTTTGATTTCACTAAAAAGAATCAGTTTTGGCTTTTGGGTAATAAAAATAAAAGTTAGTTTTGGACACAAAACTGGGTACTCCTTTCGTTTCAAACTATATACAGTTCTGGCTTTGTACCAGGTTCATAGAAGATGCTATGAATTTAGACAGTCATATGTCCAGATTCATAGCATTTACCCAAATTCATAGAAATTCTATGAATCTGGACACCCAGAAACATAGCCAAAACTATATATATTTTAAAACAGATGGAGTATAAAGCATGACTCATCTGTTACAGACGTTTGCATCAAAGATAATAGGAGGAGAAGGTGTCACTGTGATATGCCAAGTTATAGGGGTGATAAGAGTCTAGGTGTTTTGATGGATGGTACTGTATTTTGCCAAAAAAAATCTATGAGAATATGAAATACCTACTTACTATTACCCCCGTTTCAAAACAGAGTAGCAAACTGGAAAGCATTTTTCTCTTAGAACATTGTATCCAACGTGTAATCAATAAAGTTTGTAACTAACATACGCAACGAAAAAAATGACTCGTTGGTTTTATGTACAGAGATATTTGCTCTAATCACACCATATGTTCGCGTGTCATTATCAAACTATGTATGATCTAGGCTATAATGCGCGATTATTAAATCAATTTTTTCGCTACACAATCATCTGACAATCTGAATATTCCCTCTTACTACTCTACCTTCAATCTAGCTGCTAATATATCTTCCATGTAGCTTGTTTCTTAGCTCCGCTCCGCCGCCACCCCTAGCCCACCACGCCGCCCTCTCCCCTGCCGCCGCCAGAGTCTAATCGCCGGAATAACTCGTGCGACGGCGAGGACGGCGGCGGCGGGGCAATCGATCTTTTTCTTTCCCTCCTCCTTCCCCATCTGCTGGTGATTTGAGGACGCATGCCTATCTTCAGTTCCATGTCGCCTGAGACGCGGGGCACGGATCGACGGCCTGCTGATGGCGAGCAGCGCGTGGCGCGATGATTCGCGTGAAAGCGCGCGGCGCGACGATCTGTCGCGTGAAAGCGCACGGGCGGCGATCTTCGGCATGGAGGCGCGCGCCGTGGATCGATCTGCCGCATGGAGGCGCGCACCGCGGTGATCTGCAGTGTGCCGTGCTTGAAGCAGGGCGTGCGGGGGTGTGCTGCTGAATGTCTTGAGGTATGTCCACGGATAGCAGGATCTGGATGCAAGAGCTGCGGTGTTCATCCCACGTATGTCTGGTTGCACAATGGCTAGTGCATTGGACAAGGCAGCGTCCCATATGCATGTCACTAGGCTTGAATCTCTTCGTATATGATCCAATTCAACGCCGGCTGCTGCTGTTGCATATTCTCAGTGTTTGATGAGGTGTGGCAATAACATTCAATGACGGCAGATTGGATTTGTGCGGGGATGGTCAGGTCTTGATGGTGGAGGCCCTGATCTGTAAACAGATCTTCTGGGGCTAATGTGCAGGGAATGTTGTGGCTTGGCCTGGCGCTTTGGCTCGGTGACATTAAAGACGTGGTATGATGATCGGTTTGGACAAAGCTTGGAGGTGGCTGTGGTTGAAGATGGCGTTCGGTTCAGTCATTGGTTCCTTCCGATGCTCCCATTGATCTAGTGGCAAGGGTTTTTCTTTTTTCTGTGTGCTTTTTTTCCTAAGCCTATGAGCTATCGGGAATGGAGCATTTGTCTTTATGTAATAATCATAGCTATATGCATCGTTTTGATGCAGAGGCTGGAATATTAATATATTCCCACTTAAAAAAAAGCTTGTTTCTTATCTTTCCGTGTAGATCATGTTTGGTTAAGTAGCAGCTTTCTTAAGAGGCCCATGCTTGAGGTCGGCCCAACCTAAGCATAACTGATGACTTGGTTCAGGTCATCTTGTTTTTCTTCTTTTTCTTGCAAGGAATGTTTGGCCCAGCTTCACCCACAATGTCGAACGACAGAGATTGGTTGATTTTAAAAGCAGGCGGCCAAGGTGGTATTTTTGCTGATGTTCAAGACCAGATTATCACATTGAAAATACCAAGATGGTTTCATGGATTCGATTTGGTTTACCACTGTATTAGAAGTTAGAGAGATATTTTTATTTAGCAAATAATCTCTTTATTTACTGTTCGTCAGTAATCAAGATTATACCACTGAATGATTGAATATTAATTTTTTTAATTACGCTTGTTTTTTATGTATTGATGCTTCCAGGAGATGTTTCATGTTAAATTAAGGAATAAATCATAAAATAAAATTGCACAAACTGATAGGCGAGGGGCAATGTTGCTTGCATTCGCATGGGCCTTTTGGGCATGACAGGCTGACAGCTCTTTGGATCTTTGAACGGGGCTGCCTTGGTTCCCACTAAATCCACCACAAAGGTGACACGCCAGAACAAGCCAACAATGATGAAAGAACAAAAAGAGCATAAAGCAACAGCTCTGGCACATGAAACTACTACTAGTATAAAGCGCAATAAGATGTGCTGCCTCGCTTGAAAAAGCGAGCTGATTTCCCTCGCTTGAAATAGAAGTTTCGGAAGAACACACATTACACGAAGATGATAACTACTAGTGGAGCATGAAGCTTTGCACTGTGTACTTGTAATTTTGTTGTGGATGGTTTCCTCGCTACTCTAAAAGAAAAAGATAAAATTTGTGCCTCCCAATGCGAACTTCATTCATGTTTTCCAGCAGAACCTTCCTGAACAGACTTCATTTTGTAGAGAGACTTTCACTCTATTCGGAACATAATTGCTCCTTACAGGTTGTACAATACTAGCAGTTAGTAGTTACTAGTACAAGATTAGATTACATATGGCCATCAGGCCATGATGGTGTAAAACGATATCTCGGTATCAATCACTTTGAGCTTTATGCTTTTGGACCGAGATGTTACCTAGAGCCCTATATCTGCAGACACAAGCAACAGGACAAAGTGCCAACATTGTTCCATAGCCTTCTTCACTCCGCATACCCTCCTGTTTGTCTCAGATAGTTTCAGCTCCACATTGACACCAGACACCAGCTTCCTTATTAGTCCAGTAGTCAGAGAAGAGCATGGATGTTCACTGCCATCGACTAGCCATTGTCGTTGTGCTTGTTCTCCTGGCATCTGCATCAAAAGAGGCTCTTGCCACTCGAAGCCCCGGCGCTCTGGCGCCAAGGAGCAGTGCATCAGTGTCACTAGCAGAGCAGCCACGAGGCCTCGTTGATGGCAATGCGGGTTCAAGATATGATGTGCCGGAGAAGAAGAGCACAGAGGCGGGCAGTTCGTCCCCTTCGGCCGTGTTCGATCTGGACAGGATGAGCAAGCGACGGATCAGAAGAGGATCTGACCCGATCCACAACAAGTGCTAAGTTGCAGTGTCCAGAGATTAGACAACAAGAGGTCTGTGCTAAGGTGCATTGTTTTCTTCAGTGTTTTTTTCTGTATCCGAGTAGTTCAGTAAAACATCAAAACATTCGAAGGATTCAGATATAGGGAATAGATGTACAGAGATGCTAAGGAGTGTCCCAAGGCTTCGGCAAGCCGAGGCGATATGTATACATCGTTATGCAACTCGAATAAAGAGATATTTTACCAGTTTGAATTAAAAGAACTGTTTTTTTCTGTCTTGATTAGTTTGGGAAAACTAATGGCCATTAGTCCCCAAGGTTTAGAATCAACAGTCATGTTGAATGCTAGTTTTCATGGCGAAGGGCCTGACGGCGACAGTCATGAGGGAGAGCGTGGACGACGAGAACAGCACAAGGCACTGCGATCTTTCGGAAGCAGAGGGGCAGGCCGAGGAGCCTGACGGACGTGTAGGTAGGCGACGGCGAGAGCGCCCATTTGCCTGCTGCTGCTCCCCGTCCCGCAGCTTCTCCAACTCATCGTCGCTCGGCTGGCCTGCGAGGACCTCGGCAGCGGCAACGTCGGTTGCCTACAAGAATGCTTAAACAGTGAAAAAAAATCAAATCAACCTATGGTAGCTAGCCTGATCGATGGTGAATAAGAACAACACTTAAAAAATTTGTGTCTAGCCTGAGCGATGGTGAACATCGAAAAAAACAACACTAAAAAATATTTATGTCAAGAATGGGATTCGAACCCATGCCCTTTCGGACCAGTACCTGAAACTGGCGCCTTAGACCAACTCGGCCATCTTGACGTAATTGAACAACAAATCATCTAGTAGGTTTATTAATTTATTTAAAGTGTAAACGTGTTTTTTTTTTGGGGCGAACGGTGTAAACGTGCATTAACCACACTGATTGTCTGCAGCAATCAAATACTCCTACTCGATAGCTCTTGTTCCATGCGTCAGAGCGAAAAGAGAATTAGGCTGGATAGATTTGCATCCATAATCCATTTCTTTGAGGCAAGGATTTTCGTCTGTCGATATCTGCTTCCAAAATGCGCGTGAAGCTTTTGGACAAAAAGATACTCCCTCCGTTTTTAATTATATGACACCGTTGACTTTTTGTTGAACTTTGACCAACAATATAAATTTAGGAGCGTCTATTTTTCAGGCGATTGAAAATAGGGTAGTCTTTCAGTCGATGAACAACAGTCATCGGATCTTCATCCAACGGTCCAGCACCTTTCTTCAACCTCCAGCCCAACCATTCTCTCTCTTCCCACAGAAGCAGCAAGCCGGAGCTCGCTCCCCCGCCTCCCGCCTTCATCCGGCCGTCCCCGGCGGCGTCCCCACCGCCGAGTCCGCACGC
This sequence comes from Eragrostis nindensis, assembly GCA_012490785.1. NCBI lineage: Eukaryota > Viridiplantae > Streptophyta > Magnoliopsida > Poales > Poaceae > Eragrostis > Eragrostis nindensis. The sequence goes on along the minus strand of JAAXCT010001091.1, from coordinate 166,061 downwards.
GCTTCCCCCGCCGCACTAACCTGTCGGCACCGCACTCACCCACCGCCTCCGCCGTCACGCTAAATACTCGGGAGCTCGACTCCAATCTATGTCTGAAGGAGGAGAGGGGGAAGTCGGGGATACAAACCCACGCAGCTAAACACTAAATTCTCCGACGACGATGGCGACGCTAAATTCTCCGGCGACCATGGCGGCGCTAAAATCTCCGGCGAGTGGAGGAAGACGAGCTCAGGCGCGTTCACACGGTCGACTGAAACATTCGACGATTTCAGTCGCTTGATACATAGTAAATATGTATAAATTTGAATAATTATTTTTCGAATGTGAAATGAATATCATTGGATTCATCATCAAAAGTACTTTAAGGTTAACTTGTACACTTAGCTATTTACACAAATATTTTAAATAAGACAAACGATCAAACGTAACGAAAAAAGTCAACGGCGTCATATATTAAAAAACGGAGGGAGTAGGAGAGATACAAAGTCTTCTCTTTTTCTTTCTTTCTTTTGAGCTACAAGTCATCCAAGTTCTTCCCAAGGTATGTTCGGTAATGGATCACACGCTGCCCAAATAGGCATCCTATGTTGTAAACTGCTGTTTTTCAGAATCCTACCAACCGGCAGTGCGTCAACCTGTGGCTAATAGACCGTCACAGAAAAATTACGCCGGAACTGTAACATCAAGATCTTCCCGACATGATTGATGAACCAGCATCTAAAGATTTGGTGCAACAAGCTTTCTGTTAACTTATATTCATTTATTAAAAGAAATCTCTTTATGTACAAATGATGCTGAGAGCCTGTCAAAGAAACATTGAATCTCAGCTGCAAAGTTTATACAATTCAAAGAAGGGCACAACATTTTTGCTCAACACAGCCATTCAAAGTGGCCGAGACAACAGGCTTGCACAATGAACTCGGATTTCTTCACCTTAAACACAGAGGCTTAATGCTGAAGGCATCTGGTACAAAGTCGCAAGACAGGCCTGTCGCTGATGTATTCTATTGGTTTGGTTCCGGTTGAGGTGATGTAGGAGATTCTGGTGGCGCGACGGCAAATTGCATTGTTCTTCCATTTCGGTGAAGAATGATCGCCACTTCTGTCGGCAGTAGCATTGCTTCTTCCTGATCAAAGTGAACAATGTGACCTTTAATAAGTAGGCTACGATAATTGAGAAGGTAAAGTCCTATGATAAAGCATGATTACATAAACGTGAAAAGAAAGTTTGTCCTTGAGTGTCTTTAACCATTAGCATCAAATCTCAGTGTAGCCCGACGTGCACAGTTCATGCATACAACAAACAAACTAACGAAAATCAAATAAAATGAATGATCCAGATTTTTCAAACAAAGCAACTTCATGTTCGGCCAGAAAGATATATCGTGGTCATCCCAAGTACATGATTCCCTAGTGCAAACATGGGCACGTATTTGTGCAATCACAGTCTGGAAAAAGCACTCAACAGCTAGAGGAGAAAGAAGCCGGGAGACTATCGAAAGGTGTTGAGCTTGTGAGTATAAAAATATAGTTACTTTGGCCTACATGACTTTACAAATGTATTATGCAAGGAATGAGTAATTTTGGGAATTTTTTTTCCTCAGAAGACTATAAAGTATAAACATGATTAGAAAAAGTACTTCCATTCGTCACCAACCTGTCTCTGTCTTTGACGCTGCATAATACTAATAGCCCAAGCCATGATGTAGCAAGGCAGCAGAAATCCAGCTGCCCTCAATAGAAATAGCTGTCAAAGATCAACAATCAGTTAAATTTACAGTGACAAAGAAACATATATTGGAGATGTATAACTGTGCATTCAAAAAACACTAACCGAGAAGATAGCAGATGCATCGTCTTCATCTTCACTATTAGTAATGGTAAGTGTATGCCTCAGGAGCAGAAGCGCCATTAACTGAACAGACAGAAAGAAAATGCCACTATCACTTAATATAACATGCACATAAACGAAAATGTTGAAAAAGAAATCAAAATATATTTCATTTGTAGTAATTTAAAGCAAAGGAGCATATGTACAGAACTTTCAGCAAGACATAAGCAGCATTAGCACTATAGTCATTTGAGGTGAACAGGCAATGGCATTTGCAGGGATTCAATTGACTAGAAAGCAATATTTGATCTGTCTGGGACCTTACAAACTCAAAATGATAGAAATTAAAAGAGTGCCTTTTCAAAATAGAAAAAAAAAACGACTTACAATCAAAAATATGGAGCGGCAAAAGGCAGCAGCATTGTTGTTTGTTGCAGCATATTCATCATACTCATCTTCAAGTAAACGGTGTTGAGCAGCAGCCATTGCCAAGATTCTAGGATCATGCAAGTCCAAACGATTGCCAGAGATGGTCCAATCTCCACCACTAGATAAAATGAAGAATTGTACACATGAGAAATGAAAAGAACTTTACGCTGTAAAAATGCAAATGAAAACTTGCTAATCGCACAAACATATCATTCACATAGAAGGCCAAAAAAAAGATCATCTCCATGAGTGAAGATAACAAACCTTATCTCTATGGTAGTTTCATCATTATGTACCTGGGGTGGGGCAGTGTAACCAGGCTTGTACGACTGAACAACAGAAAAAGAAAACTCATAATCTGATTTATAGCATCAAGGTTTACAGTTAAATCAGCAAGGAAACAAACATACTTCCGCAAAAGCAAAAAATAATTCAGCAAAGGTTAAGGATTTACAACTTGACCTCAGATTCCTTTTCAACAAAACATTGGTTTAGTTAAAGTTACTGTTATTATCTTTTATACACAGCAAGATTCAAATACTTCTCGATAAAATGTTTAAACAATAGCTGAAATATAATGACATGACTGGATACATAATTGTTGAGACTTGAGAAATATTAGCCTACTGAAACTTCGAAGAAAGCAAAAAGGGAAAAGGCCAATGATTAGTGTCTTACAACAAGAAACAATACAGGACATGCATTAGATGACTAGATCAATGATGCTACATGTGAAGGCGGAGCTCAAGATTAAATGACTAGTTACCTGATGGCAGATTTCGCAGGATATGTCTCCTTTCTCATTGCACCACCGTTGCACACATTCTCTGTGAGCATACTGTGCAGAAAGTGTAAGAGAACATATTAGAAAACACAAATACAAATGTAAACAACACAATACGGACTATTTAGTTCTTATATATAAAATGCAAGATAAATTTTGGTGAGGTTAGACTGCTTCCAAACAATGAAAATGACATTTCAAGTGCCTTCAACTGAAGGCAACCTGCGCAAGATACCAAGCCTTATCACTTATTTGGTAAGCGTGCCGAGAGTAGCAACCAGTAAGGAGAAAGGATGTCCAACTCTCAAGCAACAATGGTGATTCACCCAAACATGCTCTTGTCCACTCATACTAACATCACCCTATAAAACTGTTTCTAGGAAATATCAAGAGCCAAAGCACCACACAAAATTATATCACACACACACACACACATGGATGTACCAAAAAGCGCCGAATCATCAAAAGTGACAGTTTATTCCTAGAACATGAGGCATCAATCAACATCATGCCCAATTGCCATGTTATCGTTCCAAAAAAGGTCCACGATTAAGTCTAAATGAAGTACTTTGGTTTCTGATGCTCGCAATTGTTGATCCCTTAGAATTCCTTATCTATCGATATTAACAGCATGGATCATAGGCAAGCAGCGAACGGGAATTCATTGTTCATAGAGAAAGGAGGACACACCTTGAGGCTGCCGCTGCAAGCGCAGGGGCTCTCGAGGTTCTTGGCCAGGTCCTCCTCCTGGCAAATGCGACACTCCACCATCCCAATCAGCGCCTCTGATTCCTCCTTGTCGGGCACCAATCCCGCCGCCTCGTCGGCTCGGGACGCCACAAGCTCTCCAACATCCAGCGCGACATGATCCCCCATGCCAGCGAATCGCTCCCAAATAGTTTGGACGATTTCGTGCCCTGCGATCGAATGAATCATCAGAATCCCCAAATGGAGCCGAGTTTACCGCAAATCAAACGAATGGAAAGGGGAAATCCGAGGGCTAAAACCCTAGAAAACTGGGGTGGGGGCACAACCGAGGTCAAATCAAAACGGATTTGGGCGATTCTTGGGCCAAATCGAAGCTCTCTCCTCGGATAATCCGAGGAAATGCAACTTCTGCGCAGATTACCGGCGATTCAAACGGAAATGGGAGGAAAGGCAGGGGCTTTTACCTCGACGAATGAGCTGCGAGGCACTCCGCTTCCAAATATCTCTCTTCGCGTTCGTCCGTGTAGCTACCTCGCGGTGTTTTTATCATTCGCCGTGTGACGGATCGCCGTGACGGAACCGTTTGCTCGCCGACGGACGTCGTTTCCTCTCACGGTCTGGTGACTCTGGTCTAAACGTACCAAATAGCAACATGAACTCATGTAACTGACTGTGGTACCCGCGTGTTCCGGGCCCATATGGCAGAACAATAGATGATAGGAGAACATCTCCAGTGTTACCGCGGGTTCGCGTGTTACCGTGTTACCGATCACTGTAGCGCCTCAAATATGCAACGAAAAATTGCAACAAAAATATGAATGGATAGCTCATGCAACGATCTACAATTCATATTTTTGGTCGAGGTGCAACCGAAGCTCGTACAAGGAGATTAAAAAAAGAGAAATCAGATGTTGAATAGTAACGGGTTGCGGGTTCGCGATGAACAGTTGCAACCCGCACTATTCACAGTCCGATTTCTCTTTTTTGTATCTTCTTGTACGAGCTTCGGTTGCACCTCGACCAAAAATATGAATTGTAGATCGTTGCATGAGCTATCCATTCATATTTTTGTTGCAATTTTTCGTTGCATATTTGAGGTGCTACAGTGATCGGTAACACGGTAACACCTAAAGAGGTGGTAACACCAGATACCTTCTCTGATAGATGATATCCTCGCTGTATGTACCGAAACGAGGAATTGTGATTCTCGTTTGCGTGGACCTTATCCGGAATCCATTAATAGATACCAGGAGTTATTCGCTAACTGCCCACAGAAAGTGTCCCCCATTCGGCCTTGCAAAGGTTGTTACCGTAATGTCTGACATGGTGTCTTCTGCTGCTGCTGCTGCTGCTGTAAATAAACGCCTTTTGGATACAGGGATGATTAGGGCACGCTTAGGCTGAGCAGCTTGACCGGGCAAAGCATTTTCACTTTTGTTTTCGAGGTTCATACAGTACTAGTACCTTTTAGGGAGATCAATCCGTGTGAACATTTGTGCAGCGTTGATTCAATCGCTCTGGCAGCTGATAGGTCATCCGTTTGTCATGGTAATTTTTTTTTTTGTGAACCTGTCATGGTAAAATATGGCAGGGCGCGTGATGGAAGCCGAGTTTCAGAATGCCTGCCATGCTTTTGCCATGGCAACGGCCAACAGTAGACCTCTTCGCAATCTGCTTTGTTGCTCTTGACTTAGCAGTGCTCTTAGCTCAACAAACCGAAAATATTTTATCGTTAAAAATAATGATGTGAAAGCATCATCAAAACGACCGAGTATTCTGAATATCGATGAGAGCACAATGACGACAGAACCGATCACCCTTTTTTTTCCTCAGTGGAGACCAATTAGATTTTCTTCTTTTTATTATTATGGGAGCCAATTCGATTGTTGGAAAATCAATTCGCTGCTTGGACTTTTGCACGACCTTCCTGCACTACCTAATCTAATCGACGCAATTAACGGCCGTTAGCCGTCTCGATGGGCTCCAGCGAAAGCCCACTACGGTGGGCCCGGCCGCCGGCAGGATGCAACTGCTTTTGACTTGTTTAAGTCACTTTAGGTGCACGATAGGTTTATCTTTTGGTTTCGAGCAAAGCTGCACGATAGATAGCACACGAACTGAAATGAAAAGAAAAAGAGTAAGGCCGCGCAAAGGCCTATCAAGCAGCATTGCATCGTTCATGAGATTGCTACGGCCCATCCACATTATACTATGCTAATGCCAGACCATGCAAAATTTATCGTGCAGCTCAACTGACGGCCCATCCACGTTCGTGCCTACACCATCCAGCCCAGCCAGACTCGCTTTGTCTGCCGAGATACTCGAGCACATTTCTTTCATCAGAGTCAAGAGTTCAGAAATCCGCTCAAGCACACCAACTCTAGAAGTCGAGGGGAATGGGCGGTCTGGGACTCGAACCGTCTGCGCTCGTGCTGGCTGATTTGTCAAGTCAAGGACGATTTTCTTGTGCTTCGTGGGCTGGCATGACATTAAGACCGAGTGTATTTCTTTCCTTTTGCTTTCGAAGAGTTTTTTTTTTAGAAGGAAAATGTATTGATCTTAGCACATTACAGCGGCCCGTTTACAAACAGGATCCCAAAGAAAAGGAAATTACAACGAAGTTCAAAACTCCCGATCATCTTCCTCGAAGCCCTCAGGGATCCGTTCGTCACCGCCGCCAAAGCCGCTTCCCAATCGTCGCCGGACGCCAGAGCCAAACTCCACAAGGTGGAGGCCGCAGAGGAGGGCTTACTGCTAGGCGAATCAGCCGAGTACGCTGCCTCCCAGGCGCATCGGCCAACTCCGGCACCCATGACGCACCTTCGTTTCCAACGCCGGCAACCCGAGCAAAGCTCAGATTTCCACCAAGATCATCTTCCTCGATATTAACAGGGTCAACAACATCATCACCTGAAGGAGACGACGATGCGCCGGTCCCGGACTCCTGGACAGGTCTCCCCAGCCTCTCTATTGGCGTTGGAGAAGAACGCCACCGGAGAACGGAAGAAGCTGGGAGAAATTATTCCTCTGCAACGCCGTCGCTTCCGCATCGTCGGCGTCGCCAGGAAAACCAAGCCGCAGAGGAGCCACGCTCCTCGGGCAAAAACTAACTCCACCGCCGAGCATCGGCGGCGAGTAAACCCTAAACTTAGATGGACTCGATCTACTTAAAGGATGGACCCCCGCTCCCTTTGCCACCGGCTAGGAGGCCGGGGACGAGGGAGAACGGGGGCCAGAGGCGGGCGGCGGCGGCTGCGCGAGCACGCGGTGGCGGCGGCGGTTCTGCCCGAGTCGCCCCTCGGGGGCGACGGGGGGGGGGGGGGGGGGGGGGGGGTGGGGGGGGTGTCCAACTTGCTTTCGAATAGTAGCCTTAAGAAAACTAGAACGGTACTGTATATATATATGTCAAGCCATTACCCGCGCCGCGCCCGGCCGGTTGCTCCCTCGTGTTTCTCGCCCCTAGTCCACCGGAGGCATATATGCGACGCATCGTCTTCTCCTTCTGCGATCACTCGTCTCCATAGTCGAAGATAGAAGCACGAGGTAAGCTTCTCTTTCTCATAACAAGATGAAGTTGGCTTACATCAATCCCTTCCATGGACTGTCCAAAGTATTTCGTCATTCTATTTTTTTATTTGGATTTCTTATGTTAGTCTTTTTTTCGAAGTGAATTCTCGAGTCACTAATTGTTAAGTTGAGGCAGTTGCTTCGATTTTATCTTTGGTGGCAAGAACGAAGCGGTTGCTTGATACAGCATGCATGCCTGTAGTTCTTCGTTTGCTTCTTCCTTCTTTCAGTTCATCGCTTGGGAATGAGAAGTCATCTCTGTTACTCTTCTGTACGACGAAACAACAGGTCAGAACTGCCGCCTGCGCGTTCAAGGGCACCAAGAAGCTGCGACAATCGCAGGACTTGACTGTGGGCGCCTGCTGGTCCGCCACGGCGCACACATGGCATTTCCTGGGGTTGTATTCTCGTCGTTGATAGCTACTTCTAAACACTGGGCACGCATTCCATTAGTTTTGAAGTGGTCGTGCAAGGAGAGGGCCGGCAACTTTGTTTCACTCGCAGTCAATGACGTCCCCAGTCTATTTGCTCAGAGTTGTCCATCCTCTTGACGTAGAGGCCAGGATATCATCGTATACTTTCTCTCGTGTTTCCTTTTCGCGCCGCATGCTCCGCCTCGTCTTCTCCTTCCCCTCCACTTTCTCTCAGCGATCACTCGTGCGTGCCCACGGTTGAAGATTGAAGCACAACTGCACGAGGCAAGGTACGTAAGCATCTCTCTGTGATGCAGAAGCGAGTTGAGCCATGCACCATGCCCAAAGTGTTCTTGCCTTCTTGTTGATTTGGATTCGCTCATGTCAGCGCCTAACCAAGCAGAAGCGGTTGTCTTCTATTTTCACTTATTAGGAAACCACGCTTTTGCTTGACACACAACCATGTATGATAGTTACTAGTTACTTCAAGGATTAGCCTACAGTTTCCTTTCAACAAATCATTTTGAGTGTTTGCAAGAGTTCATCATTACTTGAGAATAATCATGTCCTACAGCTTCTGAAAAAGTGCGAAAGGAAAGCTCAAAGATCAGAATCGCCGCCTGCCTGTTGAAGGGCTGCATGAACCAGAGAAACTGCAGAATTGCGGGCGCCTAGTCGTGCACGGTGCAGAGCATTTCCTTGCTGTACCCTCTTATCTCTGACCGTACACCTACTACTGCTGAAAATTCGGCACATAGGTCATTGGGTTTGAAATGGGCGTGCACCCGAGGGCTTGCAACTTCCTTTCCCTTTCAGTCCATAACTGTTTCTAGTCTGTGTTCAAATTTCGACTGAACAAAAGAAAAAACTTAATTGACCTTGTATTTGCTGCTCTCGGCCTGCTCTGAAATGCTAATAGGAGTACTCATGATAGTACTTCTTGCTTTAATTCTATTAGATCAAAAGTGATTAAATTGGAGCACATGGGAGTAACATCTATTGCACTGACAGGTGCTATCCCGGACCTTGACCGAAGCGGGGAGGATAAAGACTAGAAAGCTGCTAATATTCTATTGAAACAGGCATGTTTTGAATTTGTGATTGCCATGATACCGGATAAAAGAGGGCCCAACATGTGGATTACAAAGAATCTCACCATCACCATCCTGCTCGCCCTCTTCTCTCTGCTGATTGTCAGGCATCTGATAGTGAACAACCCAGCTCCAGGAACATCTTGGCATCAAATCTTCCATGCTAACCCCATGGAATGGTTGAAAAGCCCATTGGATGAACAAGAAAAAACTACAGCAGCAGTGGTAGCATCAGATGCAACAGATGCGTCAACTTCGAATAGCTTAGATTCTGTAAATTCCTCTCCCGAATCATTTCAGTGGCTAGATACATGGAACCAGCTGAAGCAGCTAGCCAACATCACCAATGGTCTTCCTCATGCAAGCGAGGCCATCAACGATGCAAGAGCTGCATGGGAAAACCTGACAACATCAGTGCAAACTGCAAGTTCTCTGCAGAGAGAAAATGAGAGGCTGTGCCCATATTCGATTCGCAAAATGAACGCTTCCAAGTCAGAGACTGATACTTTTACAGTAGAGATACCTTGTGGGCTGATTGTAGGTTCTTCAATAACTCTTATAGGCACCCCTGGAAGCCTCTCTGGTAACTTTTGGATTGATTTCATCGGGACATCACTCCCAGGGGAATATGAAAAGCCCATTGTGATGCACTATAATGTCCGTCTAACTGGTGACAAAATTACTCAAGATCCAGTCATAGTGCAGAGTACCTTCACTGCAAGCAATGGCTGGGGCTCAGAGGATCGTTGTCCCTGCACTATCTGTGACAATTCAACTGAAGGTATTTCAAATTATTTTATTTGAAGTTACCATTGTACCCTGTGCACTACTTATATGATATCTTCCACAGTGGATAATTTGGAGAGATGTAATGCAATGGTGGGAAAAGAAATGAACATAGTGAACACAAAACGTCATCCAGATGCCAAGAAACATGACAATCCAAGCATATATTTTCCATTTAAGCAGGGATACCTTGCCATTGCAACACTGCGTGTAGGATTGGATGGGATCCATATGACAGTTGATGGGAAACATGTCACATCATTTACATATAGAATGGTAACCTTCTACCGTGATTATGGAATAAAGTTTATATAGCTACGACTCTCACAAGTGGTGCTTCTGTTATTAGGGTTTGGAGCCTTGGATTGTTACCGAAGTAAGAATTTCCGGAGATTTCAAACTCGTAAGCGTGATTGCCAGTGGCTTGCCCACATCAGAAGATTTGGAGAACTCTAGTGTTGAAATGTTGAAGTCATCACCAATTCCAGACGGAAAAGATGTCGACCTTCTGGTTGGCATATTTTCCACAGCAAACAACTTCAAGCGTAGGATGGTAATTCGAAGGACATGGATGCAATATGATGCTGTGCGCCAAGGACTGGTAACAGTGCGGTTTTTTGTTGGCCTGGTAAAACACTTAGAAAATAAGCTAAATTTTGTTTACACACATGAGTTTTGTGCCAGACATTTTTTTAAACAAATTTTGGTATCTTTTCTGTTTAAAAGCATACAAACCTCATGGTGAACATGGAACTCTGGAATGAGGCACATACATATGGTGACATCCAGGTGTTGCCCTTTGTTGATTACTACAGCCTGATAACATGGAAGACACTGGCAATATGCATCTATGGGGTAAATACTGCCACCTCTAAATTATGCTTCTCCATTTTTTGTTCCTTGTGTTTACCTGTGCTTGATTGAGATTTATTTGACCAGACCAGTGCTGTATCAGCCAAGTATCTGATGAAAACCGACGATGATGCTTTTGTCCGTGTAGATGAGATCCAATCCTCAATGAAACAGATTAATGTCAGTCATGGGCTGCTTTATGGTCGCATAAATTTTGATTCAAGTCCACACAGAAATCCTGAAAGCAAATGGTACATAAGCCGAGAGGTAATGTCTTCATGTTAAATGATTTACTACCATCAAAAGTTGAAACTCCAGATTTGTGCCTGAAAAGTTAAAAGAAAACAATAATTTGAGTCATCATTGGTCTGAATTCCATAGATAGTACCCAAAGGCATTTAGGAAGTGTAATTTGCAGCAAATAGCTTTCCTAATAGAATGCACAGACAAGTTATGCTCTACATAGTTAGCTAGATGTGTAACTGTAAATGCTAACACATCTGACATGTTGTGCAGGAATGGCCTGAAGAGAAGTACCCACCATGGGCTCATGGACCAGGATATGTGGTCTCACAAGACATTGCAACGACAATCAAGGCTTGGTACAAAACAAGTCACTTAAAGGTATTTATATTGAGGGGCACACTAACATTTGTTATACATAGTAAGTAAAAAACTACCTTACATGACATAAGATTCCTTCCGCAACAAAACAAGTCATCTGAAGGTACGCACCATCATGACAAATATAAGCTGTGCAATGACTATAAAAATGAAAACACGCTTATGTAAGGGAAAATCAAACTATAAACCAATTAATTAAGTAATTCAAAGTAACCCAAAACAGAAGGGGAGCCCTGGCGCAATGGTAAAGATGTTGCCTTGTGACCATGAGGTCATGGGTTCAAGTCCTGGAAACAGTCTCTTGCAGAAATGTAGAGTAAGGCTGCGTACAAAAGACCCAAAGTGGTCGGACCCTTCCCCGGACCCTGCGCAAGCGGGAGCTACGTGCACCGGGCTGCCCATTTTAAAGTAACCCAAAACAAATGCAAGAAGAGCTCTGCTGTTTGATGTATAGTTTTTTGCTATCTGATGTGATCTGCAACTACATCTAACTGATACTTCGCAGATGTTCAAACTAGAAGATGTAGCAATGGGCATATGGGTCAATGATATGAAGAAGAGTGGATTACCAGTGAGGTATGAATCAGAAGGGAGAATTCACACTGATGGCTGCAAAGATGGGTACATTGTTGCTCACTACCAAGAACCAAGGCACATGCTGTGCATGTGGGAGAAGCTCCTAAGGACAAATAAGGCAGCATGCTGCAATACTAACTAAGGAACTTTAATGTCTTGTCTGACTCTTTTTTATTCAACAGCCCATTCACTAATTTGTATTTGCAGTTGGGGTGGGGGTAGTTACCAGCCAGATTTTGTCACACTATGGACAGCGAGGTCTTAACATGCATAGTTTTCCAGTGTCCAGCACAGTTATAACTATGAATGGATTTCCAAGATTGCTAGTCGCCACTTCCTCGGCCTTTTAGATGCTAATAGGACAAAAATGTTTGCCACATTTTTTTAAAAACTTTAAGAACGGAGTAGATATCAACAGTTGAGGCGTGTGACCTACTGGCAATCTGAGGATCAGGATACCCGGTACCATCACAGTATCACACTACACTGATAATCCGCACAGTGGTTCTCTGACAAACCAGAGAGAAAAGTAAACATCAACCCTAATTACTGATAGTCATAGCCGACTGACCATAAGTAACATTTCAGACATCCAAACCTAGCTCAGAAAAGAACAGCTTGGTTGACAAGCATAATCAGGTGTTCCACCTTTCAGATTTCCCAATTCAATAATGCCAAAGTAAATCATACAATAGTTTCATACGCAATATCCCATGGAATTTTTCATTGTAATGTAAAAAGTGAGAAATCAAGTTTCTCTGCCTTTGGTGTTAACTATCTGCCTCTCTCTCTCTAAACCATATGCACTAGCACTACAAAGGAGTCTATTAGTATTTCAGATGATTACAACGCACCTATTCTCAGGAGGTTCATGGTCCCCGTCAGTGCCAAACCTGGTCTGCTCCAGCAACTCACACCCTAGGTCCATCTTTAATCCAGGGCCATGTGTAGAACCGTAACTGTTGAGTTTGATGGCGACGTTCCATCAGCAGAAAACTGATTACAACACACCTGTTCTCTCATGGTTCCGGTCAATGCTAAATTCAGTCTCCTCCAGCAATTCACACCTTTGATCCATCTTTCATCCACGGCAATGGATGGAACTGTAACTCTAGAGTTTGATGGCAGTATACCTTTAGCAGAAACTTTTTGTCCCAAATGCTGCCTAGACATAATATAAAACAATATAAAACGATAATCATAGAGCACTCCCATCAGGCAATACTTCCATGCCTCTCTCCTTGGAAGTTTCATATATCAGCCATGCCATCGAGGCTGAACTTGAAATGGCATATGGGGCGTGTTTGTTTACTGCCCTGGCAGGCAGGTTACCGGCTAGGCAGCAACGCCAGCTGCAGGCGTCCGAAATCAGATGCCTGGGAATGCTGCCTGATCCAGGCAGATTGGCCAATGTAAGAAGCAAACTGGCCCATGAAGACTTAAATCCCAATTGTTAGCCATGCCATGGATCATGTTACAGGGTAATCTGGTTAACTGAACCCGACTCAAAGCACTGACATTCCAGAACCAGATCGTGAGGTTTCAGAACCCAAGCTCAAGCTTACAGTGCTTGTGGATGCAAGCTCACAACCTCGCCTTGGTGCCTGACAGAGTCCCATCAAGCAGCCGCTCCCTGAACTCATCATCGTTGCTTGTGAGCATGTCATTGAGCGACATCTCGATGCCCCTCTCCCTCAACGCCTCGTACCTCGGCCTGATCCTCCCCTCTAAGCTGAAGGCGAAGTAGTGAGGGAACTCGGTCAGCTCTGCGGCGGGGTCCCTCCCCATGCATTCTGCCAGGAACTGTAGCTTGGGTGTGAGATTGGTCTCGATTCCGTAGGAAAGGATGGCGGGCGCGCGCCTGAGGACAGCGCAGACAGCGGGGTCGGGGAGCCCCGTGGCTTCACGGAGGAATAGGAGCTTGGGGAGGAGTGTGCGATCGACGGAGAACGCGAGGAGCAGCGCGGCGGCGAGAGGGAGCGGCTCACGCCGCAAGGAGACGCGGCGGCGGAGGAAGCGGAGCGCGGGGCCAAGCGTATCCGGGACTGAAGCGGCGAGGAGGCGCGGGGACCGGACCACCGCGGCGCGGAGGAGCGGCGGCGGGAGCGGTGCGTCGGCGGAGAGGAAGCGGATGGGCTCGACGGGCGGCGAGGTGAGGAGGTAGGGGAACGCGGAGAAGACGCGCGAGGCGTCGCGGGCGGAGAGGCCGTGGGAGGTGAGGAGGCCGAGGGAGTCGCGGAGGAGCGGCAGCGGCGCCGAGCGGAGCGCGGGGTGGGTGGCGAGGAGCGGGAAGGGGTCGAGGTGGAGCTCGGACGAGATGAAGTGGAGCTTGCGGCGGAACTCCACGCCGCCACCGCCGGCGGCGGCGGATGAGGGCGGCGAGGGCCCCTGAGGCGGGAGGCTCGTGTGGGCGAGCATTGCGGTTGTCGAGTTGGTTTTTGGGGGACGGACTGCTGTTATCCACTGCTGTTGCTCTGAGGAGGAAGGACGGTATGGACCGTTCGTTCGTGTGATGAACGGTTATCGTTCACTGAAAATTTGAAGGTTGTACAGGTCGCAAGAAATTGCTGGTTCCATAAGGGCAACTCTAATGTTTAGCTCCATGAACTAGGCCAAGGCATGAGAAGCTAGCTTGGCAAACTTTGCTCTAACGTTTAGCACTCAGTAGAACCCACCACAAACATAAATATGTTAGTTTTCTTCACCCTGCCAGCAATCCGACCAGCAGCAGAGCCAACAGCCAAATGAAGAAACATTTTTTATTCCCAGCACCGGTGCAAAAGTTGGCTTCGGTGCCCAAGCTTTGCCAAGCTAGCACCACTGCTCCAATGTATTGCACCTCCTTGGTACTTTTCTCTCTCCTCCTAGCACCCCCTAAAACCTAACGTTAAAGCTGCTCTAATTTCTTCAAGATGGAATTCCCTATGTATAAAAGAAAAAAAAACCCACAATTTTCCTCATTGAATCTTCAATTCAAACCCTTAATCCAAGGATATGACACAAACACTAAACATCCCTATATCAATAGCACAAGCATTAAAATGAGAAGGCTATAGAATAAAGCATAAAGTGAAACAGAGTAATGCTTTTCTTATCAAACATTTAGAACAACAAAATCTAGTGTAATTTGACCAAAATATATATATACATATTATTATATTTTTAAATAATTTTTTAAAATGTTGATGTAGACTTCTTTGAATGTTGCAATGCTAGTTTGCCTGAATCAACAATATTTATTGTTTCTGCTGCAACATATATAGCAATATGTTGCCAAATATATTTTTAATGTGGAGTTATTACTTTTATTTTTGTGTTTTTATTTATATATGTTTTAATATTTTAAAAAAGTGACTCACACAAAGTCAAAACTATCACGATTCCATAAGAAATGTTTTTTTTCTTAGCACAAAACAAAGACCCCATTTGGCAGAGCTCTAAGTCCGAAATAAAAATAAAACCCGTGAATCTGGTGGACCTGCTCATATCTGGTTTCAAAATTCATGAACCTCGAGCTATGAAAATTTTGTAGTCTTTGGTTGAGTCATTTTATTCTTATTTTGGATTAAGAATAAAAAATCTAAAAACACTTGATTTTATCCTATAAGCTCAAAATCCAACATAGATCTCAGAGCTGAAGTTTGTATGAAGCAGGACCAAAATTTACCAAAATGAGGGGTAGAGGTTAAGTTCTGATAAACTTCAACCAAAAAGCAATCTCCTCCTTACTCTGCTCGAAAATGAACGTGTCCATTTTTCTGTCAAACTGAAGCGCGTGGTTATGCGTCCTCCCCAAATTCGAACGGGATCTATAACGATGGTCAAAATATAAACATAAACTATCTGATTGAATCTAGCTACGCCCCAGACACATTCTGCCTACTGACGAGTGACGACGAAGCAGTTAACGTTTGAGACCGGTGCTGATGCATGGGCATGCGTAACAGTGAGTGGCAGAGAGAAGGCGGCACGTAACTGTCAAAGCATAAGCCGCCGTGAGCAGCAACTTGTTCCGTACCAGCTTACCCCCTCGATCTCTTACCTCGTCAAAAGCTGATTCAAAGTTAGTTTACTCCAGCCGATCAGAAACATTAACGAATATACTGTATATTTAAGCTAGTTCCAGGAAGCTGATGCCTTTTTTTTAAGCGATGATGCCTATAAATTCAAGGCCAGCAGCTTCCCCTGTCGATCAAACAAACACTTGAATCTCTCTGCTATAGCTGCAGCTCACACGTCGTGCAGGCACCAAGCAACTCAAAAGCTCAGACGCGGGAGCGAGCATGGGCAGCACAGGCACGCTGGCCGGCGAGAAGCCGCACGCCGTGTGCATGCCGTTCCCGGCGCAGGGGCACGTCAATCATCCCGATGATGAAGATGGCCAAGGTCCTGCACCGCAAGGGCTTCCACATCACGTTCGTCAACACCGAGTACAACCACCGCTGCCTCGTCCGGTCCCGGGGCCCCGACGCCGTGGCGGGCCTCCCGGACTTCCGCTTCGCCACCATCCCCGACGGCCTGCCGCCGAGCGACGCCGACTCGACGCAGGACGCGGCGGCCATCTGCGTCTCCACCATGACGACCTGCCTCCCCCACTTCAAGGCCCTGCTCGCGGGCCTCAACGGCACGGCCGGCGTCCCGCCCGGTGACGTGCGTGGTGGCGGACGCCTCCCTCACGTTCAGCGTCGACGCCGCCAAGCACCTCGGCGTGCCGTGCGCGCTGCTGTGGACGGCCAGCGCCTGCGGCTCCCTGGGATACCGCCACTACCGCCTCTTCATCGAAAAGGGCCTTGTCCCTCTCAAAGGTCAGTCGTCTGGGTCTTCAACGAGAAGTTGCATGATTGGTGTGACCGTGTGACGATGTGAGCATTTTAACACGAATGGAGTGTGTTGTTTAATTTGATCAGACGCGGAGCAGCTGACGAACGGGTTCCTGGACACGCCGGTGGGGTGGGCCCACGGGATGAGCAAGCACATGCGGCTCCGTGACTTCCCCAGCTTCCTCCGCACCACGGACCGCGACGACCCCATGCTCAACTTCACGATGCACGAGATCGAGCACTCGGCGGGCGCCACCGCCATCGTCTACAACACCTTCGACGAGCTGGAGCGGCCGGCGCTCGACGCCCTGCGCGCCGCGCACCCGCCGGCCGCCTACGCCGTCGGCCCGCTCAACCTGCTCGCGGAGAGGCTCGTCCCGGCGGGCGGCCCGCTCGACGCGCTCGGCTCCAACCTCTGGAAGGAGGACCGCGCCTGCCTCGAGTGGCTCGACGGAAAGCCGCCCGGGTCCGTGGTGTACGTGAACTACGGGAGCATCGCCGTGATGAGCAACGAGCAGCTGGTGGAGTTCGCATGGGGTTTGGCCAACAGCGGCTACGCGTTCCTGTGGATCGTCCGGCCTGACCTGGTGAGCGGCGACGCCTCCGCCGCCGCGCTGCCTCCCGAGTTCCTGGAGGCGACGCGGGGCAGGGGCCTCCTGGCGAGCTGGTGCCCGCAGGAGGAGGTGCTGCGGCACGAGGCGGTCGGGCTGTTCCTCACGCACAGCGGCTGGAACTCCACGCTGGAGAGCCTCTCCGCCGGGGTGCCCATGCTGTCGTGGCCCTTCTTCGCGGAGCAGCAGACGAATTCTCTGTACAAGTGCCTGGAGTGGGGCGTGGCGATGGAGGTCGGCGACGATGTGCGGCGCGAGGTGGTGGCTTGCAGGATAAGGGAGGCCATGGCTGGGGAGAAGGGGAGAGAGATGAGGAAGAGGGCGACGGAGTGGAAGGAGGCCGCGGATCGAGCAACGCGACCAGCGGGCAGCTCGTTTGACAACGTGGACAAGCTTATCAACGACGTGCTGCTCTCTGGCAGGAGCCGTGATTTGCTTACATTACATTGATGATCAAGTTGAAAGAGTTTAGTTACAAAATGTTCGGTATCGTTGTGTTTGTGTCAGTAAGTCCATATGTTCAGTAATAAATCAATTCAGAGGTGAGCTAGCAATCTGCTCACTCATCAAAAGGATACATATCATCTCGACTGGAGCAATTTGGCCAAATCCAGCTCGTACACGCAAAACGGGGAGGACTCGAAGAACTCCAAATGCGCCCTCTTTAGATGGCGAACCTCCAGGGTTGAGCATGACGACCCCGGCGCAGTTCATCTGGAAGACCACGGTGCCGCTCCCTTGCGCGAACCACGCGAAGTTGATCTGGTGGCACGCGAGTGGAGTGTGGGACAAAGGGCTCACCGACTGAAAAATCGTTGCCAACTCGATCACCACGCGCCGCGCCCAAGATCTCGTACCCCCAGGCTCCGAGTCCGCCGCATCCGCGGCCATCGTCCACACGGTCACCGCGATCGGCCGTTCCCAGACGAGCAAGCCGAGCTTCCCGTCGGGCGAGGACACCAGGAGCAGCTCGTCCGGCATCTCGGTCGCGGCAATTCTCCGCCGGCGGTGACAGTCTTGTGGGACCACGATCCATTCGGCTTGTCCGGTGCCGACGTCCAAGGCGAGCACGTTGAAGATCCGGGTGAACGGCTGGTGGTACAGCCAGTGCGCGACGCCACCGAGCACAACCTGGGACGGCTGCACCTGTTGGTATTCTGCGGGACATATGCTGGCGTGTGAGTGACCAAGCCCCACGCGCCTGCCTTGGACGAGTAGGTCTGCGTCCGGAGGCCTGGATCGGCGACGAGCAGATTGAAGGGCATGTCGTGTCCGTTTCCCTGGTCCTCGGGCATGACGACGTACAGGCTGTCCCAGATCGCTTTGGGTGGGAGGACATGGCGCCGTCCGGCCACGGGGTTGCACACGCAGAGCCTCGAGGTGTCCTCCTCGCTCCTCAGGACGAGCAGGCCGCCGCGCGACGCGACGGGGTTGTACGAGCCGTCCAGCTCGCTCTTCACGTTGGCGACCAGGGACTTGGGAAGCCTGCAGCCGGCGAACGACTTGGGTGGGGCGAACACTGGCGGGCGGCGAGTCACCTCCTTCCAGGGAAAAGCGAAGTGGCGGTGGTAAATCAGAGCAAGGAGGAAGTGGTCGGTGGAACCGCGGCCGAGGCGGCAAAGGAAGGCCGGGTCGGTGACGTGGCGCCGGAGGAGCTTGCAGGTGGCGCCGCTGCGCGCGACGATGAATGGGTCGGATCGCGCCAAGATTTCGAGGAGAACATCAAGGGAAAGCCGTGATGCCTCCATGTCGATCTGACCAGTACATGTAAAGGGTACCGTGTATATAGGCGCAAACTACGTAGGATAGGATTCCTTTCTTCTTTCTTCTTTTTCTTTTTTTTTGAGGGAACTTTCTTCTTTCTTCTGAAAAAGAAACGAAAGAGACCTCTAATTTCGGTCTGTAAAGTTCAGGGCTATCGGCTTTTCAGCCAGACTTGAGAATGCATTACAGGCGACACTGCATGCAGGTACTATACAACTTACAGACTTGAATGTTTATTTTTAATTCCTGAAACATCAATACAGGCAGCTTCTATTTTCGTCACACATACAACAATTTAATTTCTCTATGTATTTCCTTCCAAAAACTATGAATCAAAACATACAAATTACAATGCATCATCCCACCATGAAGGGTGGTCATTTTTGCCTGGTGCCTTATAGCTTGGGACAAGGTCTGCCTTGCGAAGCTTGAAGGGGGGTTGGGCGTCAAGAACATCGCCATGCAGAACCACTACCTCCTCCTCAAATTCGTCCACAAGCTCTTCAAGGTCACGCCACGACTCCCTCCGCTAGGGCTCTCTTGGCGGCTAGGGTTTCGGGGCGATTCCTTGATTCTAATCGTCTCCGCTCGACTCCGACTGTTCCTCCGTGTGTCTCCGACCCGTCATCAAGTCTTTCAGTCTCCTCTCTATATCGGGTACGTTTCTCACGGTTCTGGGGGGTGATTAAGGGGAGGCATTGGGCTCTCTACCCACCCGATGTTCCTGAGTTCGTCTCGTTGGATTGATGTCTGCGGGAAACAACTCTCTTGGCAAGATGGCAGCGGTGAACGGCGGCACGCTGGAGAACTCACGAACAGGATCTAGAGTTCCTGATCCGGGTGGCGGCGGGGTGAAGGTGAATTCGCATGGACAGGAGGTTGATAGCATGGTAGAGACGGATAGGACTATTGGGGCTGACAGGCAGCTGCAGCTACAACTGGCTCATCAGGTGGGAGCAGAAGATGATGCGCTCGGCCAGGAGGAAGAAATGGAGGATAACTTGGATGGGGAGGAGAGATCAGTGGAGGATGAGGAGGAGGAGGAGGAGGACATCCTTGAATTTAATTTAGATGAGTTGGAACAGGAGGCTCCAAAGAAGTGGATGGTGCTTGCATGCTTCTTTACTGTTCAACATTATAGTGTGCATGGGCTATGTGAGGAGATGAGGAAGGCTTGGCTTCCTCGGGAGAAAATCCTGCGCAAGGTGCTACACGATAACTTGTTTCTGCTTGAGTTCAAGGGAGAAGGTGATTATAAATTTGTCGTTAATGGTGGACCATGGCGCCATAAGGGCGATGCACTGCTAGTGGTGCCGTATGATGGGAAAACTAGGCCTTCTGAAGTACCTCTGGACTCAATTCCTCTTTGGGTTCAGATATTTGATCTACCGGGAGTAATGATGAATGACAAGGTGGGGGAGATGATTGGTAACAGGCTGGGCAAGATAATTGAGGTGTACAAGGAAGATGGTATTCACTCCGTGGGAAGATTCATGCGTATCGAGGTCAACCTGCCGCTGAGTAAACCACTTAGGCCATGGTTTCAGATGAAAATTGATGGAAAGCTTGATACTTTTGATTTGAAGTATGAAAAAGCGCCACACTTTTGCTTTAAGTGTGGGCGAATGGGGCACTCAGATCGTGAATGTCAGTTTAAGCACCATAGTTACCCATGGTTCCGGTTTGGTCAAGCTTTGAGAGGGTCTCCATATAAGAAAGCTGAGTCACGTAGCAGAACCATGAATGCCATGGAGAAGCCTGCGGCTGCACGCAGCCTTTTTGTTAATCCACTGCAACAATTTCGCAACATGAAGCCGAATCTGCATGGCGATGACGAGCAGGAAGGAGAAGGTTTGGCAGTCCCTCCCAATGTCAGTAATGATCTATCCCAAAAGGTGGGAGATCTGCATGTGGGCTCCCCTCTCCCACTGGCGATCTTGAATGGTTCAAAGTCACAGGCTCCAATGGGTGGCGGCGGTGTTCCGGGTGCACCGCAATCAGTTGTGCGGTCCATTACCAGGAGCATTGAGAACAAGACAATTTCTGGGCGTGATAAGCATCGTAATTCATTGCTGGGTGTGAGGAACAACTCTCATGCTGGCAAGCCGGCCACCTCTTCTATCTCACGGTCAGAAAAGAACTGGAAGCACAAGCGGTCTCAAGATGGTGATGAGGTCACATCGGTTCTGAAGACGGAACATGGTGATGTTCCAGTACTAAAGGCGCTCGGTGATTTAGAAAATGCACTTGCCAATGTTGAGGGTTGCATGGCATCTAAACAGGAGGATGCAGCTATGCCACCAGTGTCCCCTTTAGGGAAACGCAGTAGTAACCAAAAGGAGGATAATGGTTTAGCATGTAAGGCGCCAGCGGATGATGGTGGCCCGGAGAATGTGTCGAAGAAGGGAAGGACTCTAGCTAATGTACCAGCACAGGCTGTTAACCTGACGGGAGCTCATGGCGAACCCCGTCAGGAGCAATGAGTATAATCTGCTGGAACTGTCGGGGGGCGGGGAATCCCCGAGCAGTTCAAGAGCTTATGTCCCTAACACGGACGCATAACCCCAAGATGGTGTTCTTGTCTGAAACACGGGTGAAGGACACTAGAGTTGAAGGTTTGAGATGGAGATTAAGGCTGAAAGGTTGTCTGGCTGTGAGCAGTGATGGACAGAGTGGAGGTTTGGTCTTATTTTGGCATGAGTCGATGGAAGTTAACCTGCTGTCTATCTCTGATCGACACATTGACGTATCTGTTCGAAAGGAAGCGAATGCACCACATGGCGAGCTACTTTTGTGTACGGCGAACCAAGAGTTGAAAATAGGCACAAGATGTGGGAGAAGATGGCAAATTTAAAATCAAAGTCTAGCTTACCTTGGGTTGTTCTGGGTGATTTCAATGAAGCTATGTGGCAGTATGAGCACTTCTCGGCATGCTTACGTCCGGAAAGGCAGATGGCAGATTTCCGTGATGCTCTCTCAGTTTGCGAGCTACACGATTTGGGCTTCGAGGGCCTCCCGTATACCTATGATAATAACCAGCTAGGTAATCGCAATGTCAAGGTCCGACTTGACCGGGTGGTCGCTGATGATGATGGAGGGACCTGTTCACGGACGTGAATGTTAAGCATCTGGTTTCATGTCGCTCTGACCATTGTCCGCTGTTGATCACTTTGGGTGTGGAAGAACAAGAGCGCAAAGGTGGCAGGCAATTAATGTATGAAATCATGTGGGAGTGCGACATCAAGCTGCCTCATATTATCGAAGAGGCATGGCGAAAGCGCAGAACAGTGGAGAATCTGGGTGATGTGAGTGATGCACTACGTACCGTGCTTGTGTCCTTGAAAGAATGGAGTGGCAAGACTTTCAGTTCGGTCACGAAACAAATTGGGGAACTGAGATCCGAGCTTACTGAGCTGAGGTTACAGGGTGATGCAGCTGCTGCACATGAACTGAAGAGTACTCTGGATACTATGAATGAGCTACTTTATAGAGAGGAAATGATGTGGCTACAGCGATCACGTGTTGATTGGCTAAAGTATGGTGATCGGAATACTCGGTTCTTCCATCAGAAGGCAAGGTGGAGAGCGAGGAAGAACAGAATTAAGAAACTGCAGGGCGATGATGGTGATTGGCGCACCAGCAAGAAGCAGATGCAGGAACTTGCCCAAAAATTCTTTGATAAATTGTATGATCGTGACCCAAATGTGATACCCGAGCGTGTCATTCATGCAGTGCCAGAGGTCATAACTGAGGATATTAACTCTGCTTTGTGTGCACCGTTTTCAGAAGTGGAGATTAGTAATGCTCTTTTTCAGATCGGCCCTCTAAAAGCACCAGGACCTGACGGCCTTCCTGGTCGTTTCTTTCAGCGCAACTGGAGTTTGTTGAAAAATGATGTTGTTCATGCAGTCCAGGAATTTTTCAGAACAGCACATATGCCTGAAGGAGTCAACGATACTGCTATTGTACTGATCCCAAAGAAGCCACAAGCAGTGAAACTGAAGGACTTCAGACCTATCAGTTTATGTAATGTGCTGTACAAGGTAGTATCAAAGTGCCTCGTGAAAGGCTAAGGCCTCACCTTGATAAGTTGATTTCAGAGAATCAAAGTGCTTTTATCCCTGGAAGGTTGATTACAGATAATGCCTTAATAGCGTTTGAGTGCCTCTACACAATGCAAAACTATCATGTTCGAGGAGATGGATTATGTGCGTACAAGTTGGATCTTGCCAAGGCGTATGATAGGGTTGATTGGGGTTTTCTGCAGAAGGTGCTGGAAAAATTGGGCTTTCAACAAACATGGGTACAGTGGATAATGGCCTGCGTGACCACTGTGCGTTATCACATCAAGTTTAACGGCGAGCTTCTGCAACCTTTTCATCCATCTCGCGGCCTACGCCAAGGTGATCCCTTATCGCCTTATTTATTTCTCCTCGTCGCTGATAGTTTGTCAAAGTTGCTGTCAACAGCAGAAAGTGAGGGAGTTATTGAAGGTCTAAAAGTATGTCGAAGAGCACCTTCAGTTTCCCATCTGTTGTTTGCGGACGACAGTCTTCTTTTCTTTAAAGCAAACCAAGAACAAGCTCATGGTATCAAGGAGGTGCTTGCGGATTTTCAGGCAAGGACAGGCCAATTACTCAGTGCAGAGAAGTGCTCCATCATGTTTTCTAGTAATGTGCTGGACACGACTAAAAAGGAGATAAGAGATATACTGCAGGTGCAAAAGGAGGCCTTTGAACCTTGTTATTTAGGCCTACCTACTCCTGTTGGTCGTGTCAAGAGAGATGCATTCCAATCCCTGGAGGAGCGTTTCGGCAAGCGTATGTCAGACTACAGTGACAAGTTCATGTCAAGTGCGGCAAAAGACACGCTAATTAAATCAGTAGGCCAGGCTCTGCCCACATACTGCATGGGAGTTTTTAAACTGTCAGCTGGTCTGTGTGAAGAATTAACTCGCACTATAAAAAGGTTTTGGTGGGGAGCAGAGAAAGGGAAGCGTAAGACATATTGGTGTGCATGGGAGAAAATGTTGAAGTGTAAAAACAGAGGAGGACTGGGGTTCAGAGATCTCATGTAACATCCCAAATTTCAAATCAAAATCAAAATGGAATAAAAATCACTCAAAATTAAAATTTTTGTCTATATCTTATCTTGCCATGAATTTTCAAAATAAAAGTAATTCAAATAATTAAAACTTAGTGAGAAGATGAAAATTTTGAAATATAAAACTTGTGCTCGAGTGTTTGTTTCATTTAAAGTCCACTAAAATTTGAGCCTTTCGAAGTTACAACAAATTAAAATAGTTATATGATAAATCTTTTGCAAATTCACCTCAGATTTAAAATCTTGAATTTACAATTTGCACAAATATCACCATATGCATTTTTGGTTGTACTGGTTTCATTCAAATTTGAAGTCTCCCAAATCCTAGAAAAGATTAAAACCTATTCTTTCTCCTTTCCCTCTGGGCCCGAATCCCTTTCTCTTTTCAGCCCAGCCGGCCCTCTCCCTTTCCTCCTCTCTTTTCTTTTCTCCCCTTGCCGGCCCAGCCCACCTTCTCTTTTACCCCTTCCTTTTTCCCCCGCCGCGGGCCTCTCTTTCTTCTTCTCCCTCCGGCCCAGCATGGCCCGTTTCGGCCTGGCCCAGCCGCTGGCCTTCTTCCTCCTCCAGCTCGGCCGAACACGTCCGCCGCCGCCGCCGACGTGCCGTCGCCTTCCAGCTCAGCTGCCACCTCGGACCTCGCCCCGTCCCTTTCTCCGGCGCTGTAGCCACTCCTCCTTGACGTCACCAAGTCACAGTGTTGCGGGTGCCGCATTTGTTGACGGGTCGCCGTCGAAATCGACGACCTCGCCGTGGATAAGAAGCGACCGCGCCGCAATCCTTGACCGGATAAGCTTCGCGGCTACACCTCCCTCGCAAGCTCGCGCACCTCCTCGACCCCTCAAATCAACGCGAGCACGCACGCTCGCGCGATTCCGTCGCGCGCCGCCGCCGCACGCCGCTCCGGCCGCCTCGCACCGCCGTGCCGTGGGCCGTCAACGTCGATGTGCTCAACCACGGGCCCGCCGCCGTGCGCTGAGCCCCGGCCGCTACCCCTCGCCACCTCTACCCCATCCTAGCCGCCGGCGGCCACCTTCCCGGGACCCGCCGCCGCGCGGTGCCCCTTCCGGCCACCAATTCTTTTCCCCCCTCTCTCTGTAAACCCGGTCCACATGAACCCAAGGCTCATGAGGCCCTCCGGCTCACTGTGGACCCGGTCCACCACTTTTCCAATAGAAAAACAATTCCAGAAAATCTAGGAAATTCCCGGGCCCTGTACATTTTACAGATAAGCCCCTCTAGTTTGATCTATTTCTGTTTAGCACCTGTCTTTTTACATAAACACCCCTGTACTTTTCCATAATTACCTTTTAGTCCCTACCTTTTTACACCAAGGTCCCTAAACTTTTCCATAATTACAGATAGGTCCCTAAAACTTTTCTGTTCTTACAGATGAATCCCTAGAATCTTTCTGTAATTGCAAGCAAGCCCCTAGAATCTTTAAACGCCTGTAGCTTTTCCACCCGAGCTCCGTTTTGAACGATTCTCGCGCTCACGCGTTTGTAGAAACGCGAAGTACCTCATGGTACTGTACCTCCAAACTAGATCTACCAATCGCCTATGCTCCTCTTCCCCAATGCTAAGCTAAATCAATCAAACCTATCAATCCCTCTTTACCGCGACATATCTTGACGCTAACTTCATCGAACCACATCCTTTCTAATGTTGTCATCGACATTTATCCAGTTCTACCGACTTATCAACCTCTTTTATTCGGTGTCTTTTATTCGAAGTTTTATTGATATTTCGTTCATTATTATTTGAGGTTATTCTCTCGTCATTTATTTATTACTTTGTAAATGCATGTCATAACTTCAGCATGTAGCTTTGCACCACCATGCACTAATTCTTATGCATTTGCACGTCCTCTTTTCAAATCACCTATGTTCTTTAATAGAAATAACTTAAGTTTTATATAATAGATATGCACGCAATCACCATCATTACAGCATATGCATCTCACCATACTCACTCTAAGGTTTTAGTAAATAAAGTTTCATGCCAAACCCTGCACCTTTGTTCCTTTTAAGAGAACTTAGATAATTAATAGTTTGTCTAGGTGAATATGGCCCTTATAAGGCCATGAATATAACTGTAATAAATAATCTTTCATAAATAAATGTGCATTGCATAAACATAGCTATTTTCTTGGAGTTTATCGAATCTTTTTGGAGTTAATTGGATCTTGTTGGTTCTTTTCGATCTTTATTTCTTTTGCGGTAGTTGTTTATACGTAATGTTTTCATGCGCTAGCTTACACGAAATTCGAGGAAGAGCCAGAAGAATTCAAGGAAGATCCAATCATCAAGGACGAGCCGAAGAATCCGAGCCCAAGGACAAGACGGACGATACAAGCTCTGAGGAAGGACTCGGAGACATCAACTTCGACGGAAGAGCTTGAAGATCCAGAATTGAAAGATTAGGATAGCGTCCTTTAGGCAAGCTCTACTTCCCCTTGATCATGATTGAACCTACTGTTTTCTCAATGCTCCTATATGGCCTGTTCTCGTACTATGCATTACTTGTTATTTTACTGATTGTGTAGTTATTGCCCTATCTGCTTGACCGATATTGATGCCACCTACTTGAGCATTAATATCTGGATCCTTGTTTACCCTTGATATACCTGTCACCTTGATAACCCTAGGATAGTTCCATCATTTCTGTGATGGCACGTTCACCTTGCTTCTAGAACTGCTTAGGACCCCATAATGTTTCTACATTGCCACACCGTACTCGTATATTATGCTTTATAAATGTGTTAAATGAGTTTGGTGGTGTGCGTAATATTGGGGTTGGGAGTAGCACAACTGTGTTAGGTGATGATGATAGTGACGGTGATGGGATGGGTTGGACTGCGGGCAAGGCCTTTAGTGAATTGTGATGTTGTGATAGGCCCCTAGTGTGGGACATGGTGCTTGCCCGGCCACATAAGGACCGGTTCATTCAACCTTTAACAAGATGATTCTCGTACAACCACGGAACCTATATGGGAAGGACTTACCCTACCTTCTTGGTGCCTACCACTTTGATCCAACTGGAGGGCAGTAGCGCAAACGAGCAACCAGGAGAAGACTCTGGAGTTTGTATTGCTTAGGAGATCCGGCCTGTGATCCGCACATCAATGTGCAGTGGGTCTGCATGATGACTATTGTAGTCTCATGAGAAGCCCCTGGGTTGGTTCGTAGGTGGCATTGTGTGTGGTACTCGGAGAAGATGGATTGAGCGTTATGTTACTCTCCGTACAAGAGTGCATAGCCCGTGGGAAAAGATGTACAACCACTGCAGAGTGTAAAATTCATCCGGATGGACGTTGTCACGGCATATGACACATCTATGTTGAGCTCGATATGATTAGCCATCTCTCCTTCCTTGAAGTGTGAGTGAGCAGTAGTCTGCTCGTGTTTTGGAAGTGATGGCAAATGTGCCGGGTCGGTATGACCATTGAGGTCAGAAGGCCCAACTAGAACTTAGGAACTGGCGGGAATGCTTCATACTCCCCCAGGGCCAACCAACTAAAATATTGGCAATTACTTCTCTGTTTTATCTAAGAATTCCTTCATATGCTTTAGTGAACCTTGCATAAAAGTTGCTTGCTGCAAATGAACCATACCTATTCCTTGCTAAGACCAAATATGCATGTATATATACTCTTGTGTAGTGTAGGGCTTGCTGAGTATCTTATGTACTCACGTGTTTGCAATTGTTTGTTTAGTAGGAGAGGACTTCGTAGAGAACGACGACGAATGGGTTTTCGGTTCTGCTTCTCAAGTTTGCTTGTGGCGTTGGGCCATGGTTTCCGCTGTCTGCTTCACCGTTAGTTGGTCGTATTGACTTGGATAGTTTTGAATCCTCGTCGTACCGCCACTAAGGGTCTTATATCAGGTATCTTACTTATTTACTTATTCGAAGTATGCTTTTGATATTATTCTGTTAAGTTGTGTGCGTATCAGCTACTGATCCAGAGACTGATACATGATGCACAGTAGATTCCAGAAATGGGGTCTGACATCTCAAGACTTTCAATCAAACGCTCCTTGCCCGGCAAGCATGGAGGCTTGTCTACCAGCCGAGCAGTCTCTGTGCTCGCATTCTGAAGGCACGTTATTACCCAAACGGGAATATCATTGATACTTCCTTTTCTGGGAACGCCTCATCGACGTGGCGCGCGATTGAGCATTGCTTGGAACTGTTGAAAAAGGGGATCATATGGCGAGTTGGTAACGGTACCAGTATACGTATATGGCGTGATAAGTGGATTCCGAGGGAGCCTGAACTTGCTGTCTTGGGGAAAAAAGGGCGTGGCAGAGTGAAATGGGTCTCTGAACTAATCGACCAGAGAAAAATACTTGGTCTATGGAGATGTTACAGACTCACTTCTATCAGCCAGACATAGATGCTATCCGGAAAATCAAACTCCCGGTGCGTGGTCTTGAGGACTTTGTTGCTTGGCATTATGAGAAAACAGGGTTGTTCTCTGTTAGGAGTGCCTACAGGCTGGGTATGGAGCTAGATGAGATGGGATCACAACAATCGAGCAGTACAGCGCCCGATGGCCGAAGAAGCTTGTGGAATGGTGTGTGGAAAGCTGATGTGCCCCCCAAGGTGCGCATGTTTGGCTGGCGAGTTGCTACAGGCTGCTTACCGACTAGCAAAAACAAATGCGTGAGGAAGCTGGAGGTAGTAGGAACTTGCAAGCTATGTGGAGTGGAGGATGAATCGGAGTTCCATGCTCTGATCAGGTGCCCGCTTGCTCGCTATCTTAGACAAGCCATGCGACAACATTGGGACCTGCCACCTGAAGATAGATTCATCGAGTCAGGGCCGGAGTGGCTACTGCTGTTGCTCGATGCGTGTGACGAGGAGATGAAAGCCAAGGTGCTCCTGTTGCTGTGGCGAGCTTGGTATGTGCGGAATCAGTTGAGACACGAGGGGAAACTACTACCGATTGAAGGCTCGGTCAGGTTCCTGCAAAGTTTTCATGAGTCACTGATGCTTGTCCGGCAACCGTCAGTTCCAGCTGGTAGCAAAGGAAAGAGCTAGCCAACAGCTGGACAACGGAAGCGACCTGGGAATTATGTGAAGCGCACATGGGAGCTGCCAAGGCCGGGAAGGGTGAAGATTAATGTTGACGCATGTTTCTTCAACGAGACGGGGCGTGCCGCAGAGGGCATCATTGCCAGAGATGATCATGGTGCTGTTGTCTTCTCGTCTGGACGACGGCTCTTTGACTGCAGTGATGCAGAGGAGGCTGAGCTTCTCGCATGTAAAGAGGGCATCTCCCTCGCTGCGACAGCCAGTTACACTTGAAACTGACTGCATGACCGTTGCAGCTGCCCTTAACAATAACGGTGAGAATAGGTCACACCTTGCGCTGTTGCTGAAGGAAGTATGTTTGCTCGCTGCTGAGCTTTGGGATGTTGAGATTTGTCATTGCTATCGTGATCAGAATAGGGTTGCACATTTTATTGCTAATAAATCTTGTAACGAGTCGCTGATAGCAGTTTGGCTGCGGCGTGCTCCAGACTTTGCTGCTGATGTTGTCGCAGCTGATTGTAACCCTATCATGATCTAATAAAATCTCATCATTCCCCGCAAAAAAAAAAAAAAGCTCTTCAGCGCAGAGTCAGCCCCGTGGAAGAGCTGGCTCCTCTCCGATCTGGAAGGAGACGTCGCCGGCGATCACGGGGATGGCACGTTCCTCCAACGATTACTGCACGAACAGATGCAACGCTACCGCTCGCTCACGCGTGTCAGCGTGCGCGACGGCGTCTCCACCTCCTTCTGGTTCGACGACTGGCTCCCGGTCGGCCCCCTCTGCCTTCACTGGCCGGCTCTGTTCTCCCATTCTACTGTGCCTCATGCTTCGGTGGCGGCCACGCTGACTGGAGGTGTCAACCTGCCACTGCGCCCCCGCCTATCCACCGTCGCCCAAGTGGAGCTGGACTCTCTGCTGGAGCTGCTCCTAGGAGTATCCTTGACGGACGGCCACGACGAGCGCGTGTTCGTCTGGAACGGCTCCTCCAACTACTCCTCCCAGGGCGCCTACCACACCCTGATGGAGACCGGCGAGGCTGACACCAACGCCAAGCTCATTTGGGGGACGTCGCTGCCCACCAAGGTGAAACTCTTCGCATGGCTCCTGTGCAACGACCGACTACCTACGCGCGGCAACCTCCTCCACAAGAACATCCTGCAGCCTGCCGAGGTGCACTGCCCGTGCTGCCCAGGGGTGGTTGAGACGGGCCAGCACCTGTTCTTCGAGTGCCCGGCCGCCGCCGCCCTCTTCCAACTAATTGGTGCCGACGTTGGGCTGGCCTCTCCGTCTCAACCATGGCTGGCGCCACCGGCAGCCGCCGGCGTCCGCGGCCATTGGCTTGACATGCAGCTCATCATCCTGTGGCGCGTGTGGACGAGTCGCAACGATGTCGTCTTCAACCAACACGACGCACAAACTCTTGCCTCCCTACGGACGATCCACACCGACCTCGACACTTGGGGCTTCCGCTACAAAAAGACGGACGCCATCCGTGATATGGCAGCTTGGCGCGCTTACCTTAGCCTCCGGGCGACGTAAAACGCTGCCGCGCTCGCTCCCCCTCCTCCCTTCCGTTCTGCCCATGTGGCTTTGCGCGGGCTCGGCCCCCGGCCTCCTTGCTTATTTTCGATTAAATTGAAGCTTTTTCAAGGTTTTTTGTTTCTCATTAATAGAATTGGAAATGTTTAGTGTGCTCTGTTTATTGTTTATGTAATAAGGATGTAATACTCTTTAATATAAGAAAATATCAATGAAATCCTACACTAAAAAAAAGGTAAAATGCATACGAGCTTTCAAGGAAGCTTTTTCAAGGTTTTTTGTTTCTCATTAATAGAATTGGAAATGTGTAGTGTGCTCTGTTTATTGTTTATGTAATAAGGATGTAATACTCTTTAATTTAAAAAAATATCAAAGAAATCCTACATTTAAAAGAAAAGGTAAAATGCATAAGAGCTTTCAAGGAACTCCAGGCCAGGTAGGGCCCAGATTTATTTTCACTTCTTTTTTTTTCTCAGCTACAAGGAACTCAATTGCTGCCGTCAATGTTAATGTTCCTTCTGAACGGGATAAGAAATATTTTTTGAACGAAAGTTATGGTGTCGATCAGTCGATGGTGTGCCTGTCAGTTTTCACTGGCTGCGTGGTATGCATGCCGGCTTTTTTACATTTCATTTCGCTGTCCGCCTTTATATTAGGGCACCAGAAGGATAACGATGGCGATCAAGCAATCATTATATGTGAAGCTCAAGATTTGGTTTGTTCGATCGTTTTATCGGCCGTGCAAGATTTATAATTTTTAACGAATTACAATTGCGCGTCGCTTTAGAAAATTGTTCGTGCTATTACTTTTTTTTGACATTACACAGTACAACTCAGACGCTCACAACGCACGCACACTCACCCCTATGAACACACGTATGCAAACCCTACCCCTATGAGCATCTTCGAAGACTGAGCTGGCAAATCCAGAGATACGAAGTCACCACTGGCGCCTCGCTGTCGACGGGAGCGTCGCCTACCACTGAAAGCACAAATGCCGTTAAATCCTTGAAAATTCGCTCCCATGGGGAGTCGAACCCAGGACCTGAGAGATGTTACTCGGATGCCTTAACCACTAGGCCAAGACCCCTTTCACTGTTCGTGCCATTACTGAGCAAAGTAGCCAAATATTTCCAGCAAACAAGCTCTTTTCATTGCGGTCTCGCGGAGGTGAAGCGTGCCATTTTCAGACATGCAGTTTCTCGAAGAAGAACCTGCAAGTCTGCAACCAAATCAACAGGCACACCATCGACGCCGTGCTTGACATATATCTTGGTGTTTGTACTGAACTTTCCATGACCAATACTCGACTGATTCTGTCGTCCAAACGTGCAGAGACGTAAAATAATGGTCTCTTCAACCTGTCATTCGTGACATATAAAAACAGCTGATTTCAAAGTTGCACCAAACGATAATATCGGCGCCTTATAATTCTTTATTTTCAAAGTGACATAAAAACAGCTGGGTATTCAACGCCACGGCTATATTTTAGTGTCTGCGATCTGGAAGACTGAAGTGCAGATCTGTCCTGGTCTCCTGAGCAGAGCTCCCTCTGTTCCGTACTTCCGGTCAGCGAGATGGCCGCCAACAATACTGTTCCGTCCGGCGACAAGCGGCCGCACGCCGTGTGCGTGCCGTTCCCGGCGCAGGGGCACGTGACGCCGATGATGAAGCTCGCCAAGGTGCTCTACTGCAAGGGCTTCCACGTCACGTTCGTCAACACCGAGTACAACCACCGCCGCCTCGTCCGGTCGCGCGGCCCCGGCGCCGTGGCGGGCCTCCCGGACTTCCGCTTCGCCACCATGCCCGACGGCCTGCCGGAGTCCGACGCCGACGCCACGCAGGACCCGGCCGCTCTCTGCGACTCCACCATGCGGACCTGCCTCCCGCACCTGACGAGCCTGCTCGCCCGCCTCAACGGCACCGACGGGGTGCCGCCGGTGACGTGCGTCGTGGCGGACAACGTCATGAGCTTCAGCGTGGACGCCGCGAGGGAGCTCGGCGTCCCGTGCGCGCTCTTCTGGACCGCCAGCGCGTGCGGCTACATGGGCTATCGCCATTTCCAGTCCCTCATGGACGAGGGCCTTGCTCCTCTCAAAGGTACGCACTGTACTTTTTAGTGATAACTGGTCACGAAGAACGTTCACACAAACACAAGAAGTTGATTATCTACTGCATACTACGTGCGATTTGAGCAGATGAAGAGCAGCTGACGAACGGGTACCTGGACACGCCGGTGGGGTGGGCGCGCGGGATGAGCGAGCACATGCGGCTCCGGGACTTCCCGAGCTTCATCTACACGATGCGGCGCGGCGACATCCTGCTCGATTTCATGATGCGCGAGGTGGACCGCGCGAGCGCGGCCAGCGCCGTCATCCTCAACACGTTCGACGAGCTCGAGGAGACGGCGCTGGACGCCATGCGCGCCATCCTCCCGCCCGTCTACACCATCGGCCCGCTCACCTTCCTCCTGGACCGTCTGGTCCCCGACGGCGCGCCGATCGGGGCCATCCGCTCCAGCCTCTGGAAGGAGGACCTGACCTGCCTGCGGTGGCTGGACGGCAGGCCGCCGCGGTCCGTGGTGTACGTGAACTACGGGTGCATCACCACCATGTCCAACCAGGAGCTGGTGGAGTTCGCGTGGGGGCTCGCCAGCAGCGGCTACGCGTTCCTGTGGATCATCCGGCCCGACCTGGTGAAGGGCGACGCCGCCGTGCTGCCTCCCGAGTTCCTGGAGGCGACGAAAGGCCGGTGCCTCCTGGCGAGCTGGTGCGAGCAGGAGGCGGTGCTGCGGCACGAGGCGGTCGGGGTGTTCCTGACGCACAGCGGCTGGAACTCGACGACGGAGAGCCTCAGCGCGGGGGTGCCGATGCTGTGCTGGCCCTTCTTCGCCGAGCAGCAGACCAACGTCCGGTACGCGTGCGTCGAGTGGGGCGTGGGGATGGAGGTCGGCGGCGACGTGCGGCGGGAGTTGCTGGAGAGCAGGATCAGGGAGGCGATGGCCGGCGACAAGGGAAGGAGATGAGGCGGAGGGCGGGGGAGTGGAAGGAGATCGCCGTTCGTGCAACGCAGCCTGGTGGCAGGTCGTTGACCAACCTGGATGACCTGATCAATGACGTCCTGCTGCAACCTGGAAGCTCTGCTCGATAGGTTGCCACGAAATCTGAATATATTTTGTGCTTGGAATAATGGTGATGTTGTTTCAAGGAAATCAAGGTGATCATGCCATTCCAAGAGTCAAATGCATGCTCATGGTCATTCAATACTGTTTCTTGCTGTCTCTCTCACACAGTTGTTTTTCTTGGCATATGACACTGATTTCAAATAAAAGGAGTTTTACGATGCTCAATATCACTATAGTATATTGTCGGTGTTCAGTAACCTGCCGACGAGTAAATTTGTACGCGGCTAGACGGCGATCGGTGGGTTAGCGATTGACACGGTGGTTTATACTGATTCAGGCCACGAAATGCCTTACGTCCAGTTTGTGGTTTTTCTCTGGTTGCTCGTAGTAGGGGTTACAAGCTGCGAGCGAGAGAGGGATCCGCTCCCAAGTCTCTGCCTTGCGTTTTGTGTGTTCAAGTGTTGAGGAAAAAAGCTCTCTCTCTCCCTCCGGGCCCGGTCTTCCTTTTTATATGTCAAGGGAAAATGGTTACAGATGGAAGAAAGAAGAAAAAGAAAAGAAAATAATGATGAAGGAAAGGCGGTGGAGGAGGAGTCGAGTCGCCCTCCTCGGGCTCGATGGCTTCCTCCGCAGCCTTCGTCGAATCGTGTGATGACGTCAACTGTCTTGTCTGAGTACTGTGGTCGCCCATTCCCTGAACGATGCTGTTCTTCACTGTATGCTGCGCTGTTGACTGCTGTGGAGTTGGGAAACGGTCACTCCGTGCGCTGTTTACGACTGTGCGGCGTACTTGGTACACGCACCTGTCGTGCCTCGCCTGATCCTGATGCGACGCTCCCACTCCGCCGTTCGTCAGGCATAGTGTACTTTCCCACCGTCCAGGAGTTAATTCGGAGCGAGCCCTTATCCTGAATTGAGCGATGGTGCGCCCGAGGATGATCGGGATATTCTTGCTGCACCCGTGCTCGGCTCCCGACCACCGGGGTCGGGAATGGTTCGGGTCGAGGCCCTCCGCCGTTTCTGACCACTACCAGAGGGAACAGTCGTCGGGCGACGGCTGGCCGGAGTTCGGTCGGGGCGGTCGCTCGACCCCGCGATGCCCGACTCACGCCGCGAGGGGTCGGGCGTGATGTTGAGCCCGAGTCGGGCTCCTCCAAAGCGGGTCCTGCCAAGGTCACGCGGATTCGTACGGTCGGACCCTCAGTGGGCCATGAGGAGCGGAGACTCTCTTTGGCAAATGGTGGTCGTCACCTCCTGCCGAACCGGGCCCCAGCGCGGGCCCAACGCCCCGCTACTCCTCTCCATGTGAAGTTTTCAGGTTCAGTCGTTACTCAGATATAGACTGTATACGGTATCGGGTACCTGAAAAATGGGTACCCGACAATAGCCCTCGAGTCCCGACGAGAGCGCCGTGCTGTCGCCGAGGCTGGTATGACTGCTTGTTATGGTTTCTTACCACGCCGGTGGGTGCGCGTGAGCGCACCCGCTGGGTGTAGCCCCCGAGGCTAGGAGCTAGTGGGAGACTAGCTTCCGGGCTTTGTTCAGGCTTTCTCAGTGTGTTGTCACGACAAGCTGCATCGTCAAGCGGTAGCTGTGGTGACCGAGCCCCCGGACGCCCTCTTGCGACCGAGGGGGGAGCGCTTTTGTCCCTCGTGTAAACCTACTCACGATGGACTTCTCCCTGACTTCGGCCAGGAGGCACGGTCGTTGAAGTTTGCAGTTCACGGGTAAACTGTTGGAGG
The DNA here is from genome assembly GCA_012490785.1 of Eragrostis nindensis. Classification (NCBI taxonomy): domain Eukaryota; kingdom Viridiplantae; phylum Streptophyta; class Magnoliopsida; order Poales; family Poaceae; genus Eragrostis; species Eragrostis nindensis. The sequence continues at coordinate 130,662 of JAAXCT010001091.1, read as the reverse complement.
ATTCCGTCCTTCTTTTGCTTGTCGTGGGGCGTTGAGCTTATCCAGACCGCGTCAGTGCAGTAGGCAAGTGCTCCTCGGCTTCCGTGGCCGCCCAATCACGCGCCCGTTTCATGTTCGGCCATGCGGTGCGCTTATAAATAGACCCGCGCCCTTGGCCTGGTATCTTCAAACTCGCCATGTCTAAACACCAGAAACTTTCTTCGCGCAAGGGAAGCTCAAGGGGAGGAGGAGGAAAGAGTGTTGGACTCTTCGCCTCGGCCTCGCGCCCTTTGCCCCCCCCTTCTCCAAACGCCTGCCAAGATCTCGTCCCGGTGGTCAACGCGGTTCCGCTTGCGGTGGTGCCTCCGGACCCGGTCGTCGAAAGCGCGATGCCCGAGCCGGAGAAGCCCGAGGTCATCGTCCTTTCCTCCAACGAGGGAGAAGACGATGATCTGGGCCGTACGACCCGGTCTGGCCGGCGTCGCTCGGCCAGCGCTCCCCGGCACCGCCGCAGGTTCTCGTCCTGCTTTGGCGTAGTGCACTGGACGGAGTCATTCTCGCGAGGATTAGACGGGCTTCCGTCAACCCCTGGCGCTCCAGGAGTCGTTCCTACGAGGATTACGTGGCCTTGATTGAGCTCCGCCACCATAGAGGTCGAGTCTTTGCGCCAATTATGCTGGTTCCGTTTGCTCCTAGGAGTTTTTGCTGCGAATGGGTCCAGTATGGCTTTAAGCCTAAACATCTGGCCGTTTATGGCCTTAGTCGTAGGAATCAATGTAACCTTCTTTCGTGTTAACGGTCTTTCGATCGACTCTGTACGAAGAAAATTACGGAATAAGAGGCTTATTTCGAAAGACTTGTTTTCGTTTGTGTTGCGACCACGCTGTTGGTCTCTTGTGCGAATGCATGCCTTCGAGCCCCCGTGCGTTTCGAGGGTCCGGCCGAAGACCGTTTCGACTTTGCTCGTTTCTCCTCACGCATCGTGTCGGTAGGATGGAGGAGCAGGGCCGCCCGCGCCATTCCTCGATGGTTCGATGTGCGGTGCCTGCTGACTTACAAATGGGTTGGTCCGAGTGGCGCCCCGGTTTGCCCTTAGCGGGGACTCGGTTGAGACCTGCTGGGGTCGGTGCCATAGGATCCGGGAGATTGTCCCATTTAGTTTTCGAGTCCATTCGTCTGGTCTCGGTGGCTCGATGCCAGCTCGCGATGAGTAAACCATGGGCTTATTTCATCCTCGGACTCGCGCATATTCGATAGGGGCCCACACGCTTCGCGCGTGCGAGTACTGGCCGCTGGTGCTCCCCTTTGGATTACCCCTCACTCTTGTTTGGCCCAGAGCGGCCGTTCGAACCCATCGTTAGGTTGGCCTACGAACTCTTGGGCCGGGAATGGGCCGTCGGAGCGTTGCAGCTCCTAGCCGTTTTACCTGGGAACCCAAGTCGGCTTCCTTACCAACTCGGCCCATGAGACGGCGGACGCGAGGAGCCGCGTCGCTTCGCCGGCGCGGATCCAGAGGCGCGGCGTTTGGGCGAGACGCATTGAAGCGACGTGCGTTTTCTCCACCTATACACGTTAGGGCAGAAAAAAACAAAAGGACACGAGGTTTAAGGCGGGAAACGGCGTCGTGTCGTTTCGGCGCATATAAATAGCCCATATCTATCCGGAAAGTTTTCTCGCTCTTTCCGTCACTTGACACTGTTGGCCTTTCTTCTCTCCTCGCGATTGCCTCTGTTCTCCCTCGCTCCGCGCTGCTCTACGCTCCAACCGCCACCATTCGTCGCCCGATCCGTCACCGCCGTCGGTCGGCTCGATCCCGCCGTCGCCTGCCCCCCCTCATTCCGCTAGATCTGATGGCGGAGGGGGGAAACGAGTGGCCGGCGTCGGTGCTGACGTCGGAACTGATGAGCGGGTTGGTCGCGAAGGGGCTCCTTTGCCCGCTCTCCGACGCGGTGGAATGGATGCTGCCGTCGGACCGGTCGCCTTCCCCGCCGGACGACTACGTCATCTCGTTCTTCCACTTTCCCGCATGGAGCCACGGTCACGCGGATCTGCCGGACCCTCAGTGGGCCATGAGGAGCGGAGACTCTCTTTGGCAAATGGTGGTCGTCACCTCCTGCCGAACCGGGCCCCAGCGCGGGCCCAACGTCCCGCTACTCCTCTCCATGTGAAGTCTTCAGGTTCAGTCGTTACTCAGATATAGACTGTATACGGTATCGGTACCTGAAAAATAGGTACCCGACAGTAAACTGTCGGTGTTTAGTAACCTGCCGACGAGTAAATTTGTACGCGGCTCGACGGCGATCGGTGGGTTAGCGATTGACACGGTGGTTTATACAGGTTCAGGCCACGAAATGCCTTACGTCCAGTTTGTGGTTTTTCTCTGGTTGCTCGTAGTAGGGGTTACAAGCCGCGAGCGAGAGAGGGATCCGCTCCCAAGTCTCTTCCTTGCGTTTTGTGTGTTCAAGTGTTGAGGAAAAAAGCTCTCTCTTTCCCCCCGGGCCCGGTCTTCCCTTTTATATGTCAAGGGAAAATGGTTACAGATGGAGGAAAGAAGAAAAAGAAAAGAAGTAATGATGAGGGAAAGGCGGTGGAGGAGGAGTCGAGTCGCCCTCCTCGGGCTCGATGGCTTCCTCCGCAGCCTTCGTCGAATCGTGTGATGACGTCAACTACGTCTTGTCCGAGTACTGTGGTCGCCCATTCCCTGAACGATGCTGTTCTTCACTGTATGCAGCGCTGTGGACTACTGTGGAGTTGGGAAACGGTCACTCCGTGCGCTGTTTACGACTGTGCGGCGTACTTGGTACACGCACCCGTCGTGCCTCGCCTGATCCTGATGCGACGCTCCCACTCCGCCGTTCGTCAGGCATAGTGTACTTTCCCACCGTCCAGGAGTTAATGCGGAGCGAGCCTTTATCCTGAATTGACCGGTGGTGCGCCCGAGGATGATCGGGATATTCTTGCTGCACCCGTGCTCGGCTCCCGACCACCGGGGTCGGGAATGGTTCGGGTCGAAGCCCTCCGCCGTTTCCGACCACTACCAGAGGGAACGGTTGTCGTGACGGCTGGCCGGAGCTCGGTCGGGGCGGTCGCTCGACCCCGCGATGCCCGACTCACGCCGCGAGGGGTCAGGCGCGATGTTGAGCCCGAGTCGGGCTCCTCCAAAGCAGGTCCCGCCAAGGTCACGCGGATTTGTACGGCCGGACTCTCAGTGGGCCATGAGGAGCGGAGACTCTCTTTGGCAAATGGTGGTCGTCACCTCCTGCCGAATGGGCCCCAGCGCGGGCCCAACGTCCCGCTACTCCTCTCCATGTGAAGTCTTCAGGTTCAGTCGTTACTTAGATATAGACTGCATATGGTATCGGGTACCTAGAAAATGGGTACCCGACATATATACTCGTGGTATTTAGAATCTGATCAAGATCAGCTTCTTCTTACCTCTAATACCATCAGTATTCTTGAGTAGTCAATAATACTAAGGTATTTTAAGAAAAAATAATAAAATTATAGCGCGAAATGGATGGTGACGCAAGGTTAAAGGTCGTGGGGAGGAGGGTGGCGGCGCATGGATTGCTATAGGTGTTAGCGTGACGGAAGTGGACCGATATATCTAAAATGACCACGGTACACTTTTGTGAGACCACCAATTGGTATTAGACACCTTAAAACTTCTCTTCAAATAATGTTCCAATGTTAATAATGTGATCTGTTGGTCTGTTTTTTTGCTGCTGTACAAACACTGTGATCTGTTGGTGTGTTGGCTTCAACAAAAGGCGGGACCCCAATAAAGCCATGTTTTTTAAAAAAAAAGAAAAAGAAAGAAAGAAGAGACTATTCCTTCCACAGAATGTCGTCTTTATCCACACTTTTACTCGAGCCGATATGTGCGTGTACCGGCTGCCCCTCGCCCGTTGAATCGCGCACTACTTGATCCAAAACGGTAGCTCGAGCCATGTGCAAACAAAACAAACAAAAGACTTCGGGGGACAGCATCACGGCGTGGAAAATTCAAGTCAAAGATGAGCACAATTTGTTGGCTACTTGCTCTCACGCTGCGAGAAATAATCAGGACAGAATCAATCAATTGGTCTGCAGTTCCTCAGGGGAAAAAAAGAAAAAGCAAGCAGCGATGAGCGCTTCTGCCGTCCCGACGACCGGCGAGAAGCCTCACGCGGTGTGCCTGCCGTTCCCGGCGCAGGGCCACATCACGCCGATGCTGAAGCTGGCCAAGATCCTCCACAGCAGGGGCTTCCGCGTCACCTTCGTCAACACCGAGTACAACCACCGCCGCCTCGTCCGCTCCCGCGGCGCCGGCGCCGTCGCGGGCCTCCCGGACTTCCGCTTCGCCACCGTCTCCGACGGCCTGCCCGCGTCCGACGCCGACGCCACGCAGGACCCGGCGACCATCAGCGACGCCACGAGGCGCAACTGCCCCGCCCACTTCCGGGCCCTGCTCGCCGAGCTCGGCGGCGTGACGTGCGTCGTGGCGGACAACCTGATGAGCTTCAGCGTGGACGCGGCGAGGGAGATGGGCGTGCCGTGCGCGCTGTTCTGGACCGCCAGCGCGTGCGGCTACATGGGCTACCGCAACTTCCGCCCCCTCATCGACAGGGGCATCATCCCCCTCAAAGGCATGCTCTGCTCTGCCCTCTTCTCTACTAGTACATTCTTACTTGCAATCTTAGATTTCGTGGTAACAAATTTTGCTCGGTACGTGAGCATATGCGCAGATGAAGAGCAGCTGACGAACGGATTCATGGACTTGCCGGTGGACTGGGCGCCCGGCATGAGCAAGCACATGCGGCTCAAAGACTTCCCGAGCTTCCTCCGCACCACGGACCGCAACGACACCCTGCTCACGTTCCAGCTGCACGAGGTGGAGCGGTCGGAGGACGCGGACGCCGTCATCATCAACACCTTCGACGAGCTGGAGGGGACGGCGCTCGACGCCATGCGCGCCATCATGCCGGCCGTGTACACCATCGGCCCGCTCGCGTCCCTCGCCGAGGAGTTGGTGCCCAGGGGACCCCTCGACGGGATAAGCCCCAACCTGTGGCGCGAGGACGACGCCTGCCTCGAGTGGCTGGACGGCCGGGAGGCCCGGTCCGTGGTGTACGTGAACTACGGCAGCGTGACGGTGATGAGCGGCGAGGAGCTGGCGGAGTTCGCGTGGGGCCTGGCCAGCAGCGGCCACGACTTCCTGTGGATCGTCCGGCCGGACGTCGTGAGGGGCGACGCCGCGGTGCTGCCGCCGGGGTTCCTGGACGCGACGCGGGGCAGGGGCCTCCTGGCGAGCTGGTGCGACCAGGAGGCGGTGCTGCGGCACGACGCGGTGGGCCTGTTCCTGACGCACAGCGGCTGGAACTCGACGACGGAGAGCCTCAGCGCCGGCGTGCCGATGCTCTGCTGGCCCTTCTTCGCCGAGCAGCAGACCAACGTCCGGTACAAGTGCGTCGAGTGGGGCGTGGGGATGGAGGTCGGCGACGACGTGAGGAGGGAGGCTGTGGAGGCCAGGATACGGGAGGCCATGGGAGGGGAGAAGGGGAGGGAGATGAGGCGGAGGGCGGCGGAGTGGAAGGAGGCTGCTGCACGGGCAATGGCGACGTCACTCGACAACCTTGATAAACTGATCAACGAGGTCCTGCTCTCTGCCACGAGCAGAGGGCAGGTTCGGTCAACTTAGTAGCGAAAATGGCAAACAGCTTTGGATGTTGTATTGTACGCTTTCGTTTGGCAGATCTACATACGTGTGGATTTGCATCGCAATTCGCAAGGACCATGCGAAATGATGTGCTAATGAAATGTTGGTGTTGTTTTTATACCCTTTGAAGCTTATCAGGTTAATATGATTGCGGAGAGCTAGTGTTGTCACGGTGACTTTTTTTTCTGTGTCGCGTTGCTTGGTCGTTTGTCTGTTTGAAGGTCGCATTCTCTGCAGCGAAGGTTGGCTACGCGCCTACGCCCTGCTGCCACTAGTAGCAACTTCTATGTGCCATAATTCAAAGTGCGATGCATCGATTTACTATATACCAATAGCTTAGAGCAATATATGCATTATACTAGTCGTTAAATACTTGTATTCTATAAAAAAAAATATAAACTACTCTCAGTGAGAGTTTTATTTTCATTAAATAAAGTGTCATGTCATTATTTTTGCCAAATGTGACAACGAATTAAGGAGGAAAGAGATGAAAGATGTTTCATCTAAACAAACCATACTATACTGTTTTCATTACGACTTGTGTCTGAATGTATTGTCTATGAAACATAAAAAAATTGTTAAATAGTGCATTGTATGAGGTATTTCAACAACCAATTCAATGTTTTGTTGCTTTTGTGGCACACTTGGGAGCGACAAATGAACTATTTGGACTAGCCTTGAAATTTTATCCATAACCAAACAAGTAATTTCTACTCCCTCCATGCAGAAATATAAGCATTTCTAAGTTTGTTAATCTTTAAAAATAAATCTTTTTAAATAGAAAGAGTTGGACATTATGATAGTATACTTCGTAGAATTTTTTTCTCAGCTTTAACAAATTTGTTTTCTATTGATATTCAAAGTTGTAAAACTTGAATTTGACTTAACTTATAAATGTTAATATTTCTAGATAGAGGGAGTATAACTACTTTTACAGTATATACATCAAGCAAGGAACTCTGCCACATCATCCAGCGACTTCAGCGTCTTCTCATAGTAGAGGTACGACTCATAGACCTTGGGTGTCCGCACGAAATAGTCGAACTGCGTGGCACATGCATCGCAAAAATGCAATATCGTTTCAGAAGGGGGAAAAAAAGAGAGGGTGTCAGAACATACTGAAGGCCTTAAACACAAGAAGAGTAGTGCCCCATGGCTTGAAGATGGCAATGCACGTACCTCTGTCATGTTGTCGACGAGCTCGTTGGCGACGCGGACGTAGTCGGGGCGGCGCGCCTCGGGTACGCCGGCCATGGCGGTGGTGAGGTCGACGTCGAGGTACTTGGACTTGAGGCGCACGTAGAAGAGCACGTACTTCCACGACATGGTCTCCAGCATGGGCCGCAGCGTCCGCATCCCCTCCGCCGTCTGCCGGATGCGCGCGGCGGCCTCCTCCGCGGTCAGCCCCGGCTCGAAGTACCGCTCCCTCACGTACGACCGCGTGCCCCACCGCGGCACGCTCCCGGGCGGAGTCGGCGCCACGGGCACCGCGGCCGCCTCCGCGGCCAGCGCCGGCGGCGGCGCCGCCGGGCGGCGCGCGGCAAGCGCGGCCGTGGCGGCCAGCGCCGTGGACGCGGCGATCGCCAGCCGGCGCGTGGCGGACGGCGGCGCCGCTTGCTTGTCCGAGGCCGCGGCGTGGGGCGGCAGGGGCCGGCGCCGCCGTTGCAAGGGCGCCGAGGAGGACGAGGAGGTGGCGGAGGAGCAGAGGATGAGGTGCTTCGCTAGCGTGGCCATGGCGAAGCCGAGTGGTGTGAGCAGGAGAGTGAGTTTGCGTTGATGACTTGGTGTGCAGGACAGTAGGAGATTGTATTTCTGAGCCGGAAGCGCCGGTCCTTACAGATATTATCGCTTTGGTGCTCTTTGGGCCTTTGAGATGATGAGAAGAATGTGCATGCTTTTGCTCTTTCGGTTCTGCGGTTCAGAAATGGATAAGAAAAATTTGGAAGTATTTGTTGGGTGCTGAGTGCGATGTCAAAGTTTTGAACAAAGCTTCAGAACCTATTTCTCGAAAGAAAATTAATCACAACTCCGTTGCAACAAATGCGACTTTTTTTTTTCAGGACATTTTGGGTGGTGGAACACTCGAACAGCGCGTGACATCCTGTAACTGATAACTAGTACTCCGGATTTTAACCTGTTCAAGCCTGTTCCTTGGGCTGCTCTGCCTCTGAGCCTGTTCACCCCTGGCCCTGATCGAACCATCCGGGCCTGCATCTACGAGCGCTTTGGCGTTTTTCACGTGCCGTGCGCCCGCCCTTCCTGACGAATCTCTATCTCACCCTGCTTTGCTCGTGTCACGCTGCTCCAAGGAAACAAATAGCGTTTGTAGCGGCCGCTATCGCGGTAGCGGAGCTATCGCATCAGGGTAGCATCTTGAAGGTAGCAGGTTGTAACTTTGCGACCGCAATTGCGTTTTGCGGCCCGCTATTACGTTGTATCAAGCCGCAATAGCGTTGTGTCAGGCCGCAATATCAGTCCACTCCATTGATCTATACCGAACCATCCATTCAAGGCCGCCGCCATGACTGTCTGAAGTGCTACTTGCTAACATCATGATCCACTAATGATGTCGGTGTTCTCCTTTCGAGTTTCACAATCTTGAATTGAACATAATGTCTTTGAAAGATGGTTTATAAACTCAAAATTCTGAAGGTAATTTGAATTCCGCTATTGGAACTTTGCGCTATTTGAATTCCGCTATCTGCAATCCGCTACCAACGCGCGATCCGCTATTTGTTACTTTGCGCTGCTCCCTGCTATGAATCGTTTCTATCAGAGAGCAGACCCTGAAACCTTAGAACAAGCATGTTTTCCATGTTTCACGCATGCTATCGCAGAGCTTGGGCACGGCAAGAGAGAGAGAGAGAGAGAGAGAGAGAGAGAGAGAGAGAGAGAGAGACCTGTCACCAATATTGAGAAATACGTTTCTAACTCAATACCTTTTAAATGTCTCTTTCACACGCGGTTCAGCAGAGAACAATTTAATTTTGTGGCATTATCTGGTTGCTAAGATTGTTGATATCAGATTAAACAATAGAGAAGATTGTTCACACCAGAATGACATGTTCTATGTACGATCCATGTATGGAGTCTCAGTGGCGGAGCCAGACCCTAAGAAGGGCCCAATGCACACGCTTAGCGTCCATGAATCACGACGGCTTGACTGTCAATGCATATGTCTGTCTGTTGATCAATGATCAGCAGCCGTTAAGTGTCTGTGTGAGTTGCTTCTACATGACCTGACATGGATTCAAAATGAATGTTTGGATTGCTGCATAATTGGAAGCATACATGAGGGAGGCATCAACTTCATGAGGGAGGCATGCCGGTTCATAGAGACGATGGTGATGTAGTTCTTCGCCAATTAGATGGAGCTTTAGCGATAGCCTTCCTTACTAATAAATTCTCATTTGTGATCGATGGCAGACGAATGTGCTACATCTGATGTGATGTGCGGGTTGTAGCTTCCTAGAAGGTGATCAAGACAGGACTTTTTCTCCATTATAAAAGAAAAACCTACAGAGCCAATCATTACAATGCAACAAAATCCGATGAGTCTTTGCCCTTACATTTTGAGTCTGCTATATCATACTTTTCACGCGCGCAGTCGGGCTCGTGCTTGGACTAGTAGGAAGCCTGTTGGCCGTATGGCCAACTAGGCTTGCCTCGTGCTTGGACCATGTTAAACTCGTGATTTGACGACGACTGGCTCGTGCATCTTTAAAAGCACGTTCGATGCTATTCAGACTCTTGTACACTGCGGTCGAGATCACGAGCTTTCATTGCATATCCGAACCCGCGTCTGCAAGTCCTCCTCGCTAGCTCCCTCGCATTCCCGAAGGCAGGGCAGGCAAGCACCTACGAGCAGCCATGGCGAGGCCTCGCAGCCGCCTTCTCGACCTGGAGACGGACGACGTTTTCTACGGTGACCATGTCAGCGTAGCCGTCTGCGCGATTGTCGCTTGGGCCATTTTCGTGCTCATCCTCTTCGCCTCTGGGTTCCCGCTCGACGCCGCCGTGTGCGGAGTGGTGCTCTGCGGCGCATACTACTTCCTCTGCTGGGCCGCCAGCGGCGTACTCGCTGCCCGGCTCGGCTTCTCCACCGGATGGAAGGTACAAGTAATCCAATGGCATGGTGGCAGACTAGCATAACACACCAACATCCGCAATCATGCATCAGGAATTCAGGGTGTTCATCAGTCGCTCGATCGGCCTCTATTTTTCTGTTGCATCCACCAGTAGATGCTCGGCCTGAGGCCCTGAGCTCATTCCAACGCGGCCCCCTTCTATCGTTGCCGAGTAATTAAGAAACAACGTGGAGCGGTGCAACTGCCAACTTTTCTATGTCGTCCAGAGAGGGTAGATGTAATGTTCTTTTCTGATAAAAATGTTACTAATAGTATAATCAGTCTTGAGAACATTTGGTACTTATTATACAATAAAAAATAATGTAGTTCTGAGATGCTACTAATAGTATAATCAGTCTTGAGCAGAGCTGGTAGCCCTTAGCCGCCATTCGAGACCGGGGTAGTTTAAAGAAGCAAAAACTTTTTTTCTTCTGTATGATGTAATCCAAGTATTTCGGGCTGTCTCCTCTGACGAACGGATGACCTCATCACGACCTTCTTTGCTTGCTTCAGGTTCTTCACACATTCGCTGGATACCAACCGCCTCCTGGCTTTGGAGCCGCGACTCCGCCGACGTCTGTCTACACCAGCGCCCGAAGAGCATCTATGTTGAAACTAGCGCCAGTCCTTTGTTCGGATTGTCTTGTAAATTCATGAGCAACGTGGCCGTTGTGAGATGAAGTCAAATATCTAGCATTTTCTTTCCCGTGAAATCGCGCCAAAGTTGACTCGTGTCTCCTTGCATCATTCTTCTAGAACGTATGACCAATTAATTCCCTTGATCTTATCGGCAGTTTTGAGCTATTGTCTGCTTCCTATGGTGGGTTTAGATCACAACTTGTGTGAATAAACAGTTCACGAGAATGTCATTGCGGCTTACGATGACAGTGGTAATATAACTGAGATAACACGCTAAGGGCGGGCTTCACCATCTCAACAACGTACGTAACCATCAAGTGGCCTTTTCGGCGTTAAGGAATATAATCCTAGAAGCAAGCATCATAACATCCATAACGTATGTTCCAACACTGATGATTTTGTGGAAGCGTTTCATGTCCAGGAGCCCATCACGAAGAAGCAACTAAGCTATAATTAAAAAAGAAGAATTTGCAAAACAACTCGTTGCTTCATGTTTTCTTAAATCAAAATCTTTGCCGCTGACCAACTAGCTAGTGTAAAAAAAATCACCTCTTTAAAAAAAAGACTAATTATATTGTATCACACGTTGTATCATATTTTTTAGGATAAATGTTGTCTCATCTTGTATATCTCATATTAATTTGTTTATTTTCTTATCTTCCTATTTTTTTACATTAAATGCATTTGATGTGCCCGGGCGCTGCCATCCTCTCGTTGCCTATTTGAATATAGATTTAGCTCTACAATTGCTAATGGGTAAGTTATAAACCTATAAGTATGCAATTAATTGTTTTATATAAAACAAGGACGGTAATTTATAATCATGTGCAAGTGTATTATATATTTTTTTTTTTCATGTTGGCATGATGTTATTTTATTAACATGCGTGTGGGAATTTTGAGTTAATCTTTTATTAATGGTACTGATGGATGTGTTAAATTTTATGTTAATTGCTATCCTTGAGAACAAGTGTGCTGTCTATTTTCCAATGTTTTAAATAGCGAGCTAAGGCCCTTTAGCGGTTGATGACCGCAAAAGCTAAGAAAGGCTATAGCGGGCTATAGCCAAAGCTAAACTCCTTTAGCGGTTTCACAATTTCATTAAAAATCAAAGAATAATTAGACATAAAACACATGGAACCATGAATTTTTATGGATCAAAATAAATATTGGGCTTCATGCCTTCATTACATCATCATTGAAAGTGTAAACATCTTCATTTAATTCGCTAAATCACCTTTAAAAGTTTCAAACCTCATCAAGTGCTTAATGCCTTCATCACACCACCATTTAGCCAGCTAAATCACCTTAATTTAGCGGATTTAGCCGGCTATAGCGGTGGCTATAGCGGGCTATGAGCTTAGCGCTAAATGAGGAATAGCTTAGCCTCTTCTCATTCAAAGGCTAAAGCGGGCTATAGCGGTAGCTATAGCGGGCTATTTAGAACCATGCTTTTTTCTAAAAAATATATCAAATACTAAATACTTCCTCCGTCCAGAATTACAGTGTAAATTGAGTTTTGTCTTAAGTCAAACTTTTTGAACTTTGACCAATAATATCTAGAAAACAATAAGGATTGACAACATGAAAATACTTTTACTAGATTCATCGTGAAATGTACTTTCAAAATATATAACTATCTTACTTTGAAATAATATATTTTTAGATATTGTTGGTCAAAGTTAGAAAAGTTTGACTTAGTACAAAACTACATATACACTATATTTCTAGACAGGGGGAGTAATAGTTTGTGGTAACAAGGAAGTGTGTAAAGTGATGTCGATTTGCTGACTCGATGGCAATCAACTAAGCATAGGTAAGCTTTTACTTGTTGAAAAGAAGGTTTCAGATCGAACTCATCTCAAGCGCATCACAAAAGCAGTCAAAGCAACTAGCATTACATGTTGAAGCGAATACTCTCTTTGTTTTTAAATTGTTGTCATTATTGACTTTTTAAGTTACGTTTGATCGCTCATTGTATTCAAAATATTTATTAAAATATGCAAAAATAAACGTTATATTTCAACTTTCTTTAGTGACAAAACAAATCATAAAAAATATGTGATAATTTTTTAAAAATTTTGAATAAGACAAATGATGAAAGGTAACTCAAAAAACAACGACGACAACAATTTGAAAACGGAAGAAGTAGGTTTCAAATCGAACACATCTTAAGCAAGACAAGCAAATCACAAAGCAATCATGTATCCAGACATTTTAGCTGATGATTCGCATCAAATAAAACTCAAATGTCATACAATGAGATTCTAGTTGTCTATAATGTGAAGGCCACACACTCACGCCTTTAACCGACTTCTTGGCTAGGGCACCAAGTTGGCTGCATATGAGTAATGTTTAACTCTTTTTTGAATGGAGAAGATATCGCACGAATTTTGCAATGTTTACCTCTGCTTTAAAGTTTCAAGAAATGCCAACTATTCATATCATTTCATCTTGTGGAGTGATTTTTTCCCCCTCATACCAACGGAATAAGATGATTTCATCTTGTAGAGTTAATTTTTTCTCCCTAATACCAACGGAAAAAGATGGCGTGTAAACTACGCTCTGAATAGGATTTCGTCGTTTGTCCGTATGGTCTACAATGTTGGGCCATCGCACCTTTAAATTGTTGCTCAGCATTGGCAATTCGTCAGCCGTGCCCTCTAATCTCAAGATCACGAGCACCGCTAGGTCCACTACAGCCTAAACAACATTTGGCAAGTCTTCAAAGGCACGAAACCACCCAAGAAGACAAGCAAGCAACCAAGCCATGGCGAAAACTCGCGGCGGCGGCGGTCTCCTCGACCTGGAGGGGCACTACGCCTTCTACGGCGCCTACCACAGCAACCTCGTCAACGTGGGCATCCACGAGGTCTTCGTCTGGCCCATCTTCTTCACCGCCCTCATGCTGCTCCACCTCACCGCCCCGTTCGCCCACGCCGCCGGCATCGGCGCGGCGATCTACGGCGCCTACTACTTCCTCCTCGACCGCCGCGCGGGCGCGCTCGCCGCTTTCCTCTGCTACCTCTGCTGGGCCGCAAGCGGCGCTCTAGCCACCCATCTCGGGTTCTCCGTCGGATGGAAGGTTAGGGGACAAAGGGGTTCCTTTTACATCAATCGTTGAATTCAGTGTCTCCTATGATATATCCTGTGTTTCATCTTTGATTTGATAGGTATTTCGTAGCTTGCTCGTGCAATCGGCTGCAGTTAGTAGCATATCTCTAGCAGTCTGACGATTTGGTATCCAAGGTTTAGAACTGTTTGCGGACTAGATTGGGCATGGATTGCAAGATTAGGCATGGATTACGAAACTTAACCACTTTATTACGATTGGTGAGAGAGCCTGCTTCTTTTAGGAATACTGTGATGATTCTGGCCAGCGGTAGCTGTTTGATTTCGTTTATTCTTCACGTATTTATAAAATCCTTACAATCTGTTAGTGAGGGATTCAGATTTGAAGTTTTGATCCATTTCTTTTTCTTCCTTTGATATTGTTGACACAAGTTAGTTGTGTGAAACCATGTCAGGTCCAATTGCTTGATCGTTTTGCGTTCTCCTTGGATTGTACACAGTACATGGTAGTTTTGCTTGATTAGACTGCTGTTCTGCTGACTTCTGATCTTGTTTACATGGCGATGTCATTGAAAACGTTTGCTACTTTTCTAGTTAAGCTTTATATTGGGAACTTTGGACAGCAGGGAAAATACTTTACCTGGTCTTTTATTTACTAGTACAAGTTTACTGAAGTTATGATCCAATGTGTAGTGTTAATGGATGGTGTGTGTACATTACTCTATTGGGAAGTATCAGTGATTTATTGCATTGGGTGTAGGCTATGATTAGAACTCGTAAATTTGCAATTAAATGTCACGATAGGTGTATTACCTTTTCTCCCCGATTGGTGAAGGATTGATGGTGCTGGAGGTTATTCACTAAAGTCTAAATAAGTTTACTATAATCTTATCTAATTGGTGCAAGGAAAGGGATGTGGAGCAGCTGAAACCTGCTTTCCTATTAGAGAAAATGGTTCTGATTAGATCTTATTGCATAGTTGACCTGCCTCTGACTGAAGAGCAGATGGCACCAAAAAATTATTTGAGCACATATGTATCAATGTATGCACAGTATTTGCACGAATTTATTCTGTTGGACGTAATATTTCATTGTCACCAGTATCAGTACGCTAAGTCACTGGATTTTTAAATGAGAGGCTAGAGAACATAGATGCTTATGTGGCCCTTCTTTCTTTCTTAGAATCAAACATCAAAAGAACCAGACACTTTTGTACCTGGAAGATGAAAGTGGCATGCTATTTGATTTCTGCTAAATGCCTAGAGTAGACAAACAGGAATTTATTGAAACTCTCATTTTGTCAAACTGAGGCAGTTTCGACTTGTTTTCCCTTTATGGTTTATGGCTCAATCATCTGAATAGCTGTTTTCCTCCCTTTTTTCTTTTGGTTGAAGGTGGTATTGGTGGGCTCAGTTGTTCTGTTGGACTATGCAATTCATTGGCCATGGAGTTTTTGAGGCAAGTCTCTTTCATGCTACTAGCTGAGGCACTAGTTATTTAGCAATCCCACTCATGTATTACTCGTAACTCTTTAACTTCATTACAGAAGCGGGCACCTGCTCTTATTGACAATCTTGTCCAGGCTTTCTTGATGGCTCCATTCTTTGTCCTGCTGGAGGTAAAACTTCAATGCCACTGCATCTTTGGGCTGCCTTGTTGCGTGCAGTTTTGGGATGCCTTGTTGCGTCCCGATGGGTAAAAATATTATGGCCTGATGACATTCCGGTTGTTTGTTTCAGATTCTTCACACATATGCCGGATACGAGCCATATCCTGGCTTCCACGACAAGGTGAGCAAGTTGATTGAGGAAGCGCGGAAGGAATGGGAGGACAAAAAATCGAAGAAATCCTCATGAGATGTGTGTGATTGGACAGCTCCAGAAAATTTAGGTTTACCTGCGCTACATGGATCTCCGGAATTTAGGTCTGCCTGCGCGACAGGATCAGCTGAAATGGATTAAACTGTAGCAGGGATGATTCCTGATGCTATTTGTATGTTGTATAAAGATGTGGCGTATTGTGTTGTCTGTGTGTATAGTTTATTGGAGATAAATCGAGAGAATAATATTGAATACTGATGTGCTTCTATCATTCGATATGAATATATCATGTAACAAGGTTTGTAACTAAGGAGTACAATCGTGTAAAAAAAAAAAAAAAACTGAGTACAGAGAAGCTTATACATAGTTGTCTGCTGGTTGACGCTCGATGCTGAGTGCTGAGTGCTGACAAATAACCCATCGCCATTGCGAGTGAAGAGAAGCGCCTTCATCACGTGATCATGGCCTGTTGCCTCGCAGGAACCGGAACAAAACTCGATCTCGGTCGACTTTCTTAAGCTATGCCGCGATGTCGAAGGACCGGCTGCTGCGTCCTTGCCTGCGCTTCTCTAGCACCTCCGGCGGGAGCATCTTAGACTAACCGCAACAGTACCCTGGAAAGCAACCTGGACTCTAAATTTAGAGGCCCAACTGTCCTGAACGGGCTGCAGCAGTATCCTCCAAAAGGGCCGCTATTTTGCAGTAGCCCGACGCGGTCCGGTAGAATTGGGGCATCCGCCAAATCCTCATCCGACGCCGCCGCCCCGGCTTCTTCCCCTCCGCGGCGCTGCTCCCCGACGCCAGCGCGGCGCGCATCCCGGCGCTGCGAAGCTCTCCTGGCGCCGCCGTACCGTCTCCCCCTCCCGCCGCCTCCCTCCCCGACGCCCCACACGTCCCGACGCGTCGCCCCGTCGCCAACTCTCCCGGCGCCGTCCGCCCGCGCCTCCGCCTCTGCGACCGCAAGATCCGTCAGCAAGCTTGGCTAGGCGCGGCGCGCGGCCAGGCGAGGCGCGCGGCCAGGGGCGCGGTGCGCGTGCGGCCAAGGGCACGCAGCGGCGCACGGCAAGGGGCACGCAGCGGCGCACGGCAAGGGGCACTACCCCCTGGGCGTGGGGCGTAGGCCGAGCTTGGGGCGCGACGGCGAGCAGCGCGCGAAGGCGACGGCGATCTTGGAGCGCGGAAGCGACGGCGATTTGGAGCACGGTCGGCGCTGGATGGAGGAGGAGGTAGAGTTTACTGTTGCCAGCAAAATGGAATTTGGGGGTTGGAATTTTTAGAGGAGATGTGGAATATTCCTTTAGAGGATGAAAAATAGGGTGCATTGCTGCGGTTAGTCTAAGGGACATCGACACCGTACACGGTGACCGCGCCCATCGCCGAGTTCGAGAACTCGTACAACGCGCTCACCGGCACCGAGGTCGCCTTCACCCAGTGGTTCTACATACAAGCTGCTTTACAAGGCCTACGCCAAGGTGAATAATAAGAACCTTGTCCAGAAGTTGCTCAAGAGAAAGGATAAGCAGGGCATTGTTCCGAATAAAAAGTTCTTCCTGGATGCTTTGGAAGCATTTGGCACCTCTGAGAGGAAACCCAGGACGTTGCAATCTGCAAGCTCTGCAGGCAAGTACAGATGCTGCAGCAAATTCAGAAGCAACTACTTCGAGCAAGCCACAGGCGAGCATCTCACAAGTAGCCATTCGATGAGGCTGTCAATTAGAAAAACTCATTGAATTTCCTGACATGGCACAAAGAACACGGTACTTGGTTTACACCAGGAACCGTGTATACAGCGTGCTTGGAGTTATGACCAGTTATTCTGCTCCCATCCTTGGCTGTTTTTTTTATTATGAAAGCTGAGATCTCAAGTGCTTGGGTGAAGTCCGATTGTAGATTTCTCATTGTGTTGTGGTGTAGGTAGGCGTTTTGTTTTGAACAGCATTTGGAATCACTACAGTTCGAGTGTTCAGAGCTCTTTATTTGTTACAGGTGTCTGATATCATGATCTTTTCAGACACGTCCCATTGAGAAATTGAGTTATGCATGCGCAGCAAACGGTTTTGGAGAATGTTCACTTGTGCACAGAGTAAATGGTAACCAATGTAAATGTGTAAAACACGTTCACTATGTGAGAAAAAAACAAAGGGTAAACACAAGGCTTCATTTTGCACAGAAGAAATCAAAGTTCACAGGTTAAAGACAATATAACTGAACATGTCAACTAAAGGCTTCGACTTCGGACTTCCACAGTCCAGAAGGCCCTCAAAATTCTGGGCAATCTGATCCGAACCTTACTATGCCCATAAAGACCGACAATCTGATCCAAACCTTACTATAATCATCAACAATAGTGCCCTGTGGCTGTGCCAATCCAGATAACACGCAGATGTTTGGAACCAAAACAAGCAAATAGAAAAGGGAGAATAATGCCACGTCCTCTTGAACAAAACTGAATAAAATGTTTGCTTGTGTCAGCCTAGTACATTTTGAGCTTGCCTCCCACTCACTCCAATTATCAACTTCAGATGACTTCTACCTTCACTCCACCTGCAGCTCAAAGCTTCTCAAGAACAATGCACCAGTTGGATTTGTCATAGAACTGGTCGACAATAGCAGCATTGTTTATGCCAGCAACTAATCTGAAATTAAGGGAATTAGCATTATGAGATATTTTCACTCAAAAGACCAAGAGCACATCAGAAAGTAAGGCATGCTTATTACGCATACATAAAGCATATCAGGCTTACTATTTTTCCATTCTCTATGAGTTACGATTATGATTACCAGGTACATTCGTCTAAGATCCCTGATAAGGAAATGAACTGAAATAACTAGACGAATTGCAGGATAAATTTGAAGAGACCTATTGTGGAATTACACCAAAGAGTTCAATAATGTATACACATAACAAAACAAAAATGTCAGTGCCATCAAGGCTTAGATTTCCTATCCTTTTTCGTGTCAGTCGCTGGTTTTGCAACTAAATGAACAATCTGGTGTTGCTCAAGACACTAGCATATCAAGAAAAATAGCATAGTTACTCAAACTTTCTATGTGTCATCCACTCATCCCTAGTAAAGGGAATTCAGTGAAGGATTAGACTTGATGGTGATTTAGTGATCAGCAAATGTAGGAATAGACTTGATGGGACTAAGCACCTTATGCAGGTATAAGGGACGGAGTACTGATATACATCCGACCCAGTTGTACAACCACATATATCCAATGGCTTAAATCACTTTGGTGGTGGCTCACTTGGTTTTAAAAACATGAGTTCCATTCGTAACATGCAGTCGTACAAATGAGTTGTACGTGAGGCATTTTCCTAAGGAACGAAGAGAACAGGGGGGAAAAGTGAAAGAAGAGTCAATGAATATTAGCAATTCTCTACCTTTGAAGTTCTCCTTCAACAAAAACATGGTAATAACGACTGTAAACAACTGCACCCTTCTTATCATCTTTCTTAGCAAATCCATTTTCAACAGCAGCAGCAGATAGACCACCAATTTCAGCTCTGTGAAAAGGTAAGTGCCAGGGAACAAAATACTCCTGCTGGGTTCTGTCTATCTCATTAATACTCGAATCACTGCAGTCTATAATTGTTTTATCCTCCAAACCATCACACTTTTTATTCAACAGGTCACCTGTTTGTTTCACCACGCCCGTGTCTTCATCATTCTCTGCAATGCTTTCAAGAGAGGCAGTCGACTGACTACGCACTGGAGGACTGCTTCCATCAACCCATTCTTCATTGTACTTCTCAGAGAGGGGAGTCCATTTGTTGAGTAGTGACTTGTCTTCCTGCTCCCTAGCCCAGACTGTGATGAGCACAAGACCACCCCTCCGAACAACGCGGACCAACTCTTCTATTGCCTTCCTCCGCCTATCCACAGTACTTAAATGATGCAACACCGCAATTGAAATTGCCGCATCACCAAAGTTATCCGTGTAAGGGAGGTTAACAGCATCAGCGACCAAAACCTCGTGCCCTTTCCCAGCACAAATCTCAATCAGTGGTGGGCTTATATCACATCCTATGAAAAAACAACCAGGATTGAAGCCCAAATACTTGCCATTACCACAGCCAGCATCAAGCACAATCGATCCTTGCCTCAACGAATTCAAGAATCCTGCAACCTTGGGCCATTTTGCAAACCTCGTTGAGCTAAAGTGAGGAGCTATGGCATCATAGACCCTATGAACATACTTCTTCTCAATTTCTGGAGTGGACTGAACATTTGGGATGCAACAGCGGTTCCCCTCAGCAGGCACTGTTTCCTGATCTCCTGATAAATCATTTGGCCTCATCGGACTGTTGGTGTTTATATTTTGAAAATTTGGCTTCCAGCAAACAGAATCTTTGTGTTGAAATGCTAAACGATGCAGAAGTGTGTGTGTGTATGGCTCTATGATTGCTTCTTGCCGTAATCCTCGAAAATATCTGTATCATATAAGCCTATGTCAAAATAGAAATAACTTAGACAAACAAATTTCCTGATAAGTCTGTCTTGATTAAAAATGAAACTAATAAACAAAAGAATGTGTGCATGGTTCAATAATGGTGGACAACAGGAAAGAAAGGGGGAGAAAATTAACAACATAAAGCAATTAGCTGATCGGTGGACTAATCATCTAACACATAATAATCACTGCGTGTAGTCATTATATAAGCAATCAAATCCAGAGGCGGACCGAGCAATAGGGCGAGGTAGGGCCGCCGCCCTACCTAACGCCAGCAGAGCAGAGAAACTCCTCTCCTCCGAGAGATGAAAACTCCCCTCCCAATCCCCATATCATCCCTGATTGGGATGAAATCTTCGGGATCGACCCATCACCACTACGTCCAGCCTAAATGTCAACTACAGAAGGAAGGGGAAGGATTTTCTAGAGGATGGCGAGGGAGGTCTCGGTTCTCACCTAGGGGGTGGAAGCCGCCGGCGTGCTGGTCTCGCTCGACCCCTCGAGCAGGAACTGGGAGGGAGAAAGAACGAGCTGCCACTGTTGTCCTTAGCACTACCCTTCGATCAGAAATTTATGGACTGTTTTGCCCCCAGCTCTCCTCCCCTAGTTCTGGCCGACGAGCGCTCGCCCCGCCCGCTGGCCGCCCCCGCCGCCCCCGCGCGCGACGCGCCCCGCTGGCTGCCCCCGCCCGCGCCTGACGCGCCCGCCGCCCGACTGCCCCGCCGCCGCCCTGATGGGGATGGGTTAGGGTTCGTGGGAGTGGGGAGTGGGAGGAGGGAAAACGGGACATCGAGGAGGCGCTCAATTTATTTTAAAGTTAATTTCGCAAAACCACATTTGATTTCTTGTTGCAAAACATCACAATTTTTTAAATATTTTTTCACAAAATTATAATTATTTACATCATTTGTTGCACAAATTCATAAATTTTGATCTTACGCCTACTTGTCAGTCTATGTTGACTCTGTGCACATCTTTGATAGATGACACGTGAGACCAAAACTAAAAGTTATGATTTTGTACAAGATGACATAAATACTTATGGTGTTATGAAACTGGTTTCAAAAGTAAAGGTTCTTTGCAACAAGGAACCAAATAGTTATGGTTTTATGAAATTAACTCTTTACAACAATTAACTCTTTAACCAAATAGTTAAGGAAACGGCAAAACGGCCCCTTCATGTCTAATGTAGGGAAGAAAATAAAGAAAAAAATAATGGTAAGGATAGGAGAGAAGGAGAGTAACTCATGGCCTATTTAGATGCTCCATTTATTAATAGCTTTTTTTGATGTCCCTTTACTAATGCTATCAATCTAATTCTCTCAGCATAGAGTGGATGAGAAGGAATAAAAGTGGATAACAAGGTCTCGGCCTCGGTCCGGTCCAGTTTTGTTAAGAGGGACGGAACCATCATGAAATGTTACAGCGACAAACTGAGAAAATAATTTAGTTTGATAAAAGGGATGAAATTTCACAAATTTTAGAACAAGCTTATTTGTAATGCTTTGAATGTGTTGTTAGCCCACAAGTAGGCTGTCAACATCGCGCCATATAGTTGGTGCGACCGTAAAATAGAGCAGGACAATATGATGCTTTGATGTGCAATGAACATAGAGCAAAGTGGTATACATGGTTCTGACATAAGATTACTTTGAAGCGAGAAAACTAGTTGTTTGTCTACGTCTGTTCAATTTTACTTGCATTTAGGTGTGAGCTGTGTTTATGAGAGGAAAATGATATGAAATTGTAGTTACGAGCTCTTAAGAAATTGGAGTTGTGACATTGGAACTGAGATGGACTCGCCCCGTATCGTCCAGACCCTCCAACTAAACACATCTTTAATATTACCGCGCCTAGTGTTTTGTGACCACCGCATGTTAATAAGATTGTGATATTGGAGTTGTCTTTTTCATTGCTCCATGCAACCAGCCAGGTTCTTCAATTTTTTCACATGTGAATAATTTATGATTCATATTTATATGTGCTACCTCTACTCAATATATAGATTTAATACTGAAAGAAAGTTACCACGGGTGAAAAATTATTCTAGAATGTTGACGGCTCAAAGTAATTTATAAATTTTTAACAATAATTTATAATTTATAGACAATATATTTATGTAAAAGATTTTTATATCTTCTAGGTAGTATATATATAACTTGTCATGAATTGCATCTTATCTAACTTTTTATATGGTTTCAAACCAAATATACAATACTATTCATCATTTCAATATTTGTCTTTTCGATGATTACTTAGTTAAAAAAAATGCTATACGGGTCATCTGACCTAGCCGTCTAACTAGTTCAATCGATTAACAAGTCAAGGTTCAATGGCTAAGGCTTGCACTGGTCAGATGGCTTGGTCGAACATACTAACCAAGTATTATCAAATATAGATATGTAGAGTGTCATAAAATAAAAATAATATATATTAGAATAAATGATGTAAACTTAGTACGTCATCCTATCTAAAATTATAGGCTACGTCCGCCAATGATCAAATCAACACAACTACGAATGCTCTCATGCTAATGGGATCCGGGTACTGCTGCTCATCTCATATGTCCATGCCAAAAAAAGGAAAAAATTATAATAATGTCGTCTAGACCTGAGAAGAGCGTCAATGTTGAGCTCCGGTGGTCTGTGAGACCGATGTAGTGGCGAGTTCCTCCAGGTGACTTTTCCTGATAAGCTACTTTAGGTGCTGAAGTCCACGAGGAAGGAGGAGATGCCTTTAATATGACTTAGTGGCTACTATTATTTATTTCATGACTTAAAAATGTTAACTTGTACAAGAAAAGACTCATTTGCCTATATATACTTTGTAACTCTAGAGAAAAGAAAAGACTCATTTGCCCATATATACTTTGTAACTCTAGAGAAACTCTAACAACATTAGTTTGCGTATTTTTCCAATCAACAAATAGACACAAATTATAATTTGGAGAACATTAATATGTATTTTGATTTTGACAAAGGAACAACAGAGGCATAATAGCAGGCTAGCGGTAGTTTGCTGACAGGTGCGCGCGCACATTTACTACAAACAAACCAACATGAATGAATAGCGACTCAACGAATTAGTTCCTTGCATGTTTTCCCGAGGAAAACATTGGACGCAATGTCAGACAACACATTAGTTTGGATTAAGTAGATAAAGTTAAGGCATACAGGATATAGGTTTCGCATTAACCGGAATGGTTAAGAAATTTCATAGCGACGGTACTCAGTAGCTATAGTGATTACGAAATCTACAACTAATTCACCAACTCTCTTTTAATTTCTCCTCAAAACCAAAACACTCAATTAAAATTGGCGATGCAAAATTCAGCAGAACACGGCAGACTCAGTGGTATCCGACCGGCGCAGGGGACTCCTTCAGCTGCATGCCCTGGTAATGGATGTCCTGCACGGATGAAATACACATCGGTCAGAACCAATCAATGATCAAAAACTACACACATCTATGAAGCAATGATACCAAAACAACAATGCTGGAGAATTTGGGAGAACTCATACCGATGCGAAGTGGTTGACGTCACGGTGGTGAGCCTCGTCGGCGCGAACCACGATGACGACGTCCTTGAGCGTGGCGTTGGCAGGGAGGCGCCAATAGTCGATGGCGATGGCCGGTGCGGGGACGTTTGCGATCTTGCCGGACTCCAGGTCCTTGAGGTACTCGGTGTACGAGTGGATGGCCTCCTCCTCGAGGTAGCCGACGACGCGGTGCGCAAACTTGGGGGAGATGATGTAGCCGAGGAAGTAGGCGTTGAAGAAGACGCCCTGGACGGCGAGGACGAGCGCGCGCTCGTACCACCGCGGCTGTGCCACCTCCATGAAGGTCATGAGGTGCATGCGCTCATTCTCGGCCTCCTCAAGCAGCGCGCGGATCCAGCCGCCACTCTGCTCGAAGCGGCGGAGCGAGCGCAGGTGGAGCAGCATGCCGCCCACCATGCCCGGCACGGCGGCCACGGTTTCCAGCATCATTGCACGGCAGCCGTACCTCCTCTGCAACCCATTTGCAGTGTCAGCTTCTTACAGTATGGAATAAGTATAGAGATAATTTGCACAAACTCCTACAGATGAAACACATTCGTCATCTGAAGCCAATTTGAAGATATCGGAGCAATTTATCATAAAAATGATCAAGGCTATCTTGATAGGCATTGCTAAACTGCTATTCAGGACAACACAGCTATGTATTTTACTGGCAAACAAATGGCATGGATTGCTATGTATTCCACAACACAGTACTCACTGTCAAATTTAAAATCGAAAAGTCCAAACAAAATCAATTCCCTCAAACTGATTATAATAGCAGATTTGATCCAAGTTGAAAATAGAGACGAGCCTTCCGAGAAAGCAGGAAAACAAAACAAAAATACCCAGGTTTTCGTGATACCCCCATGCCACGCCCTAGCAAAATCTAGCAGGTCAACTGATGAAACACTGGAACTAATCATCCAAACAATTGAACGGCCGAGCCACGAACCTGGAAGAAGATATCTGTGGGGAAGCGTAGCGACTTGACGGTCCAGTAGGCGATCTTGTCGAGCATGGTCTTGGGCTGATGGTGCTTGGTCAGATCGATGGACGTGTCCGCCGTGTACGTCTCCCATGGCTGCAAACAAAGCCGATTAACCACACACGATTAATGCTTGAAGTCAACTAGCGACGGACCGTTCTGAAGATCCATCCTTCGCTGGGACGAACCGCAATTGGATTTTTGAGCATAACTATTGCTTGGCCATAAGTGGTAGATCTTACGTGCACATGTTTAGCTTAGCAAAGAAGGTGCCTTTTTAGTGTTCCATTCTTTCAAACACTCACACAGTTTAATGGGATTTGTCGTTCACAATGAGGAAATCAAAATGTAATTTTACTTACTTCGTCTCGCACACATGTACTAAATATGTGAAATATGTTGAGAAGTTTAAATATGACATTTAATAGGGTTACATGCTCTCTTGCTCCGTTACTAAACAGATATAAACTTAAACTTGATCGCTAATATATCCAAGATTACACACAATATAGACCATGGAAAATTGATGAAATATACTATCCCCATATATTCTTTATTGTTTTCACTTACATACTTTAGTTGAAAAGAATGGCCAATCTTAAATGGGACACCATAAACTCAAAATGCCAACAGTTATGCAAGTACATTTTAAGACAGAGGGTAACCGAGATAGACAATTCAGAAACAGATTAGTTTCACCACATGGAGAAAGAGATGAAAAATACCAATATTCATCCCTAAAAAATGTGAAGACGCATGATTGTACCAAGCCAATTGTTGAAATAGTAGTCTCCACAGCATGCAAAATATTTTTGATAGAAAACACAGGTTACCTATTTCATTAGATTCTGAGAACAAAGGCAAAAGTTCTTTAGGGATAAAGACAGGGAAGCACCATGTTATTAGAAAGGTGCATTACACAAATAAAAACTATACAAGGGTAATGGGAGAAAAGAAAAATACTAGTTATCTCAGCATGGATAAGCACATAACTAAATAGAACAAACTGACATGGGGTATGCGAGATGTAAACATTGTGCTTATCTTTCATATTAACTTTTTATTTCAGTAACAGACTAGGAATAAGATGAAAGCAACTAGAAACAAAAGAAACAGATAGAATACTAGCAGGACAAAGGGACAGGTTCAAAGCTGGTGTTCTTATATTGTTTCCGTATACCAGTGTAACAATTCATTAGATATTACCGTTCACAGACAAAGCACAAACCTATGTTGCTATATATCAGGTTAACACAAAGCAACAACTAACTACAGATCTTTTTTTTATCTTAAAGTACCGTCGAACACAGGTGACACCAATTTTGCAAACACAGAAGGACGCTCAAGTTGATCCATCGTCCGTCTCCTACAATTGTTCT
This sequence comes from Eragrostis nindensis, assembly GCA_012490785.1. NCBI lineage: Eukaryota > Viridiplantae > Streptophyta > Magnoliopsida > Poales > Poaceae > Eragrostis > Eragrostis nindensis. Next base: position 104,964 of record JAAXCT010001091.1, on the reverse strand, counting down.
TGTACCATATATGTTTCAATTCTTTAAATTTTCAAATGCATATTCAAAGGCCCTTGGCCCTTCATACTTAATAGCAGCTTCTTCAAGTTCAGGTATAAGCTTTGTCGAATGATTTTTTTCCTTGGATTTGGACGAAACACCAACTGGTCATGGCTAAGAACTTAAGTTGTTAGAGCAGAAAGCCCCTTCATCAGCATAAACTATGTACAAAGAAAGGCACGTACCCTAAAGCAAGTCCACTTCCACTCGGTGCCGTCCTCCCGTACCAGCTTGTTCGACTGCTCGATCCCCCAGTAGCTGTTGATCACCACCTCCTTCTTCTCCCCTTCACCCTTGGCCGCCTCCTTCTCGCCTTGACCCTTCTTCGCCTCCGACGCGGCAGCGGAAGACGTAGACACCAGCCGCACCATGACCGCCGGGAAGCCGGCGTCACCTGCCGCGAGCAGGGGCCTCGCCGCGGCCACCGATGGAGACGTCGCCGTCGCGGCGAAGAGGCGGGGCGCCGCGTGGCGGCGGAGGATGGATCCGGCCATCCGGGAGCTCATCGCCGATGGTGGTCGCCGCCGAAACGCCTCTCGCGAATCAAAACCTGGGACAATTGTGAATCGTGGTGGGCCGGTTTTGTGTTGACGTGGTCGTTGCAGTTTTGGAAATGGTGCGCGTTGTTTGTGCTTTTTGCTTCCCCGGGCTTCCAGAAACTTAGGAGGGCCTTTCTTCTTCTCCAAGTCGATGAATCTTTCTTCTTCTCCAAGTCGATCAATCTCTCTTATGCGATTGAAAACTCCGGGCGCCCTGCGATCGAAAACCCACCCCCGTGCGATCCAAATCCCACCACCGCTGCGATCTACGCGCGCGCCTGCGATATATGCGCGCTGACCGCAACTACCACGTTGCCAACTTCCCGTGATCCCCTCCCCCACCTCCACGATCTGCGCAGCTCGCCCAAACACATCGCACCCTCCTCCGCCCATGGCGCCCATCCCCCCCACGCAAACAAGTCGATGCCGCCGCGTTGCCTCGACACCAGCCTAGAAAGGCTACCGTCATCACGGCGCATCTCTTCTCTCCACCATCGCGCCAACCGCGGCCGCCGACATCGCGCCAACCGTAAGTTTAACCAGGGTTATCTCATGTCTCGGTCAGCATGTAGAAGGAGGGAAATGAGCGAATTACGATTGAAATTATGAACTGTGCTCTGTTTTCCCCCAATTATAAATCCTAGGCTCTCTGAGCTCACTGTTGCTGTCCGACACTCTCTTCACCTATTTCTCTTCTCCATCTTGCTCTTCCCAGCTCTTGTTTCTCCTGGCGCCTCTCCTCTCCTTTGCGCTCCTCCCTGCTTTCTGTCTTCTGTACCTGCACGTATCTAGCAAAAGCCTCTCCTTTACTGCAAGCACCCCTGTCACTCCCTTCCTGCTGTGACTTTGGACCAACAATTCAGTATTTCACTCCCATCAAGCACAAACTCAAAGCTTTGCTGTATTACCTGCAACCATTCGATATCACTGTCCTCTGCTAACCTGTGTGACATAGCACAACCAGTCACTATCAGAAGATTCTGCCAACCGACCATAATCAGGAAATTCTGCCAACACTCTTTCCACTTCTTCCCTGTCACTTGCATCACATCATATGTTTTCTGTATCCTACAAGAACCCTTCTTATTAACCTCATTAGTTTACCGCTATTCCTCTCAACACGGGTTACATAACCCGCCACTCCCTGCGAATTGTTTTTACAGCAAAATCTTGCAACCATCCTACTGCTATTACAATTATTTGTTTTACTGTCTCTTAAGGAAGAGCTAGCTCCTCTCTCTTTTGTCTTCTTCTCTCCTCCACTTAAGACAAAATCTTTTGAGGACATTCTTAGAGGTTTCTATTCTCTTTTCTTTTATTGAGATCTCGACAACTAGATTATTATTATTATTATTATTATTATTATTATTATTATTATTATTATTATTCTTATTATTATTATTATTATTATTACCACGGTCTCGACGACTAGATGGACTTGATAGGAGTTGAAACTTTCCGTTCGCAGGACCATCCAGGGAAAGTCAACCAATCTACTTATAGTGGCCGAGGCCGACGCTTCAAATGTTCTTTGCTACTGCCAGCCCGTAGAAAGTTGCTTCGGCCAACATTCAGACCAACCCAACATTCAGAACAGCTCCATGAGATCTGGCCAGCCGTGGCACTTGGTAACTCGGCCTGGCAGCCCAGCCCGAGCGCATCAATAGCAACCAATGATATGGATACGAATTGAACTCAACTTGGTTTGCGGTCTAAAAATAAATAAAATAGGAAAACTAATCAGTTTGTATGCTTTCTGAATTTCTAATCCAGGCTGATGACATTAGGACGATATTTGTAGTTTATTTTTAAGCTAAAAATATTGTCCTGACGTCATGATATATACAAAAGAACAGGGGAGTAAGTAAAAGAAGCCATTAAGCCAGTTGGTATTTTACTTCAGCATGAACCCTTATAAGAAGAGGCAATAAGCTGCCGAAATTATATGAAAAGCCATTGAAACAATAACCTCATTATGTTTGTTTTAGGGCTCTAGGTAGTGCTTGACTGCTATAGTATTTTTTTTTTGCGAATTATAATATATTATCTTAGTGATTTGATTGTTAAAAGAAAGGAAAGTTGGCCACATTCGCCTGTCATAAACTCATAATACCTCCGTTGATTTGCACACATCGATTTTTTTAGGCGTTCATTGATTTTCAATTACACTGTGATTGAGAGAATGTATATCAACGCTTGTCAATCATTTCCTTTAAAAAAAACACTTATCAATCATAGAGTAACATACTACTTAGAAAGCAGAGCTTTGTTCCTTTTTTTTTTGTGTGTGTGTGTGTGTTTGTGTATGTGTGGAAAAGCAAGTAGTTCGGGGGTGTTCGTTTCCTCCCATCTGAATTTTAGAGGGGTCACATCAAAGAGAATCTTATCATTTATATGTACTAAACAAAGTCAAATTACAAAACTAACTTCAGAACCCCCCATCTAATTCGCGAGACGAATCTAATGAGGGTAATTATGGGGCGATTAGAAGATGGTTACTGTAGCAAAACATAGATTAATTAGGCTCATTAGATTCGTCTCGCAAATTAGCACCTATCTGTCAAATAGGTTTTGTCATTAAACTAATAAAAAAAGTTTAGATGTAAAAATTTTCTTTGATGTGATCGGCCAAACATGCTGGCGGCGAGACAGCAACTAACAGCAAGTGGACGTCTGAAATATGTGTGTGAAAGTAAGATTTGACTCCATTGTTTGACCAGATATGTGTATACGTACCTGCTGCGCCACAAACTAGAACATAGTACTGCTTACATTACTCATACAATACTAGTTTTACTGATGTAAGCTTCGCTTTCTGATGGTCTAACCTACATTATGTTAAGAATCACACTGCCTCGTGTGCTGATATGAAATATACTGTAACTGGATGGAACCACGGCATCCAGTGCATGATGAGCATCGCGGATCTGAAGTGGTTGGGATCCTTCTTGGCCCTCCAATAATATATACGTGAAGTATCAAGTCAGTGAATTCACAGACACCTGCACTGATGATTGAGTCTTATAAATGTTCAGTTGTCACTGTGCAGGAGTAGTTCGCTGAGTTTTTCATTTATCAAGCTGACATAATGGGCGAGTGCGCTTTGACGTGGCCGGTGTAGCTCAATCTCAGAATCCGTAATCGGTGACGACGTGAACCGACAGCATAGAACAACTTTGGATTTTTCTTTTTGAAATTAAAAAATGATACAATTGCGTCTGACTACTGTTCTGTTTGGCGCATTTTTCCTGATCTCTGATGATGGCATGGCATCTGAAGATGTCAAATGACCTTGCAAGTTGCAACCACTCTGAAGTTAGAATAGCTGTCCAGGTAGGGAGAGACAGAGAGTAAGCGCATTGAAAATTCAGTTGCAGAAGATGCACAGGTCAATGGTCCGCTGTGGCTGCTGCCTGCATCACCTACAGCAGCTGGAGATATGGCTACTAATCACAGTAACTTTTGTTGGCTCACTGCTTGTGATCTCATCAGACTTTGCAACGCACCTTATTGGTAGTATTTCAACATGTACTACAGTACTGCATGGAAGCTTCATCCTGACCTTATTGGTAGTATTTCAACAATCCATGCAGCCATAGCTAGGGCCTAGTCGCCTAGGGCCATAGCATTCCGACCCTTCTGATGGGACGAACGAACAGCTACCAACTAATTGGAAGAGAAGCAGTTCCGTGAAGTTGTGAATTTCTATACTATACTCGGTCAAGGCATATCTCTGAATGTTTTCCTTCTGTCGTGCACGCGCGGCTCTGTTAGTTTATCATCCGACGTGCGTGCCATCGAGTGGTTTGACCGGCGTGAGCTGTCGGAACGGGGGGCGCAAGCGAGAGCGCACGTACGAAAGAAAGACTGGCGCGGAAGCCGGGAAAGGTGGCAGGAGCAGAACAAACGGATATCATTCTTAACTCGTAAGCATGCGGCCGGACGGGACGGGAAGTCAACAATTCCGCCTCTGACCGGCCAAACTCGAGCGCGCGGCCTCGTCCTGCTTTCGCACGCGCTGCCGTGCTGGCGCGACAGTACGCACGTACTCGGATACGCAGAGATCTCAGAGAGGCGTGCGTGAGAGCACAAGCTAGCGATCACCTAACGAAACTGCAGATCGAGGCGGCCGGTTCTTTGAAAAGGCACGGCCGGCTACTTGGCTGATGCTAGGAGCTGCTAGAGCTGGACTGTGTGACCCGATCGTGATGGTCTTTGAAAAGGCACGGCCGGCTACTTGGCTGCTGCTAGGAGCTGCTAGAGCTGGACTGTGTGACCCGATCGCGATGCGCTCGATCGAGATACAAAAAAGTCTCGAGAACTCGGTGGGCGCGAGCTGGCCTACCCGGTGTCGCGCCATGTGTACTGCCCGGCGATGATTGTTGCAGATGCCACATGGGCTCGCTCCCTCCGTGTCTGACCGCGACCGCGCGCGCCGGTGGGTGATCGACGTGTGATGCGCATCGACCAAACCGTGGTTCCGGGCGACTTGAAGAAGCTTGTGATTAGGAGGACTTGCGGTGGTGGAACGACGGTGCATGTGCATGCGTAGTTCATGACAGCAAGGAGGAAGAAACTAACGAGTCCTGATCACCATAGTCACGAGCCCCGGATGTATCGATCGAGCGAACTCGTCGAGATGGATCCTACGTGGCGATAGAGAGGGTACTGCTAGTTTAATTGATGGATGGACTCACGTACGTACCGCCCTGTTGCGGTGACAATTAAAGAGAGGAAGCAACTCGAAATGATTAGAGCAGATAACCTTGTTTATTGGCACGAGATTGTGCTACGTAGGCGCAATTAACCGGCCCGCCAGTCGACGCAGTTGTGCTGCTGCTGATGTAGTAGTAGTAGTGGTACACTGCGTAGCCAGGTCACGGCGGGCCGGCGTTCGTAATCAGCGTGACAGCGCGAGGCGGCCATGTGCTGGCTCACGCAGACAGGCGTGCGAGTGATTCGAGAGCACGCGCGCGGGGAGATTAGCACGGGGTGGCCACCGAGCGAGCGAGCTGCTAGTCGCGATCATCCCGCGAACCGACCGAAAGCTGGGGCCTGCCCTGCGGGGCGGCCGGGGGCGCGCGCGCGGGCGACGGCATGGGCGATTGCCCGCGCGCTCACAACTCCTGGCTGGCCGGCCGCATGCACCTGCATGCACGACTCGCAAAACGTTGCGAGCGCGTACCTACACTACGCGTACGCGTGTGTGGCGGCCGTCGCGACACGCTGCGAGCTAGCGCGCCGGGTCGTTCCGCCGGCCGGCTCGGCAACGTCGGCGCATCGATCGATCCCGTGTCCCGGTCACGTCGCACTCGCGCGCCGCCGTGGCTGCCGCCTGCATGTCCCATTGTCTCGGCCGGCTAGCTTGACCCACATATCATTGCTTGCTGCTAGCTCCTCGATCGATCACGGCTCCCAGCTGAACGAACGAACGTGACGAAAGGCCAGCCGCAACCCACCGATGCATGCCAGATGCCACGGGAACGAGCACGGATTTCTTCTTTTCCCATCGACCTGCTTCAAACCGATCCGCGACGTGAAGCGCAAGCGCGTGACCATCATCATCAGTTCATCACAATGCATAACAGCGAAGCGAACTCGCAAAAGCTGGCGAGAAAAAGAAAAACGTGCGCGCGGTTGGGATCGAGCCGGCCAGCTGGCTCGCTTTCTCGTCGCTAAAGCGCGGGCGCGCCCATACGTGGCACGGGCTGGGGCCGGCAGTATCAGCGCAGACACAATGCATATCCATCCGAACATATCTACACGACGTCGCTGTCGACGGTGTCCATTGGCAGGCATCCCGTTGAAATGCGGGATGGCGGGGAAGGAGAGGGACAGGGACAGGGACGTGTCCTGTGCGACGACGGCTCGGCGAGCTACCAAGCTACAGTGCCGCCGGTACGTGGTCCAGCAGTCCCGCCACCGCGCCGCGCGTATCTGCTACTCCTACATCTCCAATCTCCATATCTGTCTAGCTAGCTCCGGGCCCGCCGCCAAGAAACCGGTCTCGCCGGCCGGGATGGCGAACGACAATCAAAATTAACGCCGAGGCCGAATGAGACGGCTGCCGCATTATTCCTCCCTCCCCATACCACGCGCATGTGCCGTATACGCATGGCCAGTGTTTGCTCCGATCTGCCGGCGTACTCGCAGCCACATGTACCGCGTGCGAGCCGATCGAGGCTGACGTATAAGGGGCTGTACTATACGTATCCATACGCTCAGCGTGCACACCTGTCGAACCTAGAAAACGCCCGTAAATACACCGTATATCAACTCATGGTTTCAGAAAGATCGTGCACCAATTCAGAGTTTCAGACTAGATAGTAGAGCACGTGACTAAAAGAATATACTAGTAGAGATTAGGAATGTACTAATAACTAAACAGGTAGAGTTTCGTTCGCACTAAACTTTATCTGATGGTAGTAACAGGTGGGCTTACAAATACCCATCACTAGGCAGATTTGGAAAGACGGACGATGCAAGAAACGCGGTCATAGTGGATAAACAACAGCGATTCGGGTAAAGTCAAGCCATCTAAACGATGGGATCGATTAACCAGAACCGAAATTAAAAGCTTATACACGACTCGACCAGAAAGGTCCTGCGGCCCTCCGGTGGCTTTCGATGTGGATGGTTACACGTTGATTTTTGCGCACCACAGGGCTGGCTGCACCACCCTTCTTCAGCGCGATTAGCCGCCACCCCGATCGTCGTACATGAGCATAGGCCTCGTGCTTTAGTTAACTCATATTTTCTTTGAACCCTACTTGTAGTAATAGATCGCGTGCTTTGTAGCGTCTTTGACAATGTATTGGTGTAGACTCTCACTTGGTGAACGTTCATATACACGTAAACTCTGACTCGGTACATTATTATATATAGCACAAAACAAAAAAGCTACCAGCTTGATGGTGCTTTCTTCATTAAGGGAAGAATAGCCGTTTCAGATGGCTGTTGGATTTCAGAACTGATCTTTTGTTGCACTTATATTTCCAAGTATCACAAACCCGGTATATGAACTCTATGGTTGGCTAGCTTCAACCAGAAATGACCAGAACTCGAGATACCATTCTATCTGCGAAGTAGGCCGAGATGGCTCTCCGATAATTGGACGAGGATCATGCATGGTAGCATGCCGTGGTCCACTCGTCTTCTTCAACAACATGAGGTGTGCTGCTGCCTAGCTGTACGCGTCTGAGGAGCTGGACTGTATCTTTCCTTTTGGCGCATGGGCACTTGGCCGGATAGGGCCAAACAGATGGGGGCAACAACTGTCAAGTCAACTCCTTCAGTCCTCCTTGACACGATGTTAAAGGCATCTCTAGTAGTTGAGTTATGACATCAAAGCTCCAAAGGCAAATAGTGCTAACTTTCTCAAAGTGAATTCCTATATGTTGCTCATAATGCAACATATCATTTGGGAGTACATCCAAGAAGTACTTAGTTTGAAGAAGCTCCCAAGGAAAATACTGTTGATGCACTCGACTCTTAAATCCTAACAGTACAAATTAAACGCACCTTAATTCGGAACCTCTTGTATGTTCACTTGAATAATCTCCATGTCATGGAGAAGGCGAAAATATGGAGAAGGCGAAAATATATTACTCCTACTTGAGAAACGATACTGTTGATGCACTCCACATTGCAGCATGCTGTAGATCAATTCTTAAATCCTAGCAATACTTTATTTGCAGTTGCACAAGCACCTTTATGTTCTGCTGAATTGTTTTGACAGTCCTTGAAAATGCACCCATATTACTTCCAAGTGGTAACACTAATCAAAGATATATATATATCACGGAGAAGGTAACGACACGTAACAGGGGAAAATGATAGGTTTCACCAAAAGTATTTGAAAAAAAAATATATTTAAATTTGTCCCATCATTTGAAGAGCACGGCCTCATGAGCTAGGTGAGAGACTGAGAGTAACTGCTCCGATCCATGGCCGTCAAAGTCAAAAGGTTAAACCATCCCCCAGACAGCCGGCTGCCCAGCACCACGGCGTCGTTGTTCCTTCACCACTACGTCTCTTTCCTCCTAAAACAACAAGGCCCGGCCGCCTCCTTTCGCTGTACCGCTATATAAGCCCGGCATCTCCCTCTCAAACTTTAGTTTCCCCTTAACAACTCCATTCCCCTGAAAAATCCGTAAACCCAAAAGGTTAGCCTCCGTTCTTCTTCTTCAGATCTCTCTCCTCCTCAATGCTCGCGCTGTTCTGATGCTACTCGTTGCTGCCAATTCGATCTCTTATTTTATTATGTGTTGGCCGTGTAGCATCCAGTTTCTTGTACCCTTTGTTGCTTGTTTAATTTGGTTTGATTATTTTTGCGCTCGTACTTTGTACGATCATCAATATTTTTCGAGTCCTTGTTTATGCTGACGAGTACTAGTTGTGTGTTTATGTATATCTGGTTAAGGTACAAGCTGTGCGATCGATTACAAATACCAACAAGGTTCAAGACGAGCATCCTGGGTTCGCTGGCCAGGCAGGAGATGGAGCACGACGTGCACCACCTCCTCCACCACCACCAGCATCAGCAGCAGCAGGCCATGGAGCTGCCTCCGGGCTTCCGGTTCCACCCCACCGACGAGGAGCTCGTCACGCACTACCTCGCCTTGAAGGCCGCCGACCCTCGCTTCGTCGCCCGCGCCGTCGGCGAGGCCGACCTCAACAAGTGTGAGCCATGGGACCTGCCATGTAAAGCCTTGCTTCTTCTGCGTTCCGATCCGCCACTAATTGAGCTTAATTCTTCTGTTGCTCACGAGCTTCGTGTACTGATGATCGATATATGCGACACGTGCAGCTCGGGCGACATGGGGTGAGAAGGAGTGGTACTTCTTCTGCGTCAAGGACCGCAAGTACCCGACGGGGCTGAGGACGAACCGGGCCACGGAGTCCGGCTACTGGAAGGCCACGGGCAAGGACAGGGAGATCCTCAGAGGCAAGGCGCTCGTCGGCATGAAGAAGACGCTCGTCTTCTACACGGGGAGGGCGCCCCGCGGCGGCAAGACCGGCTGGGTGATGCACGAGTACCGCCTCGAGGGCAAGCACGCCGCGAACGGCGCCGGGAGCAGCAGCCTCCTCCCCTCGATCAAGGCTGCCACGTCCAAGGTCAGTACTACTGTGCTGCTGAATCATGTTGACTAATTCCTCATGCTTCCTTGTTCGATCGATTAGCTAGCTTCACGGATACGTGATCATGTCCTCACCAGTGTCACCCTGTTCCTTTGCTGCAGGACGAGTGGGTGCTGTGCAGGGTGTTCAAGAAGAACATCGAGCTGCCATCGCCAGTGGCCGGCGGCAAGAGATCGGCCGGCTCGTCGTGCATGGGGGTGGCGGACGTAGGCCCCTCCATGTCCATGGCGGACGAGCTCGCCGCCTGCGCCCAGCTGCCTCCGCTCATGGACGTGTCCGGCAGCGGCTGCCACATGTCACTTTCTGCGGCGGCGGCGGCGGCGTCCATCGAGCTGCCGCCACCGGCACACGTGACCTGCTTCTCCAACGCGCTGGAGGGCCAGTTCCTGAACCCACCCTTCCTCACCCCCTCGGCCCCGCCGCGCCCGGCGGACCACCTCGCCATGGCCTCGCCGTTCATGGCGGGCATGCCGCAGATGATGCAGTACGACGGCGCCGCGGGCGGCATGGTGCAGGAGCTCCTGCAGGAGGGCGGCGGCGGGTGGTATAGCAAGCTCGGCGAGAGGGAGAGGCTGAGCGGCGCATCGCAGGACACCGGCCTCACCTCGGAGGTGAACCCCGCCGAGATCTCCTCCTCGCGGCAACACATGAGCCACGAGGCCTCCCTCTGGGACTACTGAAAATCTCTCGCGCGGTCGACGATTACTTAATTTTCGTCGCTAGTATATTAGTCACCTGATTGGAAATGAGGATTGTATTGTGTACTGCTATTGAATACTGTTACACAACAGAAAAAAAATATAAGCAAAGTTTGTTTGAAGATAGCATAGATTTGATCGATGAGTTCACAATTGCTATAAGTCGCTACTTAATGTTAGTAGTACTGTGGTTTGGCAGCTCGTAGCTCAATTCAGAACGCGGGATATGGATATGGAAATGGATATGGATTTCTTCAAACATGCATTATCTAGAGAGCCCCTTTTGACCAGGATAAATTCCACTTTGTTCTGAAGAAGTCCTGCATTTGGGGCACGCTAGAAAAATTGCACCGTTTTAGCTAGTGCTTCTCGCTTGGAAAGCTAGAGAGAGCCAGAGAGGGACGGACGAAGTCATGATATCATCCTGTGAACCTAAAAGCTTGACTGATAGTTGTGCGAGACTAATCCCACATTAAACCCTTGATATGGTTTGGTGGCGCCTGAGTTTTCCTACATCCTTTTGTCCCATAACCTGGTGCGCCTCCTCTAGCCAGCGCACACATACGCAACAAAACGCTTAGGTTCCATTACCTTTGGAGCCTCTCCAATCCTGCAACACCATGATCGACACGCCAGAAAACGAAGAAAGGCTCATGCAGGTTGTTTAGTAATTTCCGGTCAGTTCAGTCATCAGAACATGCTAAAGCATATATAACTGTCGCGGAAGCCGCCACCGCGGATGCGTCCAGCGCGCAGCATGTCATCACACCACTTGGTTTGTTCCCATGCCTTGTCCCCGTTGCAGGAGTGGAGCCCGTGCCGATCGGATCCCCATGTCATCCGTTTTGTCCGCTGCCGGACAGCCGGTGGTGCGGCCATCATCCACCCACAAAAGCTCATGTTGTTTTCAGTCCCAGCACGGACGGAGGGCGTCCGGTTGAGTCATGAGACGCAGTACCGATATATCTATTGTATATAACCTGATGACAAGATGGCAAGTTGGTTCACCTGCTGGAAAAATTTTGCTACTACTAGCTGGTTCGTCGTCCACGAGCAAATCATGGGAGGACAGGTGCGTCGCTTCTAGATCGTCGCCGCTTTCTTTAGTCCCTGTCGGGGTTAATATCTTAACATATCGCTCTGTTCTTGTTTATTAAACTGTCTCGTATCTTTGGACATCTCCGCTCTCTTCCGGACCTCCAGCATTCTATTCCCACCTGTCGATTTGGAGTTTTATATGAAGGCGCAGGGGGATGTAACGAGAGTCTCCATGTGCTTATAGTTTCTATCCAGTTGTGTTGCTGCTAGTCTCTGCGTATGCAGATCTCTCTTTTTTTTTTTGCATGCAAATCGTTTGCATACGCATTTTTATTGTTTACCCATGATTGAAAGTCAAGCTCATGTGAGACGTGTCATAAGTCTCGCGACCCCCCTCCCCCTGCTACAGTTCAGAGGAGGCGACTCGCGGCTACTTCGTTTCCGGCGGCGACTCCGGCCGATCCCCCCCTCCGGCGGCCCGAGTGGGCTCTGGAGGGCCGGGGGATCGCCGGAGTTGCCGTCCGGCCGTCTTCTAGCTACTAGTATAGGAGTAGTCTAGGTCTTTTCCTTGTTTAGGGTTAGGGTTCGGCGCCGTCGGCCGTCGCGGCGATGGCGGCCGTTCCTCTCTTCTCCCTCGGCGGATCTGGCGAGGATGTCGTCGTCGGTGGTGGCAAGATCACCGGTAAGGCCGTGTGGAGTCCTTTTGCCTTCCGTTCCTTTGCGAAAAGGGGGATGGGCTTTTGTCTCCCCTTGCCGGCGTCGCTGGTGATGGTGGAGTTTGGTTCCGGGCTGTCGGCGTCAGGATCTGGTGTCGACTTCTCCGGATTTGTGCTTCGAGTCGCCGAGCCCTCGGTGGTGGCGGTTTGGTTCGTTCTTCTTCTTCCCGGTGTTGCTGCGATGGCCGGTTCGGGGCCTTCTTCGTGACATGGGCATGCGTGTCCATCTAATCGGCTTCTCCAACCATGCGTTGTGGTCGCGGGACGGGAGGAAGGAGGGGGCCGGCTGCTGTCGCCGGCGGGCGTCGGAGGCGAGAAGATTTGGATCGGGACGGTTCAACAAGAAGAAGGACTTACTTGTAATTTCTTTTTCTTTGAGGACTGCTCTGTAAAAATTCCTCAGGGGTCTCCCTGTAAAAAGTGGGGGTGTACTGTGCTACTCTTTTAATATACTCCCTCCCTTTTCGCAAAAAAAAAAAAAAAAGAAAGTCAAGCTCATGTGGTCATGCTACTATCTAGCTAATCTCCTAGCTTGGGAATGTCAGAGATCGATGATTCCTTGTTAGAGTTGACAAAAACACTGATTCAGAACCGAACCTTAGATACAAAGTGCAAAATTGCAAGATCTTACGCGCAGTATGCGTGTCATAACATTTTAGTGTTGCTGGCAAGTGACCACTAACAAAATAAATACCGAGTTGAGCAAATCCATACAGCTATGGCGTGTGAAATGGTACCATCAAAACCATCATCCTCGTCGATACAACAGGATACTTTTATTTCTCAAATGTGTTTTGTCCACGTCCGGAGGGCGATCCATCGTTGTAGCAGTGCTAGAAGATCTTGGCAATTATGGAAGACGGTTACATGGAAACGAACAATGTTGCCATCAGCTCCTGATCGAGGTGCAGTGAACCAGACCGAGATATCAGACGTTTAACGGAAAGCACCCATATCTCCGTCAGCAGGAGACGCCTCTAGATCTAGCCAAAGTTGCTTGATGGAGACAAAGAGGAGATTCGTACTAAAAGATTATTTAAGCGATAAAGGACATGGAGTTGGAATTGTTGTGGCATGGATAGGACATGAAGCATGTTTGTATTTGATCCGTGACTTGTTAGTTATTTCATTAGTTGATAGGACGTTTGGCTGGTGTTTTCCTGATAAATTGGAACTTTTGATTCTTGAGACACACTCTAGAGCAATGAAACTAGAAAGCATGGTACATGAAATCGAATGGTTAGTACCCTCGAAAAACAAATTCATACTTTGAGAAACTTAAGAAGTTTGAACTGGGAACTGGGGAAGGAGAGGAAAGATTACCTTTTTGTTTCGATAAGAGCAGGAGAGGAAAGTTAGTAGTCAGGAATTCAGGACCGTAAAGCATTCGAACTAGGCCAGAACTTGTTAAAATGTTAAAATGGGAAAAAAAATCATAAAGCTGGAGAAGGATGGAGGCCCATAAAAGTAGATCCAGTTAGGCTGAGGCCCATACACTGTGGCAGCCTGGAGCAAAAATCAAAAAGTTGGATCCGAATTGAACCGGGGTTTTGAACCCGACGTGAATCGAACACGCAACCTTCTGATCTGGAGTCAGACGCGCTACCATTGCGCCACGGATCCGGAGGTGTTGTCAACATGTTTCAGAATTTTATAATTATAGAGTATTGAATGGCCGATCTTATAATCATAGAGTAGAAGTAACTTGTAAGAACAAACTGATTCAGATTAGACAATTAGACTAGTAACTACCAATCTTTTATAAGAACAAACTAAACAACCAAGCCCTAGCCCTAGCTACGTCCATTCTCTTGATCCTGGAGTACGTGTGTACGCGAAGAATGAAGCTCGATCGTAACGACGCCTGATCAACCGGATAGCTACTAGCAAATACTGCACTCTCATGAATGCATGGACGTCGACATGTCCTACAAGACACATCCCATCTATCTACGGCTATAACTAGGGATGTCCGGGCGATTAAGAACATAATCACGCGGTACCATCAGATCTAACCAGTCGGCCGGCGAGCGTAATCACTCGTACGTACGTACGTCCGCGCGCCGCCGCTGCGGAGATCGGCCAGTCTACAGCGCGCGCGGCGCGTAGCTCGCGGTGCGTTAAACGCGGTCGACGAGCAGAGACGACGGACGCCCTGATCCCCTGATCGTGACGTATAGTGGCTAGGCCGAGGCCGGTGACGGAACGGATCGCGGCCTTAGCTTGCCGGTCATCTCGATCGCACGCGCGCCACACGAGCCGAGAGGAGAGGAGAGGGAATAAGCTAGGACGCGCGCGGGGCACGTCGTCCTTGCTCGCCCCTATTGATGGAACCATGTGTCCCTGTCGGCCCCGACCCCGGCGGGTGGTTGCGCCGTCACATTCCATCCCCGTTCGGTTCCGGCCGGCGACGCGCGCGCGCGCGCGCCTCGCGCGTACGAACGCAGGTGCGATGCGTCTCGTGCTTTTGCCTGCGATGCGGATGCCATGCCGTGGGTCGACGCGTGCGTGCGCTCCGAATTCTGAAATTGGTTGGTGCGAACGGCCACCGAGGGCACCGAGGGAGCAGGTGCTTTTATTTGGTTGTTCGGGGTGCAGAGTGTTGTGCAGTGGCTGGAACTGGCTCGAGTTTCAGTTCCAAAACCTTGTGAAAATTAATTAACCTGCTGCACATGGACAAATTTTAGCAGCCTCTTGCTGTAGTATGATTGTAGCACTGTGAAATGCATTGACTCCATTACTTTTGACATGGTCCTGTACAAATCCAATAACCTCACCTTGCTGAGTCATTTTGCTAGCTGTAACACCGGGCCCCGGCAAAGAACAGTCAAAATACTGCATTAGCTGTAGGAACCATGTTGGGACGCCTTCAGCTTCAAGATGACGGCAAGAACAGAACGGCCGGGGGGCCGATCAAACGCAATCGTTGGACCGCTGCATTGCCCGTAATAAATAGGATCATGCACGCTCATTTAAGCAGTTTACTGCGCCACTACACGGTTGTGCTGTCTGCATGCGCATCACCACACAGCGTAAGATTCTCACAGAAAATGAAAACATTTCTGCGTGTTTTTTCCTGTGTTAACATCGTGATTCTTACTGCCATAAATGTGTTTTGCCGGTCCACGCTGAAAATACATACGGGCATGCATTGACCGTGTCAGTGGGCCGCCAGGTGAATTCGTTCCTGTCTTCGGTCTTCTTCTTCTCGTCGGTTTACTGCACCGGCTGCTTCAGATTAAACTCTGCTGCTGCTGCTGCCACCTGTTCTCATGGATCTCATCAATGCGAGCTGATCCGTAACGCACTGTTAGGTTGATCGTTCTCGAAACCTGATTCGTGTAGCAGAAACGGTACTGTGTTGCACTCTGCCGTAACTTTTTGTCCAGTAGCATTAGTCCGTATCTGGAGCATGATTCTGTGGCTGATGCTTCAATTTTCTCATGAACATTTTTTATAAGCAGAGTGTATGACTGTTGAGCAGTGTGCGGACTGCAGACCACGGCGAGTATCCGAGGAACGTCTACTCCTGACCGGGTGGTAGGTCACGTCGTTCTCAGAGGCGGCGACGTCCTAAGGTTCGTTTCCATCAGTAGCTAGGTGTCGATCGGTTTATGATCTGCAATCGTGGTGCTTAATTTGGTAGGCGGTTGGGGTGCTTGCCTTGTTGGTGTCTTCAAGTGGCAGCACTTGGTATTAATGGGATTTTTTTTTCTATGTTATGAAGCATTATCTTTCTTCGAAATTCATTTACTTAGATTCTGAACCATGGTATCTTTTTGCCGATAAGCGCAATCTTCTCAATTATTTACACCTGGAAGCATTGGGTTTCATGTTGTACGCAACGTGCTTGCTCGTTGCAGCAGGCAAGCTCTGATAAATTACTATATTAATGTGATCAGCCTATACTCCATTTCTGTGTCCCTGCTGGCAAACAAAAAATCGGAGGGATTAGAATTCAAAGGGAAAAGCAAAAAACTTGCCTTTCCTACTCACATCGCCAAGCTTAGACCACTACCATAATTCATCGAGGAGGTGCACATGGGGGATGTGCATGGATCGGTTTACAGGGTGGTCCTGTGTCAATTGGCCATGGAAACAGCGAAATTAATGGCAAAATCAACCCCATGTGTTCCTCCCCGTGATGCAAAATCGACCAGAATTTACATCTGATCCTCTCTGTAACTTTCTATCCAGAAGAACTTTCCACTGTTTCGAATTTGAGCAGACAATGAATGAGGCTTCCCGATTTAGGACTGGAAACTGACGTCTTTCAGCGCATTAGCTTAGTATATCTCCCAACTGACAAACTACTATACTAGAGAGCAAAACAGGTCGCCGAAAATGTCAACCGAGTGAATTGCGCAACGACACGGAGCAGGTCCTTTTCGCCTGCAAGCAGCAAGGGCCGCCATAAAACTTGGCCAGAACAGGCCGCATCCATAGGAGTAGGACCAGTGCATACCCCCGAAAACAATAGGCGCTGCCGGAGCCACAGCAGTAAAGCGCGCGCGACTAGCATCTCAATTGTGGCAGCTCCGACGAGGCGAGATGGTCGCGTGATCCGACCGGTCAGTTGCGGCGTTGCCAAGACGAGAGAGCTCGCGCCAAATGCAGTCAAACCTACGTGTTCCTGCCCGAAATGGCGTTTCTTTCGAGTAACAATAACTCGTATCCATCTCACCTGGACTGAACACACAACAGGTGCCGTGAACAATCGTCGTGTACCGGCGAAATGTACCCGAGGCTGTATAGCATCGGTGGCCTTTGGCCTACGAAGCTACACGAATCCGGCACGGCCGGCCGGCCGACCAAAGAGTTGAAGCGCATGAATACGCGGCCAGTACGGCGACGGCCTGTGATAGTGTGATGAGAACCGCCGCGCGGCGTGGGAGGATGGCGGCGCACCAAGCGCTGTCTCCATCTGCCGGCCGAGGCCGAGGCCGAGGCGTGGTACGCGCGGCGCGTTCGTGCCCAGCCGATCGACGCGCGCGCTGTGCACGGTGCCGGCGCCGCGCGTGACGACATGATGGTAGGAGACGCACGAGCGGCGAGCGCGCACCGTGCACCGCCGCGCCACGGCCGGATCAGAGGTGGGACGCGGCCTGATCGGAGCGCTCTCAACGGCGTAGATCGTGCCGCGGCGGCGGTAGACTTGCAATCCCGACCTTGCCCTCGGCGTCCTGTGGCCGCACGGTGCGGCTGACTGGTGGGCCACCTGTGGGAGTGGCAGGCAGGGGTCGCGGTCGCACGGAAAACCAAGAAGATTCTCGTCCAACGCTGGACTGGGCAGTCAGTATAGTCAGTAGCAGCAGCAGCACGTACCTACGCCAGACCAGTCCACAGTACGCCGCCCACTCCCACTCGGCCGCTCTATTTATGCCGCTGCCTCGCGACACCGGATCACTTGGCCACCACCAGTCACTTCCCACTTGACTAGAGCTTCGTCGAGCTACTACTCGTCCAAGCTCACTTGCGAATTGCGATCGACGGATGGGGCGGTCGCCGTGCTGCGAGAAGGAGGCCGGGCTGAAGAAGGGCCCGTGGACGCCGGAGGAGGACCAGAAGCTGCTCGCCTACATCGAGCAGCACGGCCACGGCTGCTGGCGCTCGCTGCCCGCCAAGGCCGGTGAGTGAGCTCCCGTTCTATTTCTTAGCCGTTTTCTTGTGCAATTGTGTAACTTAGGATGGATCTGATGAGGCGTGTTGCTTAGGGCTGCGGCGGTGCGGCAAGAGCTGCCGGCTCCGGTGGACCAACTACCTGCGGCCGGACATCAAGCGGGGCAAGTTCACGCTCCAGGAGGAGCAGACCATCATCCAGCTGCACGCGCTCCTCGGGAACAGGTGATCATTTTCAGTTGGCAGCTCGTGTGTGTCTCGTGCAGGAGGCGCAATTCGGCAGAAACATTCCATCTCTCTCACACACACGAGGGCTTCGGCGGCCGCCCCGCATCTCCACGAAAGAACGTGGGGAAAGTGTAGTAAAAAGAACCCCATAGTATTTTTTTCCCCCTCTGGTTTACCCAATGCGTGCCGGATAGTCACGTTTGCCATTAATGTCGCCGAGCCCGCTAGCCTCGCTGTGCCTCGCTACCCATGTCAGGGAAGGGCGTTGGACCATTGTCACCGCTCGCTTGTCGCCCTGCCTTTGCCTAGCTTGTTGACTTGCGTCGCCCCATCACTCGAGCCATCGCGACCTGCCTGTCCTTGCACCACGCGCTCCTTCAATTCCCCCGGCCCGGCCGGCCTTCCCACCACACGCGCCTCTAATCATTTACTTACGCCCAATTCCTCATCAGTTCTTCAGATCCGCGTGTGAAAGTGAAAAAAAAATGACTGACATTCTCGCGCGCATTCCGCATGCAGGTGGTCGGCGATCGCGACGCACCTGCCCAAGCGCACGGACAACGAGATCAAGAACTACTGGAACACGCACCTCAAGAAGCGGCTCGCCAAGATGGGCATCGACCCCGTCACGCACAAGCCCCGCGCCGACGCCGCCGCCGCCTCGGCTGGCTCCGGCGCGCGCTACCGGGCCGCCGCGCACCTCAGCCACACGGCGCAGTGGGAGAGCGCGCGGCTCGAGGCCGAGGCGCGCCTGGCCCGCGAGGCCAAGCTGCGCGCCCTCGCCTCGCCGCCGCCCGCGCCGGCGCCGGCGGCCAGCGGGCTCGAGTCGCCCACGTCGACGCTGAGCTTCTCCGAGAGCGCGCTGTTCGCCAGTAATAATGCGCCGCAGCACGACATGGCGCGCCAGCCGGTGCAGACCCCGCATTCGTACGTGGAGGCTTTCGGAGAGCAGCAGCACGGCTTCGGCGGGGAAGCCGCGCAACAAGACGGCGGCTTCCTCGCTGGAGTACTTCTTGACTGCTCCGTCGCCGGCGCGGATCAGCAGAGGTTCGCGGCCACGTCGACAGACGCTGCCGGCGCCGGCGAGCCAGAGGAGGAGGACAAGGGATACTGGAACAGCATACTGAACATGGTCAACTCGTCCATGTCGTCGTCTTCGTCCTCGTTGACTTCCGAGGCGGTTTACTTGCCGGCGGCGGCCGAGTTCTGATTCTTCCACGCTTAACTTGCATGCAAACCGCGTAGTCGGGGCCTGTGGCTGTGACGGTGCTAATGTTATTTCGTTAAGCATGTCTCTAGGTGTTTTGATATTGTTTTACTATGTGCTAATGGCCGTGGACCTTTTCTTTTCTCATTTATGTGCAATAAGATGTACTGATCTTTTTTGTCAATCTAATGTAGTAGTCTGATCTGCAAAGAATGTTGTCAACGTTTGAGCTATCATGTGCATCCCCTTAAATTACTCGTATTCTGAGTGAAACTGGGAATCTGGGATCCACATATATGTCAACCCCCCTTGAAATGTGACCCGAATCTTCGAGCAAATCCATCACATCCTTGGTTTGTATGACCGGGTTGTATACCTAGTTGAAAGGAGGCATTAGTTTCACATTGCACCTACTCAACTACGAACGATATTCATACAACAGTCCATATGCGTAGCATTTTGCGGTGAGTTTGTTTTCATTAGAATGAAATGTGCTTGCTTTAGAGCCAAGTTTGATTAGCTTGTTTTGCACTCTGAATATATCATTTTTGTCGTCAGTTGGTTTGGGCATTGGTTAATAAGTGGAACATCAGATTTGAGAGTGGATATATACTTCAATTCGCTTTTCTGATGATGAGCTTGTTTTGCACTTAGATTTCGATTTGGTCGGTTGGTTTGGGCATTTGTTAATAAGTGCAAGACCAAATTTGAGAGTGGATATTTTAGTTCGGGGTGCTGCAGTCTCAACTTAGAGATACTCTGATACACGATCAATTTAGTTAGTGAAATGAGGTTGAACTGAAATTTGGATATTGAACTCGTGCAACTACTTGCATAACCAATTTAGTTCATTGTCGCTAGATCTTCCCCTTTCTTTTGTACTTAAGAATCGTTAACCGAAGGGACAAACCTTTAATTTTGTTATACATCTTCTAGTCGTTGTAGTTGATCTCAAACTTGCAGCTTGATGAAACTGTCACTTTTGTTGTTATACGTTAAAGGATATAGATAATGCTTCATTGTACACATTATGCATCATAGTGTAAGTTTTTTTTTCTCGAATACGCAGGAGAGCTGCGCATCATTGATTGATTAGAAGAAAGTTTTACACAACGCGGAGCTGAGCTCACGCTCGGTTACATAGAGCCTTGGCCCTAGGCCGCCTACGCACCGTGAAACAGCCTTATACGGACTACTCGCTACCTAAACCCCCTAGCGCCGTAGCTCCGGCCATGATCCAAATCGCCGCTTCCTCCCGTATTCGCTGCAACCTCTGTTGAACTGTGGAATGGATTCCATCAAACACGCGCGCATTCCGTTCCTTCCACAAGTTCCAGATGATGAGGAGGTAGAGGGTGTCGAAGCCCTTCTTCTTCGATCCTTGCACTGTCCTGCGAATCTGCCGCCTCCAGGAGGCAGCCGTGGACCTCAGCCTCGGCGTCGGTGAAGCCCCGGTCAGCCACGTAACAATGGTCGTCCATATTTCCCGCGCATAAACACATTTGATGAAGATGTGCTCCGACGTCTCGGCCTCCTGATCACACAAAGTGCATGTGGGATTGGCCTCCAGGTTGTGGCGCCGCCTTCTATCCGCCGTCCATAGTCTGCGTCGCAGTGCCACCCAGAAGAAAAACTTCACTTTCAAAGGCGCCCAAGTCTTCCATAGTAGCTTGGCGCCGTCGAGATCAGTTCCTCCTTGCTGTAGCATGTTGTAAGCGGACTTGGCACTGTATTGGCCATCCGGCGACCATCGCCAGATGAACTTGTCTTCAATCTCCGGCTGCAGCTGTACATTCCTGATCCTTGAGTAGAGCCGGACCATCTCTGCAAGCATCATAGTGTAAGTTTGAGTGGATCACTTGTTTTGTTGGCTTCTACTCGTCACATCGAGGAATGTTTTCATGATAATCTTTGTGCAATGTACTACATGTTGCACATGTTATTCCACGTCTAACTGCTACTACATGCTTTTCTCATTATTTCACATAAGATGAGGAATTAAAAGTAAAAAAGAAAAAGAAAAGAAAGCGGCGCAATATGAAACGCTGGAAGTTATAGAGAATGTCATTTTTAGTTTCAAAACACGGCCAACTGCATCGCATCATGGAATGGAAGAGATGCATTGATAGCGTTTGAGCTGAAAAAATACAGGGGGAGCCAACGACAGAGGACTCCTGACTTGGTACTCTGGCTGTAGACATTTTGAAGCTTGATTAGTAAGACAGCCTAAACTGTAGGAGTATATACTCTGCTGGTGAGTGGTACCATCAACCTGTGGACAAGAGCAGGCGTCGCAGTGCAGGCTGCAGAGTAAGTCGGCTTGCCCATCAACGTCGTAAAAGACCACGAAGATTGTTGAGCGCGGAGGGTGGTAAAGCTCGCGGTTTTTTCGGCCTTGATGTGTTTATTACACACGTCCGTCTAACATGGAGGTGCGACGAAAACTATGTAGAGGCCGGCCTACGTTATTAACGTGCCGGTGTTTATGGTTTAGACCGTACTAGCAAGCATAGTAATAGCACTACTGCAAGCTATACCTCCTTTGGTTGATCTGTACGGCACCAGGAGCAGATGTGTAATTCAATAGTAGAACGAGCCCAGATTGGCTCGCGACCCGTCCAGGGGCTATTCGGAGCAAATTGTCTTTGCCTCATTCACAGTCCACAAAGACCATCTCCAAAGTCCAACTACTCTGAACCCAAAGTCGGCGGGCGCATGAAAGGCCCAACTGTCACTTCAAACGCCAAGAACGCTGGAAGGCCTTCCTTAAGGCCCAGTTGTAAGCACCAGCAGCCCGGCCACTTTTCTTCGAGGACTTTTGCCAGTGCAACATTCTGAGCAGCCCGAGCCGGCCGCAGCTTCGACGACCTCCACCGTCCCCGGTTACAAACCCCTCCCCAGGACTTCTTCCTTGCTCGCCAGGCTCCGCTCCGTCCCATGTCGCTCGGCAACCAGAGCATACGCCGCACGTCTTCGGAGCGCCGGCTGCACCAGAGGGAGGCGTTAACTGGGCAGGGTGAGGGAACCTAATTAACCTAATCCGCGCTATATAAACTAAAGGAAAAGACCCGAAGCCAAGACCGATGGACAACTTGCGCTCTAGACAATGCCATGGCCTCCCGTTTCCTTGCTGGTTGGTGGCCACACGATGACGACACTGCTTGCTGCTGAGCTGGTTGCCGAAATCAGCCAGATTCTGCTCCTACAGCACATGCCACGACATGGCGACCCTGCAGATTAGGACGAATCAGATAAAAGAGGGCACTACTCCATTTGGAAGGCGGGGTTACTATACTTCGGGAGAAGGACGAGACTGTGATAGGGACCCGAGCTCCTGCACGTGGGCGGCGGTGCAGTTGGCGGGGCGCCTGTCGGTTGAAATGGAAAATGACGACACTTCGGCGCCACTAGGGCTTAAAGAGTGCTCTGTCCTTTTCACTTTGCCCCATAAACAAATTGCCCTTACCATTTTTGTCACCGATCCATTTATTTATGAAGATGATGCTTTCTTTTCAACGTTGCAGTTAGTTTTCTTCCAAGGCAAGTTTTGTTACTATCGATCGGTTTGAAGATGTCCGTGTAAAAGTATAAACAACTTTTTAATCCAAAATATTGGTAACTCCTCTTATGAATCTAGTAGGTGAAGTCAATGTAGTGTTCAATCATGCGATGCGGTCCTTGTAAGTACAATTTGTCCCACTTTCAAGTAATTACTTTTCTGAATGAACACTTAATTTCAAGTAATTATTATCTCGATATTGCAGATATAACCTATCTATATCAAGGTGAGCTTCAAGTATACTGTTTGGAAGAGCCGGCCGCTTTTCTTCACCTTGTTTTGCACAGAAAGGCACTAGGTGCATGTGACTTTTGGCTTCTAAATTGTTCAGTACATCTGACGGGAAACTAAACTTGGTTAAGCAAACCAGTTTGGAAGAGCTTCTCTTTCTCCAAAGAAAACACAAGAAGGTTAAAGCACCCCCAAGCCCAAGCGGGACTTTTTCTATCTATAGCGGATCTATACTGCTATCTCGCTACACACATACAAACCAAGGAACGATATGCAAATGGGATTACAAGGTTTGATATTGAGTTTGTGGTTAAATATTATCATACATAGGATGTGGTATAAATCTTGGTTAAAGGTATATTTGCTTAACGCAAAAAAAAAGGGTATATATGCTTTCTATTTAATCAAAACAAAGATCATCAATATCATATATATGTACAGACTACTACCGTCATACTCCCTCCGTCCAGAAATATAGTGTACATCTAGTTTTGTCCTAAGTCAAACTTTTTAAACTTTGACCAATAATATCTTGAAAACCGTAAGAGTTGACAACATAAAAATGCTTTCACTAGATTCATCGTGAAATGAACTTTCATAATATATAACAAAATTGACTTAGGACAAAACTAGATGTACTACGTACACTATATTTCTGGACAGAGGGAGTACTACCTTTATCAATCCTCACCAAAAAAGGAAAAAAAACTTTATCAAGTTAAAGCACTTTGTGCATGACCTAAACTGATTGAGGAGAAAATATTGCAAAAGAAATCCCCACTCTAATTCTATAACCCTTGTTAATTTTTCCCGTCTCGAGAATGATCAAAGTTGAGTAATTTTGACTAGTAAAAAGTGAGATATCACACCTAACTACCGGGACCATCTAACATGAGCAACATGTACTGACACCGACAGACATGAATACTTTAATTGTTTCACAACGTTATCTCCTGAGCTGCATAAATTTTTTATTCATTTATTAGGAAAAGTACATTTGAGTTGGAACCAGACCACTGGTCTCTCTCCCCGCTTCCCAGAGGCAAATGGGCAGCTCAAAGTGGCTTGCAACTCTATTAAAAAAAGCTGCGCATGACCTGCAAGCTGCTTGTACTACCCACGTACGAAAACGTGAACGAGGAAACTGCTTCATTTGGCATGCCTTTGCGCAGCCCGAATCTCCAGATCAAATCTTGCCCTTTTCGTCGCGCTGATGATTGACACTTGTGACGAGTGACGTTAGAATAAGGGAAAGAATCGGATCGAAGTTCTGTTGGTCACTTATTTTGAGGAGTCGCTGAGTCATATCCTCGCATGGCCATTGGTTGGGAACATCATATGCCACCCTCACATGGGCTCCACCGGTTACCAAGAACTTTGTTCTGTTCAAGTTCCCATACATGGTACTACTCCTATTTGCAAAGGGCATGGGAGAGTATCTTTCTACCACCTGGGGAGAAAATTAAAGTAGCATCCTGTGAATACAGCCCCTAGTGATTTTCTGTCCAGGATCCTATATACGCATTTCATGTGGAGGATCCGGATGAATCGACTCATGTTTCAACTACAAGGAATGCAAGAAAAAAAGGGCTATGTCGCTTTCTAACAGGCCTCCTTCTTTTCATAAATTAATTCCATACATATGAAGTTACTTCCATCCGCTTAGAAATGTAAACATTGACGGGTTTTGTCAGAGTCAAACTTTTAAACTTTAACTGTTGAAAAAAACTGTTAATAACAAAAAAGGTCATAAATAATGACAATATGAAAATGATATCCTTAGATTAATCTTGAAATGAACTATCATAATATGCAAGTAATTCTATTTGAAATAATTTAGTTTGTAGATATTATTAGTCAAAATTGAAAACTTTAGCTTTGACCAAATCCGGAAATGCTAATATTTATGGACAGAGAGAGTATGTGAAACATAACTATTTTTTGTAGATGTACGCAAAATATATGCAACAGGGTGCGATGAAAAACATTACATATGTCTTGGATAAGATAATAAACACATTGGCAGTATATCCCCACCTTTTTCAAACAAGAACCATTCATTCATAGTCGAGCTCGACTCGAGTGAGGCCGCCCCATTTTATTAATTGGGCTTCGTAATTTTTACACCACGGACGAGCTTCCAAATATGACTCGGCCCATTAACCCGGCCCAACGATAAAATGCACTGCAACAAATTAAAAGACATTTTTTTGCAGTTAAATCAATACCGCTGATTTAATTTGGTGACTAGATATGAACATACACTTAACGCCAGATTTAGTAGCGATGATAGCCCCATTCACATTATGTTTGTTAAAACCTTAGAAATTTCTTTATGGAATTTTCCTCCATGGGAGACAAAAATGTGTCCATCTCCTTCACTAAGACCACTTGTACACATAAATCAAAGATGCTACTTTATCTCTTCTTCTTTGGTCCAACGTTAGGTGGGATGCAAGCAAGGACGAGACCGATACTCCCTCCCACTCGTAGCATAATGCAAAATATTTCCATTCTTGGCTGACATAACGTCGTTCCACACCTATTTGAGATATAGTGTAATAGTTTCATACATTTTAGATTATTGATTTTTTTTTCCCATCAGTGGACCAGTCATATGTACTCGTGTCACCCGCCTTCCTGTTGGGCGGCCAACCTCTAGGCGTCTCATAAAATAGATATCATACTTGGTGCACCAACATGCTATCCTCAAATCGCCGGTAGAGAACCAACTTAATTATGGTCTTGTTATTTGTACAAAGTGTTTTTGAGAATATGTTAAATAGAAGGACTATTTTATGAGATTGAACTAAATAAATGAAAATATTGTAAATATTTACCTCGACGTAAGCATTTGTTTAAACTCGCACTGCTTCTTGTTATAATTAATTCACATAAATGATTAAGTGGTAAATGCTACTTTTAAATTGTTTAAAATACAGATTACTTTCGAATACGAACCCGAAGAAGAATCAGAATTGTTTGATGCATTGGAACATAGCTAGTTATGCTCATTTTCTCAGTACACAATTAGTGCCCACATGTCCTTACGGACTTGACGGAACTCAAAATTTGTGTTCCCTTACCCTTTCCTCGAATACGGAAACTTTGATATATTGCTGACAACAATATATGTCCTAAATTCCTAATCTTCCGTTGAATGCAAAGTCCAAGAAACATAAGGAATCCTAATGTTGTTTAAAAAACAAGAGGAAACCAGTGCTCTATGTGGAATCTCATACTAAAACGCGGAGTGGTCGCTTTTGGCATTTTGCCAGACAAACATATCTGCTTTTCTCTAGGCATATCCATCACCAGTATTCTTGACAAAAAAAGGAGAGAGAGAGAGAGAGATAGATTCACAAAGATAGATGGCGTACATGATCAGGTGTGCTCTGCTCCTTTGCGTCGGAAAAAAGCCTGGCCGATACTCCGTTCCCATTGGCCAGTAAAGAAGGCAGGACCTGCAGGACAGTATGCCGTCCCATCATCTAATCCTAGTAGATCACATTGGTCGATGTACGGCCGCCCTCGGTTTGAGATCTTTCGATTTCTTCGAGTTATTCTGTTCACGGCTCTGGTGCAGTCGTGCAGGATTACAAACACATAGGCACACTTCCTCCGTTGAAGTATGATGATCAGTTATACATTTTGCCTTATAGAAACTGCTAAAGTAAGTATTAATTTAACCATTTAAATAAATATATAGTTCATCGTCTATAACTGTTTCGTCAGCACTTACGCAACATGTGGCGATACGCGTGTTGGTACCTTACCAATCGGGGTTAAGAAATGATGATTGGTGTTTTTGACCAAGTAGCAGATCTGTGGTTTGTCAAAAGGTGTGTGGGCCACATTCTTAATATAGACAACAGGCTGTCACCAGCATAGAACTTTGAAAATAATAGAGCCGCAGAATACGACATAATTGGCGTCGTGTAGGATAGAGAAAAGTAGCGTTACTTGAAAGGAAGGCACAGGGAAAAGTTGGTTGGAGGGGCAAAAAAATGTAAAATAGAATGGTGCATGGGCAATGAAAATATATTAATTAGTAAAAAAGTCATTATTGCTTTGGTACCTAGTGATTTCACAAGAATTTTGTCAGATATCAAGCATTATTATGCGATTTAATGCTCACTTTACTGTGGCCTTCTTAACTGGAATCTATATATTCTTTATAAGTGCAACCAACTAAGGTCTTAACTTCTCCTTTGCAACCACGTTGAGCCACATCACCTCAATAATCAGGTCCGTTTGATCACTTTGTTCATTTCATCCACACCATCCATTGCCCCATTATAACCTTGCGGCTCTTTACTTGCGTTATTTAATTGTGAAAAGTTTATCAAACAATTGCCTCTCCTATTGCTCCTTTATTTCTATCCGTTACCCTGTTATAATGGACCACCATTACAATTGTTGTGGCACTGAAACAGCCGGCGCCATATCATCTAAAATGTTCTACCATTTGGTCGCAGCTTACAACACATCCCATCCGTCCACAGTCTCTCCTTCATCCCCTACCAGTGTAGCACGCTACAGGGAGACCCAATTGGCATGTGTACTAAATTATAGCCTCCATCTTCTCCCTTAATCTTGCAAAAACTGCCGTCGTGTTATTCATCTTCTTCCTTAATGTTGCAAAAACTGCCGCCACTACTAAGGAATCAAGAGTCCCTCTTTATTGGTGTTTTTCCTCTTCCAATTCATGTCCTACACAGCACATATATGCCACTCGCCCCCACAATCAAAGAGCCTGGCCTTTTGTTTCCCCTTTTGATGTTCTTGAGGATGGAGCTAGCGGCCACCACTTCCCGTTTTCCTAGAGAGATCGTTAGCAATAATCTTTATTTTTAGGATAGGAGGTAATATTGTTAGAGATGGTTGTGGCTACTTGCACCTGTAGCTCGTATGGAATTATTCTTGCATCCAATAAAATATGTTTTTATAAATAGGGAATATAGTTCAACATACCAGTCTTTGCATCAACCATTGCATGTAGTTGTTCATATGTAGCTTAATATTACAACCAACAAAATGTTTAAGTTGTGAGCATTAATTTTATTCACGTTTCAGTTGTGACCTCTTGTTGCTACTCCCAGCAAATAAACACCAAACAAACGGTCTACATAAGTGGACCCGATTGAGGGCATATATCAGAACCATGTATCTTTCCGCGGGATGGAAATCTAAAGTTCCAAACATGGTCACTTATTTGTACACTGGTTGGTGTGTACTGCTTGAAAAAACCAGCAGAGATATGAGGAAAATGACCTAACAATTTTTTTTGAGATTACACAGTACAACTCAGACACTCACAACGCACGCACACTCACTCCTATACACACGTACGCAAACCCTACCTGTGACGTCCCGCCTCCACGACCGCACGCCTGGCAGCTCTCTAGGATCTCAAGACTGTCCCCACAGACCAACACACGTCTTTTCTGCGCACTTTGTCCTCACTCGTGCACACCCGGGAGGGACTTCCCGGTCGGTCACCCATCCCGAAATTGCTCCGGGCCAAGCACGCTTAACCCCGGAGTTCTTTCGAGATGAGCTTCCGGAAAAGAAGTTGCAACTGTTGGTATGAGTATTCTTATCAATCCTATTAAGCCCTGGGCCAGGATGTTACATTCTCACCCCTTAGGAGATCGACGTCCTCGTCGATCAACCCCAGTCCAGGAACGTCCCCTCTTGGCCACGTCCGTGCGTCCAGTGCCAGCGCATGTGCCATGCTGTGTGACCACTCTGGGCCCACACCAGCCATGCGCACCATGCCTGAGCAACTGCGCCACACGCGCCCGTGAAACCGCGAGGGTCGGCTCTGATACCACTTGTGACGTCCCGCCTCCACGAGGCCGGGCCCGCACGCCTGGCAGCTCTCTAGGATCTCAAGACTGTCCCCACAGACCAACACACGTCTTTTCTGCGCACTTTGTCCTCACTCGTGCACACCCGGAGGGACTTCCCGGTCGGTCACCCATCCCGAAATTGCTCCGGGCCAAGCACGCTTAACCCCGGAGTTCTTTCGAGATGAGCTTCCGGAAAAGAAGTTGCAACTGTTGGTATGAGTATTCTTATCAATCCTATTAAGCCCTGGGCCAGGATGTTACACTACCCTTATGAACATCTTCGAAGACTGAACCGGCAAATCCTAGAGATTGACGAAGTCACCACTGGCGTCTCGCTGTCGACGGGAGCGTCGCCTACCACTGAAAGCACAAATGCCGTTAAATCCTTGAAAATTCGCTCCCACGGAGAATCGAACCCAGGACCTCATGTGCTACTGAGACTCTTGTAACCACTACGCTACATGCCCTTTCGCAAATGACCTAACAATTTATTATGTGCCTTATCTATGCCCACTGAGAATACATATGGAACCGAATTGTATAAACTATATCTTTCTCGTTTTGCTCACGTAACCTTCAGCTGCTAGTTATCATGCCCAAATGTAAACTTCACGTGAATGGATGCTACATTTTGAAACTCCCAATTTTCTAAATATTAAGCAGTCACAACTTTTAAGGCCCAGACTACTAATCATACATAAGAACTGGGTAAAGAGAGGCTCACAAACGGTTGTCTCTGTAGCAATCTAAGTGATGTCAATATTTACCACATTGAAAATGATGCCACAGTAACCGAACTTGCGTAAGGGAATCATATCATCTAGGAAGATCTAACAGAAAATTAAATTTTAACTAAGAAATTCCCTAAGAAAAAAAACCATAAAGCCAATCTTTCTAGATTGTAATGGTCGTAGTCACAGCCCCGTTATGTTCAGAAAGCAATTTGCTATTTGTAACAAAAGTGATATATAGAAGCAAACCAAGTGCTCTGTTAGTTAAGTTCCTTCAGTAGAAAAGTTCACCTGGGTTTGAGTCTCTGAATCGTATGGATGTTCGATCTTTTGGCTAATTTCTTCAGTGATAAGAACACGCACGTCGTCGGCAACATGCCAATAGTGACTTCATTGACGTCAATATGTACAAACCTATTGTCATCTCTCTTGGAGTATTCATAGGAGATGCACATGCATGTGTTTACAGACAAGAGGCTAGTATATATGTGATGTGCGTGTATATGAGCTTATGCGTCTGCCTATCTATTTTTTGTTTTTGGTGATGAGTCTACTTATGTATTTTGAAAAATAAAGAGAGAAAGAAAGAAAGATTGATTGTAGGGTTAGGAAGAAGTTATATGGGAGAAGCCACGCTAGTGATAATATAAGCGGTACTACTACAGGAAACTCTCACTCTCAGACATATGTTGATACCATTTCAAAACAATTATTGTTTTAGGTTTAGATAAAACTAGTTTGGGGCATCTCTTATAGAAGCCACAATGGAAAAAACTTACATGTTCTTGTACCGATCCAGTATCAAAATTCCACAATGCACCATAAATAAAAAACCATAAATTGTTACAATACATTATATTTTTTTAACAGAACTGACCCTAATTGTGGACACAAGCGTCACGGAAAACAGAGCTAAGTTAATACTAGTTGGAACAACGTAGCGGACCTCTAGTTAAACTGAGCCAGGAGGACCAGTCTAGTGGTAGCTGCGAAATGACTCGATCGGATCATCAAATCTGGCTAGTTAATGTCCATAGTTCCTGTTTCTTTTCTCCCTTTAGAAATAGACTGATGAGAATCGTGTCGGTCCTAACTTCGGAATCATTTGTTTTAGACAATTTAGACTGACACCCCTTTCGGGCCACGATGAGCCACTTGCGTATACTTCTCCATGAACTTGTGTCCTTATTGGACATTGGCGCATCATCACAGAATAGCATAAGCGCTGCTTATAGATATGCCGGGCGTGCATGTGCACTCCAATTTGCAAGCAGCACTTATCAACTGGTATATCCAATGCAGAAGATATACAGATATAGCAACTCCTTTTAGCCAGAACAAGTCTCTGGTGCTGCAAGTTGACAAGTTGTAGAAAAGACGATGCAACCTTCGAATGAGTTGGCTGCCATGGTTTTACAACATGAACTCAAAGTTGTACAAAATTGATATATGTTCTTCCTTTGATCCCTAGTATAAGTCTATATTAGGTTGTTCTAAGTCAAACTTCTATCGCATTAACCATCGATAGCCAAAAAAAAACATATAGATTTGCAAAATGACACAATCGATGCTATTACATTCATCATGAATTTCATAATAAATATCTTTTGCCTTTTAAATATATATCGCCTATTTCCCAATTCCAAGTGTACTTACTCCCACATCTGTATCTCACAGTCTATAGGGTATCTCACCCAACGAATGGCACCAATTACCAACATTGGAGTATGCGTTCATACTAGGCTATCTAGAGTGATATATCATGGTTGGGTGTGAGCATACATGGAGTATGTGGACATACTAATCTTTGTAACAACATATTGCACTATATGCTCGTCTCGTAACTTTTCATATTGCTCGCTTTAGAGTGTCTTAAAATGGATATGTAAACATACTCAAACTGATAAATGGGTATGTATACATACCAAAGATGGTTTTTCAAAGTGGGAGTAGTCACACTTGAAAGTATAATGGTATTAAACCAAGGGATAAATTTACGGACTGCCCTCGAGGAATTATCATGTGTTTATCCAACTACTCACACACACTCGCAATTTCTGAACGAGATAGAAGATCCATCTTTTTCAAGGGATACATATGCCCATTCGCAATCCCATTAAAAAATCTTCTTTTTTTTTTGCGCATTTGTGTTTCTCGGGGCTGTGAACGCACAATTTCTCCCCTCATAGGCGGTTAAACATTATGTATGCATGGTCATTTTAAATTTTTTTTATAATTTTGAGATTTCCTTGTGACATTTCCATAGGCAGTTAAACATTACACCATTTTTGGGCAAACAAAAATACATATGCATGGTCGGACCTTACGTCAGTCGTACTCTGTAGATTGCGAGGCCCGTCATAAACCCAAACGGTTGTCAATTGTAAACCGTATGTTCTCTCTCTCTCTGTGTGTGTGTGTGGGGGGGGGGGGGGGGGGGTCTCCCTAAAAATTGATGCTGTTGCCTGAAGCAAAAATGCATTATTGGTCATACATTGCGAAATTTAACTGAAATTTACGCCATATAAACATGCAAATCGTCATCTTGCCTTGGAATTCAATTACTGCCAGATCAGGAAGATGACGGATGTGCCATCATACTTTTGAATAAAGGAAAATTTATTTCATCAAGCAAATGAAAAAATACATGCCTTTACATCTTTTGATGTATTTAACTTCTATTACCATCTACCTCAAAGGACAAAACACACCTCATGAAACGAAACACCAAACAAATAGGAGGTGCCATCATCTCACGAATGGTTATACTGGATTCACTATAAGAAGGATTTGGTCAAAGTTAACATGACACTAGCCAGTACATGTTATGTCATACATAGACACCTTAAGGGTAGTTGGACTAATCATTCAACTAAGTATTACTTTATTGTTGCAGTGTTTGAACGCTAAGAGGTGATGAGAGAGCTAATAAGCATACACATCAGTTATTTCTCAACTGAAAATGTTCCTTTGAACGGTTGATCTGTCCAACTGCTGGGCTCGAGGATGATGTTTTTAATTCAAAAAAAAGATGGATGTACTAATTTTATGTATGTTTTAATAAACACAACTAATTAATATATACAAAATGTTGTGTTCATATGGTCATGCAAAACAAAACATGCGTTGTATGTGCATATGCAGTCATTCAAATCGGCAGAGGATTATATATATAAATTGTTAAACACTGATGATCTGATAAACCTAATACTTGCAATACTATATTGACATGACTGCGTGCATGCATGTAACAGGCCATTTCGCTTGTATTGTGAAGTGTGAGTCTTCTTCTGTGCTCCCACGCGTCGGCTAGCCATCCGGCAGGCGGCGGGGACACCACGAGCACCGCGCACCGGTCTCTAGGGCACACCAACAATATTATCTTTGCCATCGGCCTCAATTATTTAACACTACTTTTAATAAACTTTGCTAGGCACGCTAAACCAAACTAATCGTTTGTGATCTTCTGTGCACATATCGTTTGTAGCGTGTTCCTTCTCATTCGTGTGTTTGCTAACGCGACGCACAAAAGTATAGATTACGATTTCGGTAGTGTTGAACGAAATTGTAGTATTTTTTTTTTCTATCTGGACACATACTAGAGTATTGTAAATATTGCTGCTTCTGTTCTCAAATTGGCGATATTACGATTAGTGATTTAGTATAAGTGACTTGTCATATAATTAGTGTCATCAATTTGAGAACAAAGGGAGTATGTTCAAATTAGTGCAGCTAGAAAAAACGTTTCATTAGTTAAGATATCATGAATTGATTGGCAAAAATAGCCAATACAGTGTTGAAAGTCCTAGAGGTGATAATCAATGCAATCTATCTTTACAGTATTGTGGTGCAAAATCATATGTAATGCGCATAGTCACAACATTAATTTAAATGCATAGTAACCAAATTTATATATTGACCAAATTTGGAGTTTTATGGCGCCTTCATTAGTTAACGCAACACAGCTTGGTTGGAATAATACCAACTTTTTGCAACGTCTTATATTGTATGGTACTAGGCCTAAAATCACATACAAATTTGTCATATGTGTGCCATGTATATATATATTCAGTCAAAAGGAGCGCCGTCGTGCATGTATATACAGACTGAGAAACGTGTGTATATCATCTTTCGTGCTTGCTACGATTTTCTCGGCTCTCCTTAGCCCATCCATTTCGAAGTAATTAGCACCATCCAATAAACTAAGCCTAAGATCAGATAGCCAATTGGGTGTTGTCTCCTCTTGCCTTTCCTTGCTAAATAAAGCAAGTAGCAGATAGGGGAAAGTCTAGCTGCAAGTTGCATCCACCAGCGCCAAGAAAAGCCAGCCCTCTTCCCACAAACGCACACACAGACATTATTCACCTCTCCTCTCCTACCTTGCGAAACCTTTTCAGCTTTCTTCTTCCAGCTCCCAGATCTCCTCCTTACCTTCTTTGGCACATTCAGTGCGGCCGCGTCCGTCCGGAGATCCTGCTGCGTTCATCACCGTCCTTGCTCCTTTGAGGGCCACCTTCATTTTCAGCGTGTGTGAGGAAGAATTTGAGAGAGATGGGGAGGGGAAAGATTGTGATCCGCAGGATTGACAACTCCACGAGCAGGCAGGTGACCTTCTCCAAGCGGCGGAACGGAATCTTCAAGAAAGCCAAGGAGCTTGCCATCCTCTGCGACGCCGAGGTTGGCCTCATGATCTTCTCCAGCACCAGTCGCCTCTACGAGTACTCAAGCACCAGGTGTGTGTTCAACATACGGTGTTTCCATGAATTTGTGTTTGTTTTTTGCTCGAAGCAATACTAATTATTTTTGCCTTGTTTTGTGTTGTTTAGATTTACAAATCGGGAGCTAACATTTCTTGTTCAAAACCGCATACACACTTTCCACGGAACATGTTAAAGCACAAAATTACTAATCGCATATCCACTAGTGCTGATTATATATTAGTCTTTCTCTTTGAA
Source organism: Eragrostis nindensis (assembly GCA_012490785.1). NCBI lineage: Eukaryota > Viridiplantae > Streptophyta > Magnoliopsida > Poales > Poaceae > Eragrostis > Eragrostis nindensis. The sequence goes on along the minus strand of JAAXCT010001091.1, from coordinate 70,408 downwards.
CAGCAAGTGCCTGTTCAATTTATCTTTGGCTGTATTTTCCCCCCTCTTTCTTATTTGATTTTTTCGTACTTTATGTAAAATTTGTATGTTGATCTGGTCGTACAGTTTCATGTGATCAACAACATGCATTGCAGTAACAAATATGTAGGGTTTCGTGATAGTATGCATGTGTAGCGTGTTTTACAGGCTAGTATGTGTCATACGAATATAAAATATAATTAGCAGATTGCTTCCTGAGAGAGTAGACCTTGGATCTAACTTGTGCAATTAAGAAATTTTATTTGTCCTTTCATTTCTTGAGAAACGAACTTAATATTTTAGACTTAATCAAAAGCTAACAAATTTTGTAAACTACCATTTGAACTGTGTGCAGCATGAAGTCCGTGATAGACCGATATGGCAAGGCCAAGGAAGAGCAGCAGGTCGCCGCAAATCCCAACTCGGAGCTTAAGGTTTGCGCTACAAAAACTAATCCTACAGTGCATTGTAACTTATTTATATATTTTCCCTTATTTATGCACGAGACAGAAATAGCGCTTCCATACAGCACCAAATCCAAACATAATAATGCTAATGTGGTAAATTTGATTAATTTTCTAAAGAGTTTCTAATGTAATCCAGTTGCAATATGTTTGAACTCTAAGTGTATATCGTATGCTTTGCTGTATGTTGGCATGGATTTGCAAAAGTTTGCAACAGATTCTTGTCACGATAAATGTATTCAATTCCAAGGGACAAGTATATGGTTTGTGTGTTGGGATGAAACTGCTCGTCTTATTAATCAGCTGGCAGACCTAAATAAAAGAAATAGATACGGATGCTCGTCTTATTAATCACTTGATAAACGACCATGTTATATGTATGGTCAGTCTCTGAACTGTACTAGTAAAACAGCAATTAACACACTTTTAGATAGGGCATTGCGACTTATATGTTATTTGGTTATGGAGTGTAATACAATGAATTTTAATCGAAAAGCTAGATGTATACTTCTTCCATTTATTGTTAGAAGGCACATTAGAATCTGGGATCGCAAGTCCTTCACATAATAGTTTCACCATTAAGTTTTCTTGCCATGTATTATCAGTTGCTATAAAAACAATGTCTCAGAAAAGATTATTTGTTATATGAATCTACTGAGACAAATATTTCATTTGTATAAACAGGAACATAATTTGACTAATTCTTGGCTAAAATTTATGAAGAGATGGAGGGAGAGTAGGAAAACAAACCCAAGAATAATCAACCATGCGTGTGACGAGCATCCACAGCGGTCGTGGTTTAACCTCTGTATGTGGTTGTTATTCCATGCTTTCAAAAGCAATGCCAGGATGCGGCGCCCTGGCATTTCATCAATACTTTTTTGCTTAAAGTATAAGAGAAAAATAATCCACAGCCGAATTCAAACAAAGTTGCATAAGAGAAAAAAAATTACACTTGAAAGAAAGTAAGGGCCCCTTTGGTAGGGCTGTGGTTGTGCCAGCTTCGGCTGTGGCTGTGGTTTCTTAGAAAAAATAGCTGTGCTGGTTGTGCCTAAAACGTTTGGCAAAATTGCTTCTCCAGCAGCTTCTCTTTATATTTAGGGACAAATATGTAAAGAGAAGGACGCTGTGGGAGAAATAAGCCGGTGAAGCTACTATTTCATGGCTTCACCTCTTTTTTGGAAGGGGCTTCCTTTTTTTTTTTTTTGCTAGAGAAGCCATTAGAGAAGCCTTACCAAAGGGGCCCTAAAACTACTAGGCTATTATTTGGAACCCCGTTTCTTATATGAAAGGCTCCTAGCAGCTAACAGGTTTAAAACATCAAAACACTAAATAATTGTCATATATTTTTCTTGATCATGGGATTTGAAATTTTACGAGTTAAGGCATACATTGTTGGGAGACTTATCAATACAAATAATTTCTTTTCATATATATTTTCTTAAAATGCTTCAATTCAGACTCGTCACATCTTGTCAAAAAACTGATAAATATTCAAGTATTGGTGAAAGCCAAGTTTAAAGGTAAAAATCCTATGAGGATAACTTTAATGTTGCCAGTACACTAAAATCAGGTTTAAAAATTCCAAATTTGAAAAATGAGAACTAGGGAAAGGCAGATACTCAATAACCAACAGTTTCATGATATTCGCTATAAGTACTTGTCTTTTTCCAGTCTCTCAAATACAGATGGTATCGGCATTTTTCATGTATATACACTTATAGATGAATTTCACATCATTTGGAACATCCGGCCTTATTTTTCCATATATGCCGAATTATTAATAGCGTTCAAGGAAAAAAAGTGCAAATTCCACCTTAAGAGTTTGCCTTAGATATCATCAAAATGTTCTCCAATGTAACTAATTAAGGTGATTCGAATCGCACTTGCTATTGCTTTTGGGTTTTACTCTGCTTGGAGTCCAGACTTGAAATGGGGCTCGGAATTAATAAGATGTGAAAAATCTATAATGGGCTCGAAACTTCCACTGCCCAATGTGCCAGAGACATCTTGCCTCTTATGTCTTGGGCCGTGAAAGTGAAAAGGTCTCTACTAATGAGTTACTCCCTCCAGGTCCCTAAAAGAAGTCGTTTTGATATTGAACTAAGTCAATTTTTTAAAACTTTGACTATAATTTTTTTTATGTGTTAAGTTTAAAATGTAAAATTGATGCGAGTAGATTCGTATTGAAAACATGGTTTCACAAAAGTACATTTTAATTATATTTTATAAATATTTTATAGCAAAAAGTATAGTGAAAGTTATGTTTCGGAGATCGTGTCAATGACTCAATGTCCAAAACGACTTCCTTTTGGACCCTAGAGGGAGTACACAACCTTCCTATTTTTAGGTTTAACTCTAGCCCCTTCAACAATCATCCAAAATATGTGAGTTTTTACTTTGATTCCTGCACCTAAAGATTGAAAAATGATGCTCAAAGGACATTTGCACGTGTGTGACTGCCATTTTGTTTAGTCCCTCCCCGGATATCATAAAACCAATCGTTTAGATCCAAGTACATCACACTTTCAATTCCCCGGAGAGGAAATGAAAACTGATCTGGAGTATATCAGCTTAAGTAGCATAGTTCATCTCCCTGCTAAAATAATTTAAACACTGTTGGTTATCATTTCGGGGTTCCGTACCCTGGCGAAATAGTGATGAAAACGTAGCCAAAGCTTTAACCATTGTTATTTTTCACATGGATACTTGTGTGTACACGAGTATTGTGGTATTCTATCCCATCTGTCGTTCCAAAATTTGGAGTCAAAACTTTCAAAATAATTGAGTCGTATATGGAAAATATATGTAGACTTAGGAACTACCACCAGTTAGCCATGGCTGTTTGCTGAAATGGTATGGTGTGCCATTCCGACAAAGCAACATCTTCAGTCTTCCCATCTCCACAAGCATTCATCTTCACAACACAAGACCTGGCCTTGAATTTTTAAATACAAGTATACCCATTATGAAGTGTATAACACAGGAAAATGCGATACATCTCAAAAAGCCGCATGTCCCGTCTTTCAAATTGTTCTGACAAATGCATACAACATGCCCCTAGAAAAGTACTTAACCTCACAAGTTGCTTAACTAGGGCGTGGAAACACTTAGTGTGGCTTCCAAACATGATGAGGTCAAAATTCAGTAAAGATCCAACAGATAGCAGGGCCCCGTATCAACTGTAATTCTCATCTTCCACTGCATGTTAACTGGAATTTCTCATCTTCCATCATCAACAAGACTGCTTACTGGGATTCTTATTGTAAAGGGTCTCTTTGCCGCTTCCCATCTGTTCCCATGCCCTCCCCCGACCTTGCAAACCAAAGAAAGCAGCCATTCAGCATGATGCACATAACAGAAAAAAAATACTTTGAGATACTTGCAACAAGACCAAAACTTACCGTGGTGTAGATACCAAGTAGTCTAACAGATTTGACTGACAGCAGAGAGGCGACCAGTGTACCCTTTATGGGGTTGTTTGGATGGCATCCTGCATCCACGCTTTGCCACTGGCAGAATTTCGGTGCGCCGCAGCCCGCACTTCCTTTGGTCGCCTTTTGCTTTGATGCCGAACTTGCAGCATACCGCACTCTGCTTAATAGAAACACAGTTCATTTCCACGCCATAACTTGCCATAAGAGTGGCACCGCACTTGCAGGCGTGGCAGCCTGCAGTAATAATCCAAACAGCCCCCTAAATCACAAAATTGCAAAATACCACTTAATTATACTTATATGTTCATATTTCCACTCACCTTATCACAATTTCATGGTTGGATTGCCACTGCGTAGTGGCAACAGTGTGTGCTGAAATCTTTTAACAGCTCACTAGCATCAATAGATCTGTCTTTGATTCAGAACTACAAAATAACCATTAAGATAGCTTCCTGGTTGAAAAAAAGGGTAGATGACACAGTTCGCATTTTCTTAGTAACAGAAGTCATTATTCTCTTAATTTAATGGCTACTATGCAGACAAGTTGCAGTATATTATGCCATACCACAAGCTTTTAATCAGTATCATTTCATGCTTATCACTGTTAGCATGTTTATAATTCCTTTTACCTATGGGTCTACCAATGGCATAACCTGTGCTCTTACTCTTGATAGTTTTGGCAAAGGGAGGCAGCAAGCTTGAGACAACAACTGCACAACTTGCAAGAAAATCATCGGTATGGTCGCAAAACCCTGAAAAAGTTTCCAATTATATATTGTTCATTAGAAACCTTATTACTCAGAGATGGAAGCAATCTATAGAGACAAGAAGCAAGACTCTGTTCCCACCAAAAAAATTAATATTGCACCAAAATACTTGAGAGACCATAGAGTTGAGCACAGGTATAAGTATTTAATTAAATAATAAACCAAAACAGCACTATTCAAAACTCATTTCCCAAATGTGCCCAGGATCAATTGTCGTACTGTTAAATTTAAGCAACCAGTATTGAACCAGTTAAATGCAAGTTGTATATGGAAGCTGGGCTTATCCCAATCATCTTCCCCTGGAACAAGCTTAGTTTTTCTTCTCTTTTTCCCATGAGCATGTTGTTTTTATCAAAATCAGTTAATGATCTTCGTGGCATTATTTCTGTGCACAATGGTTTTAGCTATACCAATCATCTGTCACATTACATAATTGTGCACACGGGTTGATTAATCACTATTGCTGGAATCAAGACATCCGATCCTGTTGACTTATATTATCTAGGAGCATCAGTGTCCATTGGCCAAAGTTCAATATCACACATAAATAAAGTAAACAAATTTATGAACAAGAGATTACTAATAAAATACCTACATATCAAGTCATTTTCTAATGATCCTACTATTGCTACAACAGCAACAACAACAACAACTAAGCCTTTTTATCCCAAGCAAGTTGGGGTAGGCTAGAGATGAAACCTGTAGGAACCCACAAGAGAGGCAAACAAAAAAGAAGGATAATGATCCTACTAATGCTAAACTTCCTAAATCTACAATGATCTTGGCTGGAATCGGTACAATGTACACAATTTAAAAAGAGATTGCATAATAATTGGTTACAGGCAGTTGATGGGAGAAGATCTATCTGGGCTGAGTGCTAAGGAACTACAGTCACTGGAGAATCAATTGGAAACAAGCCTACGCGGTGTGCGCTCAAAGAAGGTCTAGCCGCTAATCATATTTTTATATTCAGTTCCCACATCCTTTACTAAAGATTGTCACTACTGTTGCTGCTCTTTTCAGGACCAGCTCCTGATTGATGAAATTCATGAACTGAATCGCAAGGTTCCGCAATATTACGCTATTACAGTTTCTTATGAAGTATAGCATTTGATTTAGTAATGCTGATTAATTTAACCACTTTGCTGGTTGCAGGCAAGTCTATTTCATCAAGAAAACATGGACCTGTACAGTAAGATCAACCTGATTCGTCAAGAAAATGCCGAGTTATATAAAAAGGTTGATGATGTGTTAGACAAGAAACTATGGACTAACAATCTAACCCATATCTGACATTCATATTGATTGTTCCCAGATCTATGAGACCGAAGGACCAAGTGAAGTCAATCGGGAATCACCAACCCCGTACAACTTTGCAGTGGTGGAAAACACAAACGTTCCTGTGCAGCTTGGACTAAACACACTGCCACAACAGGATGACATTGAGCCATCAACTGCTCCTAAGCTAGGGTAATGTTCTTTTACCAACATATTAGTCAAATTGGTTAACTAGTCTTAACTACAGAGGTGTAATGAGACATCAAACATATGCAGATTGCAGTTAAATCCATGAAGAGAGCGACATTGTCATTCTTGTGTTGCGGAAGAGACACCACACATTGTAAAGTGATGATACTCAGAGTAAAGACAAGTATTTGTGCCACAAAGATTTGAGATCTGAACATGTAAATGTATTGCAAATAAAGTCCAGATTGGAATTGAGCTTTGGAATTCAATGAATGATTGTTTTATAACCGCATTTGGTGTATGCTGATTTTTTTTAATATTAAATGGGTGCGAGTTTTCATACACTTCCTATATATGTAAACAGACGATTATGTATATATTATATAATACTAGGAAAACAGGCGTACTAGTTTCTGTTGTTAAAATGTTAGCATGCTTTCAGCAAATGAAAAGGACGAAAAAAAATTATTCTAAGAAGAACATAAATATTGTCTGTTAAATGTAAGAGTTTACGAAATCGTACACTATTCTCCATGAGAAGAAATGAAAGTATGACTGAGAGTTAACTCTTGAGAATACGGATAGTAGATGTGCAACTTTTCTTGGTTGTTATTAATGACCAAATATGATAGGGAATTTGGAATGAAGTGTGATCCCAGGTACCTAAACATAACCCATGTACCACAGGAAAGATAAACAAGTCCCAATAAACCTAAGAGCCACGAAGGCCCAACAAAACCAAACGTCTCTAAGAGAGTCCATGCGCTCAAAACTAATATCTTCTATACTGCCCTAGACTAAAGACAATGACTCAGTGGGCCAAATTAACCACTGTGGGCTCAATCAAGGGATTTTGCCATTTGGTTCATCTTCCTGCACACAGCCCAAACAACCATTGACACAAGCGAAACAGACTTGTGCATGTGGGGTTACCCGATTCTGGGCCGAATCCAGGCCATCCATAAGAGGATCTCATGTTTTTGAAACAAATACACTTACGCAAGAAAACGCACCAAATAAGTAATTTATCAAGCTGTATTTATTTTGGCAAAGTTTTGATGGCACATGGCAAAAATCCAGTCAATACATGATTCAAACGCACATAGATGACACTATATCTTTAAAATAACACTGACGCAGATAATGACATTCTCTGATGGATAAATTCTACCACATCCAAATGCGATTATAAGGTAGTACATTTGTCCAAAATTTTTTTTTCCAAAGACAGTTCTAGGATGCATCAAAATAATGATTCTTCATAGTTCTTGAATTCACAGGCGCTTTCTTATTCACATCGAAAGTATGTGTGGTAACTTACAATTTTCTTGCAAGATGTGCAGTTGCTGCCTCTAGCTTGTCACCGCCCTTTGCATAAATCTGTCAAAAGATAAATGTTGAGCTCAGACCAACAATTTGGAAGCAGATCTGAAGTAACTGCTCCTGTTAAACAAACAACACCAGAAAAATGACATAATCTACAAAGAACAGCTGACTCCTTAGCATGTAACCCAGGATCAAATAAAGAAATAAAGTCAGCTGAACTAAACAAATCGAAGTCTTTTTTCCCTCTCACATTGTTGTGTTTCCATTCCAGCTGACCAGGTAAGAGGTAGTACCCCAGACAATCCCCCCCACCCCCACAATCTCTTTCTAGTACCCTCAACTATGTAAGAACTTTGCATGATCTCATCCTAAACCTTAATGCATGAAATGTATGCAGCAGAGAAATGAAAGGACAGGCAAATTGATTATAAAACACACAAGAAAACTTGCACTAAACTCCTGAAGCTTGCACTAACCTTACGGCTTTCCATATTTCCTGTTTCTTGGATTGTTACCATATAAAAAATTCCGAAGTTCTCATGTTTAACTCAAATCTATTCCTCCCCCATGCTTTCTGGTTTTCTTATCCTTGCAATTGCAAGACACTTTTCAAGGTCATGCCCAATGAACTACCCTGACTCCCAATAATCCCATCCAGTAGTATCTTAATGCGGAATACAGCATGTATCACATGTATCCGCAGATCATTGAACAGGGTTGTAAATTGTAACATTAAATCGACCAAGACACTGAAGCATACAATTCAAATCTCAGAAGAATTAGAGATGACGAAGTTCACTGACTCACTTCGAGGGTAATCTCTACAGTCAGGTGTGAGGAGTTCAAGCTACTTTACAACTGCCATAAAATTTTCAAACGGGCCTAGGAAACGAGTTTTGAAGATCAATTCAAATGAAACCAGCGAAATGCAGAAACTGACTAGAATGACATATTACAACATAATGTGAGCAGAGAAATAGAGATGCAAGTTCATAATGTACCCTACAGTATCATTCATATTATTCAATAACATCATGTTTCGTGCAGAAGTGATTTAACATAGTTAAAGTTAGGCAAAAGGTCTACTAGGCAACCAGTTTCAAATTGGTCGCATCAACAGTTAGATCTATCCCAAATCAAATCACCACACAGATACAAACTACAAACATGATTATGGCGGCATGATGTGTGGAGAGATAGAGCGCACATTAATTCTGTGTGAATACAATTACGATTATCATTATCATTATAATTCAACTGAATAATGATACAAACATGATTACGGCGGCATGATGTGTGGAGAGATAGAGCGCACATTAATTCTGTGTGAATACAATTACGATTATCATTATCATTAATAATTCAACTGAATAATGTTTTGAGATAACAACAGTGATTTTAGCACAGCTACTCTTACTATGAAAACAACAGTGATTGTTGCCAAATGTTGAACAAATCTTAAAACTTATCAAAGAAGTACTCCAATTTCATTTGTTCTTTTTTTCTGAAAAAGGATTGAAGCATGCAGTAGTTTTTATCCTTCGATGTTTAATCTCTGATGGCATGCCACAACATGCCCCCAAATTCTCAAGTATGGCCATAGATGTACATTATAATTAAGATTATACTAACAAATCTTAATCACTCATATATTATATGCATTATTATAATCCATACCCTCATACTATCATAAACAATAATCTTTACTTGATAGCCATCGATCACTGCATACTACATATAATCAAGTAAATCAAAAGCCTTAAATCAACACATCCTATAACTGAAGTGTTGCAAATTTGCCTGCAGCAACATCGGGTCACCAGCTTTTTGCCAGTGCGAAAAACAATAAAGGCACTCCTTGGTGAGCACATAGCATTACTGCAGAATATGCATTAGAAAGAAACATACAATATGCACAGCCCATCGCCAAATAGCTGTAGCTAACAATGCTTCTAAAACCTGTCGTTGGTAAATAACTACTGGCTCTAAATCAGAGCCTGCAAGCAACGCGACATTCAGCATCCACCACCGCTTGGGATGACCAAACCAAAGTCCAGTACCTAGGCCTCTACGGTTTAGAGACATTGTAAAGTCTCTGGGCACGTTTGCATACAAGTACAGCACTATGCAACCGCATATGGCATGTGCCCTAGAACATAATCAGAGAGGGTTCTACAGTGGATTAGAAATTGAAGGTGGGGAAGTAACATTCGAAATCGGCGCATATATACACGAAAAGGCAAAAACCTCGCACAGTCCTAAAACGCGAAAACGATTGCCGTGATTCGGTGCTATCAACAGTAAGACACTAAAGCATGGCAAATTGGCAATGCAAGTGAAACAGCGCTAAATAAACTCAAAATTAACCCGCAGGAATGCAAATGCTAAGGGCAGGTGTTGGCAGGATTGCTCACCTGAGGACGACGCCAGGCCGCGGCCGCGCGGTAGGTGGAGAAGGGAAGCGGGAGCCATTTCTGAATTGTGATTTTGGGGGAAGGCTACGGCTACTGGCAGTGGGGGGCGGGCTTTATAGGGCGGAGGAGGAGGAGAAGGCGAAACCGGCGACGAGAGGAAGCCCCGCGTCGCGGCGATTAGGTGGCGGATCTGCGCATGGCGCTCGCGAGAAGAAATCGTGAGCTTGCGCGGGGGGAAGGGACACGAGGAGGAGGACGCTTGGCAGGAGCCATGCGAGGCAACAGATGGCCGTCGCCGAAGGGCAAACCCCCATCGGGACCGGGACACACGTCGCCCGCGGAGGCTCACCAGCGCAGCGAGGGCGGAAGCGCCGCGCCCGCGGAGGGAGCAAAGGAGAGAAATCTGCGCGAGGTCTGGGCCTGGGCGACGACGCCCGTGCTCCTCTTGTAGGGGGAGGCGCCCAAAATATCTAGGGCTTTCCGGCATTAAAAAACGCGGCGGAGGAGCGTTCCTCGTTCGGCCACGTCGCCCCGACAAGCCGGCGCGGGCGCGCGCATCCGATCCCATCCGATCCGTTCGTGCCGCACGCACCTGCCTGCCTTCCCCGGAATTTTAAAATCCCACCAGCACCTGTGCTGTGCGAAATGTTTGCCGGTCCGGGCGACGGCCGACCTGCGTGCGCTGCTCCGGCGGGCGGCACGTGTCCTCGCCGCCGTCGGATGGGCGGGGCCACATGGCTGGATCGCCTGGCGTGCCGACACGTGCTAACCCTAGAAACGGGTTGACGGGTCGCCCGGCGGCAAGCAGCCAGGTTTCCAACGCGGCCAGTACGGTGTACTACTACAAGTTGGTACTTAGTAGTACGACGGGCCAATCTCCGGCCCGGCACGGCTCCTCACTGACTCGACCTTTACGTGCATGTCGCCGATGCGGGGTCACGGGACGATTTGTTCGTGATCTTCAAGAACGATGATGTGTATGTACGGTTCGGCTTTTTCGGTTGATTTTCGTCCTCGTTTCACCAGCGCCAGGGGCCAAAGGCAGGTGAAGCAAATTTGGTTTTTGACCAGCCGGCCATCAGCTACTTTTTTTTCTTGAAAGAATATGTGCAACTTGTAAGGACATTTAGCTAGGTGGGCGGACACGTAGCCCCTTAGCGCCGCTTACCTGTCGATTAGGTGTTAAATGTTGACAGGCTGCCCGATAACTGTATGGTGCATAAACCAGAATAAAGTGTCCATTGATTGTTCTAATCTTGCTTTTCTGCATGCAGTTTTCTTAATTTTGATTTCAAGGGTGTATGATATTGATATATACTTTCTCTTCAAAAATAATATTGATATATACTGTGGTTCTACAACGTTCTAATCCGTTATCTTAGGTCTAGTGGACGGTTAGGGCAACCGCAATGTGTAAAAGAAAAGTAGTCCATATGAGTGGGCCCGTAGCAGGTAGTCAATAGTTATAGACTGGCTCACAATGTCTGAGCTAAAACCAGTCCATAGTGCAAGAGAGGGATGAGAGTGATATAATATTTTTATTCACTATAGCCAGTCTATAAGCTTATGGATAGCTTTTACTATTGACTCCTTATTGACTAGTTACACAATGTACCATGCAGTCAATAGTGATTATTTATTCTCTATTGACCACTTTAACTCCACATTGTGGTTGCTCTTATAGTGGTAAAGTTCTCATTTTCACCTTTTCCGGTGACCAGTATTGCTTCACGGCCTTTTCAATATTGAAATGTAGTGTTTCCTTGCACAAAGAAGTTCGACTGTTTGAGGCCTCCATGGAGTAAGAAGTTACTTCCTTATGTTCAATTTCCTTTGAATAATAATTAAAAAAAGGACACTCACTTGATATGGCCTTGCATTCGGACTTTGAGAAGGCCCAGTTGTGCCAATCTTCGAGTGTTACCCGTATATCTTTATGTAACCAACGGCTTGCTACCTATGTCCATGCCAAACCATAAGCAAAGCCAATTACATTTTAGGTTAGGTTAGGAACTTGCATGAAGACATCACACGTGTACACAGTTGAAGGTAGACAGGTCACACTCTATATTAGGCTCAATATTTTACGGTTTCTGGTTATGTGTCAAGTTTGAAATCTTAAACACATACTATATGTTCTCCTGGTTGCGCTTAATGGTTGCTTGCATTTCCAAAATTAAGTCTCCAGGTGCCTTTAAGGAGGCCCAAGGGAAGAGGTAGGCCATTTTGGAGGAGGGAACAGGTATGAGATCTGGACTTTTATTCGGATATTTCGCTTGTGGTGGGGCGATTAATTAGCAGAAGAGTTTAAAAAAAGTAAGTAAACGAAATAAGATCCCAACATACAAGTTAGCCCCGAAAGGTGTAGATTTACATTGCTGACTACTGTATGATAGAGGAAATAGAGGATGCAAGCAACTCTACTTTTGGCTGGACGCCCACTAAGCCTGGTCAAAACAACATCAACTTGCAGCACTACCCGCTAAAAACTAGAGCTCAGTATAGACGTACTATATTAGAGAGATTAGTAATAATTTCCACTGTACAGACTATTTTATACAATGTACAAGCTGCATAGTGTACACATTTCACGCACTCAACATATAGTGGCGCAAGTAGGGATGCAAGCTAGGCCGGCCCAATTAGAAATGCACTATTACTTGAACCTACAAATCTTTCCAGGCGCAACTCTGTAACGCGCGCGGAGGCGTGGACGGCACACAGAGTTGATTGGCAGCAAAGATGAGCAGCAGCAACGACAGTCACCGGGTCATCCCTGTGTGCATCGGCGGCGGCACGGTGGCTGCCGTACGCCCCTGTCTCTCCAGGTTGGCCTGCCATCCTGTGCTGCGCATGCACAAAACCAACGGCGCAACATCGCGCAACACATGGAACTGAGCACACAGAGGTTTCATACGCATGCATGTGGATGCTATAGGTGGTGAATATTGGCGCCGTACGTACCCAGGCTCACGTCGAAGTACCTGTTGGTGAGCTCGCGGTACATCTGGCAGAGGGCGCACGGCTCGCAGCAGCAGTGGACGCAGCAGTCGCCGCAGGGGCTCTCTGGCAGGCCGTAGCGCCCGCGCATCTTGACGCGGTAGACGCAGGAGTAGAAGTGCTGGCAGCCCGTGAGCAGCCTGAGTACCGTGTACAGCGCCCCGTGGCAAGCGCACGACGTGGAGCCCTCGTCGACGATCTCCGCGATCTGTCCGAACGTGATGCACGGGCACAGGCACGTCACGATGCCTGCACAATCGTATATGATCATGAAAAAGTTTGTTTGTATATACTCCTATGCGCGCGGTGCCATTTACACACGACGTGCATGTACGAGAGAGGAATCAATAGATCGGTGGACGACCAGCCGGGGCGGGATCGATCGAGTACGTCAGTGCTTACAGTTGGTTGCTGCAGTCGTCGAAGCAGTGGAAGAGGCCGGTGGACCATTTGGCGACGGGAGCAGCGGCCGGGGACTGCTGGTAGTACGCGCCGCTCATGGGGACGCCCGTGGCCGGTGGCTGGGCCTGCGCGGGGCCCTCGTCCGTCTTCGGGTACATGCTGGCAGCAAGAGCACCGCACCGGCGGCCCGGCCGGGAAACGAACCTCCTAGCTAGCTAGTACGTACCCGATCCGGCGATCCGGTGGTGAGGCTGCCGAGTGCTGGTGCGCGCTCTCGATCTGCCCTGTTCGCGAGGCGCCTAGTACATATATATCGGCCAGCGAGTTGCGCAAGCGCCAAGCCACGATAGCTGCACTCTCGGCAGGCTGCTGTGCAAGCTGGCGGGGGCTCTACTTTTCGCAAGTACGATGGTTTGCTTGCTGGGAAATTCTATGGTGCTTATGTTGGCGCGTAACGGGCCGGGGGAGAATGGGGGTGCGCCGTGTTCGGGCGGGGCGCACGCCGTGGAGTGACGTGAGGAGACCGACCGCTGGGGAAGGAAGACACTGACGGACGGACGGGAAAGATCTCATCAGGCTGTACGTACGGTGCTCAAGCTTCACACGTCGCGGCGCGATGCGTACGTACGTACCTCTCCTCATCACCTCATGTGCACTGCCATTGGAATGATCACGCGCTTTGGACGTGGTCCATTGCGACGTTGCAAAGTCTGCGCTAGCTAACAAGGCCCAAGCCTGTTGAGCCTGCCTCTTGTGCGCGTTTTCCCACCGAAAATTCACATGACGTGTGTGTGCCTTTCGCCGTAACATCGCGTTCAAAATACAAATTAAGTGGCCCGCGTTTATTATTTTGCAGCTCCATATCATGGAGTAGAGTTTCCCGGTAAGAAATATAGTGAAATTGTACCATTTTTTGGGGGCGATTCTATTTTTAGATCACCCTCCAGGCGGCTCAACTCAAAGAGAAAGAAGACGAGGAACTGGATAAGCTATATAAGCCTGCACGTTGCACGTCTGCCCTCGCCGCGGCAGCCCCCCAGCCTGCTGTACTACGCCCGCTCGGCAGGTTGTTCTTCCTCTAGGTCTCTCCATTCCCAAGGAATATTTCTTCGTTGGCTATAAGACATTAACAACTGGCTCTCGAGTATGGCGACGTCGGGACGGGAGATGGAACAATTCCCGGCACAGTTGGCGGGGAACTTTACATACTACAAGGTCGTCATCTCCGGCAGCCCTGTCGCAGCAGCCCGTACGTGGCCTGCGGCCTCGTCCTGCTCATCCATGGACCGTACCAGCAGCTCTCGTTCGCCAGGCCAGGAGATGATCGCTGGGCCTTGCTCTCGCACGACTACAGAGACTTCCGCAGCGCGGCGTGCAATGACAAGGACCGCTTGTTTTACGTGTGCTACGGTACGACGTCGGCGACCCCGTGTTTGCCGTCGACCTGAACGGCCCGTCTCCGGTGATACGGCCCGTCAGTTACCCACCCCGCGTCCGCCGACTACACACACGTCGTACCTTGCGGTCAAGTCCCGCGGCAACCTCGTACTTGCGAGGAGAGCTCGGCGCACGCCAACCTCCGGCCAAGCCACACCACCATAGACCTCCAGCTGGAGGAGGTCAAAATCAACACGAACGTACGAACCAGACGGTGAGGCTGAGAGGCCTTGACGACGACGAAGCCCTGTTCCTGGGGCGGAAGTTGTCAGCCCTGTGCCTTCTGATCAAGGACTCCGCCACGTCCATGCATGTGTTGAAACGGAACTGCGCTTATCTGACAGACTGCATCCCCAATGAGCATGTCGTTTGGGACTTCGACAGAGGAACTAGAGGAAGAAGCTGCGTGAAGTGTGGCCTCTCCATCCTTGGCTCTCATGTTCGGCACCAATTTGGTTTAAGTTTTGTTTTAAGGAGATTTTTTTTTATGGAACTGGAGGGGCAAGCCCCTACAGATTAATATATTAATTAATTAAAAAAGAGAGTACAAGAAAGAAAAATAAAGAGAAAAAAAGTACAAAAAATACGAAAAAGATTAAAGAGCTATCATGTCCTGGATCCATTCTTCTAACTGTTCAACATGCTTTTGCTTTGCTCTATGGACAACCATCTTGAGCTCATCAAATAATTTCCTCTTGCAACTTTGCACAGTTGGATCACTATTATTAAAAATCCATTCATTTCTTGTTGTCCAGATACTCCAGCACGTCAAAATGACTATATCCATATAGAAGGGCACATTCTTGCCGTTTTAAGGAGATTTCTCTTTCTTGGACTTTGTGTGACAGTACTCCGTACTCTTTTCTCTAGAACAATCGTTGCTCAATTGCTCATGTTGGTCACCGAGTGTCCTAAAGGCATGCTCTTGTTTGCACCTAAGCAAATTGCTTGACGGCACATCTATAGATGCGCTGTGCAGTGCAACTGTACAAGCAAACCTTAGACTCGTTTCAGGCGTAGGTTACATCGTTTGTTTTGTACTAGAGCACTGACGTCGCGCAGCGATCCAGAGATTGCAGTTCAAAGAAAGCGAGCAAAGACCCTGAAAAATCTATGCTTGATCCTCTATAGTTACTCATCCACTCACAAGTGATGCAATGCAGTGATAATTGGACCATCAGATAAAGCTATTTGCACCAGAACGTAATCCACCTTGCACCGAATACAGATACTACGTACTAGCCTGAGTAATTAAACATCGTTGCCGCAACAGAACAAACATGATAAATCAGCCAGAAAACACAGATGGGCGCTAATTAAGCATTGATCGATGTACCATACAATCAGCCAACCATATTGGAATTTTCCCTAGAAGTTTTACACGGTGAAGGGCTATTACATTTAGAGCCATTTTATTGTGCATATGCACTTTTTTTTTTTGAAGCAATTGTGCCTATGCACTTGTTATCAAGCTTCAAGATACAGAACATTCGACTTAGCAGGAGTAATGATGAGGAGCAGCAAGCTTATCAACGGGTCATCCCTGGGTGCATCTGCGGCGGCATGGTGGCGGCGGTACGCCCCTGCCTCTCCATGTTGGCGTGCCATCCTGCGTAGCATCAACAAACGGCGCAACATGAGCACATGGAACTACAGGAACTACAGGAGTCGCCTGCTGTGAAGCGAACTATAGTACTAATTGAGACAGATCACCATGGCTCATACTAGTGCTAGTACGTACCTAGGTTCATGTCGAAGCCTCTCTTCTTGAGCTCGCGGTACTCCTGGCAGAGGGCGCAGTACTCGCAGCACCAGTGGACGCAGCAGTCGGCGCAGGGGCTCTCATGGAGGCCGTACTGGGCGCGCAACTTGGCGCGGTAGAAGCAGGAGTAGACGCACTGGCAGCCGGTGAGGAACATGATGAGCGCGTACAGCGCCCCGCTGGCGCCGCACGACGTGGAGCCCCGGTCCACGATCTCCGCGATCTGCCCGAACGTGATGCACGGGCACAGGCAAGTCACGCAGCCTGTTTGATTTCGTTGCATATATAGCAGACTCGTCAGGATCAAATCATACGCGCATGAACGCGAGATGATTCAACAAACAGGCCGGAACGCGAGGGAGGTCGAGGGAGGCGAGCGCTTACAGTTGCCGCAGTCGTCGAAGCAGTCGCAGAGGCCGGTGGACCAGGCGGCGACGGGCGCCTGCGCCTGCACCGCGAAGGCGGCCGTGGCGCCGCCCGGCGGGCCCTGGTAGTACGCGCCCGGGCCGCTCATGGGGACGCCCGTGGCCGGGTGGGCCTCCTCCGCCTTCGGGTACATGGCAGTCGGTTGATCAAAGCACACCGCGCGACGGACGCCCGGCGACGACTCGAAAACCGCTCCTCTCTCCGCGGGTAGGAAACGAAACCACCACCGTGACGAGAGAGTAGCTAAGAAGAACTGTGCGGTGGCGTGCGCTCTCTCTCTCTCTCTCTCTCTCTCTCTCGACCCGGCCCGCGCGCTTATTTATCGGGGTGTTCGATGATAACAGCGCTGGGGCCAGGCCAGAGGCCGGCGACCAAGGGATGGATGGGGGCGCGTCGCTTCCCAGGCGGGCGTCGCGATGAGGAGCCGCGTCGTCAACTTTTCCACGAAACAGATCAGAGAGCGCGGGCTGGGGACTAGGCGTCGGTTTTGTCGAGACCTTTTTGGCGCGTGGTGGGGAATGGGGACGCGACGGTCCACGTCAGGTGGCGTGTCGTGACGGGCCCCCGGCGGGCGCGTGAGTCAAGTCGTCGCCCGGCCGCCGGGGAAGACGGGGCAAGCAAACGGTTGACCCGGTCGACCCCACTCCGCTTCAGACCGTCGCGGTTCGGTGGCCTGCCGGATTTGCCATGGAGTGATCATGCTGATGTCGACGCTGAAAGCGTGTTCCCATTGATAATACCTTGTTCGCGTGGAAATGCCGCGCTTATCCGCAAGAAAAAAACAATGAGTGCGCGACACTGACACTTTCTTCGCAGAGAGAGCCGCGGCCAGCAAACTGCTTCAAACAAATAATATCCAGCTTTTTACATTTCCATGTTCAGCGCGATGTGATCATCATTCACCAACCGGTCGGCCTATTCTAGTCAGCATTCAGTAGTGGTTCAGGCTGAAGCCCAGTATGATGAGCAACAGGATAAGACGTCCATCATTACTCCAAATGCCACTAGGCTATGGTGCTAATGACTTTCCAGGGAAAGAAAAATCAGCAACCCGGGTGCACCACCCGCCCACAGCTTCGTGAGGCAGTGACTAGTCTTTGATGCCGAACCATGATTTACAACAGCCTGTGTTTATACAAAGCTAAATGCATCATCGGAGAGCGCTGTCAAACTCCACAAAGCAACGCTGCTACAAACATTTTTGCACGAAACTGCTGAAATTCGAGACGAGGGCGAGCCATCACTCAAGTCTGGCAAAAATGTGCT
The DNA here is from genome assembly GCA_012490785.1 of Eragrostis nindensis. Lineage (NCBI taxonomy): Eukaryota > Viridiplantae > Streptophyta > Magnoliopsida > Poales > Poaceae > Eragrostis > Eragrostis nindensis. Next base: position 52,222 of record JAAXCT010001091.1, on the reverse strand, counting down.
GTACAACCAGGTCATCATGAACTGCTTCTACTGCTACTATGCCCTACACGGGCCGTTTCTAGTGCTGGTAAATTGCCGCACTAGCCTACATAAATTTTCCACTGATAAGCAACAACCACACTCTACATCACAGTTTGAACCTAAATCTCGAAAGTGGACTCAATAATTTCTATATTTCCACAAAAGCCTACACGAATAGAACCGGACACTGGACTGCTTCAGCTGTACCCAAGCATGAATGAGCAACTGCTTCATTGGGATCCGGGCACATTCTGTTGTTCCTGAAGGCCTCCCAGATTGCTGGGGCACTTCGGTTCATTAGATTGCATTGTCTGGAAAAAAATATTCCTTTTATCTATATTTCAGTGGCAGGATAATCCAAAGCTTCTTTTCTTCTGGAAATGCCTGCCCGTGTTTTCATGGATTCACAGATGAGGAGAGCTCGGACTGCAATTCACATACTAGATGTATGCGGCAAATGATCAAGCCGACCATTTAGTACTTGGCGAGCACGTGAACTTCGGTATTGCAGTCGCTGGTGTAGCGCTTCTGATATCTGTTCGAAAAATTCAGGATCCCATCTCTGAATCAAGAGGGGATCCTCAGCATAGCAGATGTATATTGATGTGACGGCACTTTCAACAACCACTACAGTTAACCCAACCTGCGAAATGGACAAGCTCTAAGTTTCAAAACTCTGCAGAAAAATTACAAAGAAAAGCTTAAAAAAACAGTTTGTATGGTTAAGTGCAAAGTTTCCTATTCTTAGTTACTTCATTCCGATATGTTCATATAAAAAGTTACTTACCAGTATCATTCCTATCAGCATAGAAGTTGAACCAACCATAACAGCTTTATCCCTTTGATTCAAATATACCCAAACTCCTGTACATGTTCCAGTGATCAACCCACCTAAAATAATGCTCATCAGAAGGACAGCACCCGAGCAGTCATAAGCAACAAGTGCTTCCATCCCTGTGGATTGAAACAGCTCCCAAGCGTCCCTAGCTGAGCGATTGAAATTCTGCCCATTGACAGCTATCTGAAAATTAGAAACTACGTGAGACATGTGTCCGATAACCTGATATCAATTACGAACATCCGAAACGACAAGGGTCCATATAAACTGTTAGTATAAATGATGAACTCTTACATTTGAATAAAACCAGTGATTGGTTGACAAAACACATGCATTTGTGTAAATAATATACATGTATGGAACTGTTACGAGCATTGGTCAAACGGCACAGAGATTTCAAAACAAGCAGACTTCTAACTTCGATACGGCGTACATATTGAAAACCATCCGTGCATATATCACTCACCTGTACATATGCGTATTTATTGAAGAAGCGAACAAGTGTCTCCACAATATGGAACACAAAATCAATACAGCACAGCAAACACTCATTGCTGCCAATTTTAGAACGGATTCCACGAATCTGAAATAACATAAGAATGAAAAGGGTAAGGGCAAAGGGGGAACAAAAAAGGATGTAATGATTAAAAAGCCAAGCATTATCTGAGTTCAATGAGGATAAATCTAACAGGCAAAGGTGCAAACCTCCCAACGTAAAGTCCTAATGGCAGCTGTAAAAAGTGATCCATAGCAAATGCTTCCAAACGAAGTTGTTACAGCATACTGAAGTGACTTTAGAAGCGGTTTTGGGGGCATCGATGCAGCAGCTGGTCCACCATGAATCAGAACGAGGAAAACCATCCCCGATACAATGACATGAACTGTATTGCTAAGGACAGCTCCTGTCCAAAACAAACTGACTGAAAAAATCTGTAAACACAGAAGAAATTATGAAAAAAAATTCCAAAAGGGTACAAGCATTGAAATTAGATATATAAACAACGATAAAAACTTGCCAGCTCACCAAAAGCAGCCACCATTGTCCACCATTTGGCATGCTAAAGGCAACAATACCAGAAACTCCAAAGGACCATAATGCCATCCAACAAAGCATGACTAGCACAAATGCATATGCAACTCTCATCACATCAGGAAGTTCCCACACCATTCTTACTGCCTTCTGCAGTACTAGCAATGTGAAGGGAAACCTAGCAAAAATCAGCCCAGTGACTGTCATGCGAAAATAAAGAAATATGCAATTTTGCAAAAAAAAGTATTGCCCATGTGGGTATAAAGGTACTGTTGTTGTAAGCTACTTCTGCACATAATTGAAGTCTAAAAGATCTATAAAATATGGCCCGTGGCCCGAACTTATTAAGACTCCAGGGAGGGCACCACTAATGCCTTTTGGCGCAACCTAAACTTTGAGGACAAACATTCAACAAAATTGAGGCGCCAGCAGTAGCCAAAGACTAAATTACGAGGCAAAAGGATTAGTCCAAGATGGCATGCATTGTTTGTCATGAGCCCTAGGGTGGGATATTTCAACAGCCAGGAGCTGTGGTCTGGTTCAGATGGAGGTGCCACTGGTTCAGACGGTCTGGTTCAAAGCAAAGAATATTGACGCCTTATATACAGGTGGATTAAACAGACAAATCTAAGGAAAATTTAAGATAGCATGGAAAAAAACTAGAGGATAATATGCTTGGTCATAAGGAGATAAAATACTGTGATTGTACGATATATTGCCGCTGCTGCTACTGAGTGCCATAAATCTGCGTAATGCATGTAAGCCCTGTCGGCGATACACACACTAACTGGAAATCTTAAACTTGAATTCTCTTTTTTCTTTTGAAAACAAATCAGGCTGCTTATGACAAATAACCGCTATTAGCAGATTGGCCAAACAAATACGTATTACCAAATTAAGAACCTCATTCCATGCACACCAATTGAGTAGAAAATAAGTTTCCATTTGACTTTCATGCTAGTTTTTACATGAAACGTAAGGCACTTTTTCATACAAAAAATTGCCAATTCCAGGATTTCTGTTAAACCTGTTGAAATGGACTGTCACACGTGTATACCTGCCCAAAAAATGCAGTTCAAACCGCCCAATGAACACCATTGATCTGAACCAGGACTAACAGTTTTTTTAATCATAATACACTTTTTACTCTCCCCTTGCTCATTTGAATAGTGTTCCTCTCATGCAACTACATTCAAATTAATCTTGGAACAATTTGAAGTGGATAATCCAAGTATGATCCCAACACGTAAAGCGTGACAAACCCATGCTTCAACTGAGCATTATTCAGTGCAATAAACAAGAACAAAAGAACATATCAGCAAAGAAAACAGTGAAAATTGGAATGACAGGCATGTGACAGCTGGAGTATAGGTATGCCAGCATCTGAAGACAGATGTTGGAAAGGGGCACCGAAAGAGACATTCATCAACCTCTTAACTAAATCGATACAAGTGGAGGAGCAGGCGCAATTGTTCAAATTGGCAGGTAAAAAGTCGATGAACTATATATATAATGCAAGCTCTTTAGTTGCAAGTGATTGGCAGAAATTCACTCTCTCTTTTTTGCGAATAGAAATTCATATGCCTCGCGATGTCATCAGCACATATTCATTCACTAGAATCCAAGTTCGTTTCAAATTGGATAGATTTTGAGAAAATATGAAGACAACACTTGAGAAAGTACAGTTGTTGTACCTGTCGAGCACAGACATGACGTAGAGGAAGTGGAGTCCAGCGCCGACGGCAAGCGCGACGCCCCAGAAGAAATGCTTCGCCCAGAAGCAGAGCACGCTGACGACGGCGAGGTAAGCCGTGAGGCTGTGCACGGCGGTCCGCATCAGCACCTTGCCGCCGTCCTTCCTCGCGGCGGCCGTGGCCAGCCAGGCCCACGCGAGGGCGGCCCCCACGGCCCCCGCGGCGCCGTAGTACTTCCAGTACGTCTCCGTGAGCTCGGACGCCGGCGCGGAGGGGTCCTCGGCGCGGTAGACCGAGGGCGGCGGCGGCACGGGGGCCGGCTCGGGGGCGCCCGCGGTGGTCCCCCACGGCAGCGCGGTCTGGTTGGCGAAGCGGCCCATGTTGAAGCGGTCGGCCTGGAGGAAGCGGTTGAGGCCGAAGAGCGCGAGCGCGGCGCCGAAGACGAGGAGGTGGAGGAGGAAGACCACCAGCCAGAAGACGTCCCGGCAGTGCCGCCTCGGCCACGGCGCCGCCCCAGCAGACGCGGCGCCCACAATCCCAGCCGCCCCCGCCGCCGGGGGGCTAGGGTTCATGCCCTCGCCGCACGAGGAGGCGGAGGCGGAGGCGGAGGCGGGAGAGGACATGGCGGCGATCGGGGATTAAGGCAGGGATCGGAGAGGGGCTTCAGTGCTTCACCGGATTAGCGAGAAACAGAATGATTAATTAGAGACGCGGAGCGGAGAGGAGTGCTAACTGCTGCTCGGCAGCGAGAGGCAGTGGGAGTAACCGTTTCAGTCATCGAGGAGAGGGAGAGAGAGAGAGGAGACGACGACCTGCGCCAACTGCCGGGTGACGGCGACGGCGCGCGGAATTCCGGGGGCAGAGGCGCAAGCGGCTTGATTGGTGTGGGGTTTGCGGGCGTCGCGACGAAATTTCGTTCCGGCTTTGGGTTTTTCCTGTTGGGGCGGAGCGCGACCGCCGTTGGGCTCGCTCGGCAGGGAGGCGTTCCTCTGCGGCGAGGGTTCTAGAAGGCCAGAAAGGCAGCGAGCTCGCGAGCTCGGAGAAGCCAGCTGGGGATGCGGTGAGAGGGGAGCAGGGAGGGACGGAGATGTCGAGTGTTTTGGTTTGGCGATTTGCTGAAACCAGCGTTGCAGCGGCGGCGCAACTGTCTTCACTGTCCAACTGAAGTTTGTGCTGCCTTTTCTCTGTCCTGTACAGCTGTACACGAGAAATTCGTGTGGCGGCAGTGCTGCTATCACATGACGCCTCAGGTAGCGTTCGTTTCATTTTAGAGGTGCTGTAGCAGTCACATCAAAGATGTCGGCACGATTTATGTGTACTAAACAAAGTCAAATTACAAAACTAAGTCCCTCTTCGCGAGACGAACGTAATGAGGGTAATTAAGCGGCGATTAGACGATGGTTACTGTAGCATCACTGTGTCAAAACATTGATTAATTAGGCTCGTTAGATTCGTCTCGAAAAATAACGCCCGTCTGCAGAAGGTTTTGCAAAAAAATTTTATTTAGTGCTCCTAAATAGTAAGATTCTTTTTTACTTTAGAGGGTATAAACTTTAGAGGGCATTTTAGAGGCCTATCCGAACGCTACCTCAGGCCCCGTTTGGATCACTTTAGAGGGTGCTGTAGCAGTCACATCAAAGATGCCGGCACGATTTATGTACTAAACAATGTCAAATTACAAACTAAGTCCAGGACCCCCCCTCTATTTCGCGAGACGAACGTAATGAGGGTAATTAAGCGGCGATTAGACGATGGTTACTGTAGCATCACTGTGTCAAAACATTGATTAATTAGACTCGTTAGATTCGTCTCGAAAAATAACGCCCGTCTGCAGAAAGGTTTTGCAATTATTTAGTACCCTAAATAGTAAGATTCTTTTACTTTAGAGGGGTATAAAGTTTAGAGGGCACTTTAGAGGGTGAACCGAACGGGGCCTCAGTTTTCCCTCTCTTCACCTTTAAGCAAAAACAATGCCGTTAACATCTCAAAACGGAAAGCATTGCACACTCATGGACCATGGTGTAGTTCTCTGTGATGCTAAGTGGGGTTCCTGTCGTCCTGTGGTGCCGCGGCGCATGGCAGCAACGGCTGTGTTCGGCTGGAGGAAAATCCTCGGCTGCTGCTGCTCCTGCTGTACAGTCAACTGAATTGCTACAGTACGCGAATCCTCCGCTACAGTGTCTCTCTCACTGTTCAAACTGCAACTGCAACTGCACCCTCTAACCGAACATTTCCTTATAGTGCTTTTGTGACGGAAGCTTGGGGAGCAAAGGACCATGGAAGTTGTGCAATTTGCTATAATCAACAAGCTGATCATTGAAGCTGATAATCAAATTTCTTGTGGGCTTGGGGAGCGAAGGACCACAACAGGTCTGGCATCTCTTCCATTTTACATGATCAAGGAGTTTAGCAGAGGTTGTTTAAGTTTCCAGCTTTCTTTTTTAATTTTTTTTTCTTCCAAGAAAACACTTATGTGGGCAAAAAAATCTCAAATACTTGGGTTAAATTTATCTTCCAGCTGCTACTCTTTGAAAAATGAAGCCCCTTTGAGAAAAATTCACTGTCGATAAGACTGTAAGAGGACGAAGATAAATTCAGCAGAGAGTAGCAGCTGGATTTTAGTCCGGACTAAAGTTTGAACAGGCCTAGAATTAGTCTGGGGCTCTGGGCTACAATTCGAACAGGCCTGTAGCCCGTTAGCACTAGTCCCACTCGGATGCCGGCAGCCAACGTGGCCACGCGCAGTCGCCATGTGCCTTGACGGGCCTGCCTACCTGACCCGTGGGCCCATCGCGTGCCTGTCGGCAGTCTCTCGTTCCGGTACACTTTGAAGACCGGCTGACATCCTGCCCCACCTCCCAAGCCTCCATTAATCATACTGCAAATTGAAGTTCACTGATGAATCACTCACCCACTCGTGAGAACGCCTATGACATGTTGGACCCAGGGCGGCGTGTCGTCGGCGGAGGACGCGTACGGTGACATTGGATGCTGGACACCTCTTTATATTCCCCTTCGCCTCCGCGGTGAGAGCTGGAAACAGAAAGCGGAAAGCGAGAAACATTTCCCCTCGATTCGAAAAGGAAATCCAGCAACCGGCGCACAGGTAAACTGCCCATCCTCCGAATTTCTCCCCGATTTTCGCATTCCAGCACGAAATTGGGCCAATACCGAGTGCAATCGAGTCAGATCTAGTGTTTCGAGCTTTCTTCAAGCTCAATCTGTGCTGATTTCTGGTTGTGGTTGGGGATTGGGGATATCGGGGTGTTTCGCCCCTCGAGCTGTGTGGTCGAATCATTTGCGGTGTAGATAGATAAGCTGCCCTGCTTCCTGCAGGTAAGCAGGTTCGTCTTCTCCGATCGCTCGCCATGAAGTGCCGCTCCGATTCCTCGGACGGCGGCGACGATCCCCGGACTCCGGCCGCCGCTGAGACGGTCGGCGGGGGATCCAGCGAGCCGAGTAAGAAGCAGCGGACGGAGGAGCCGTCCGCCAGCTCGAGTGGGGCGGGGGAGTGCTCGTCCTCGTCGCCCCCTGCTCCGCCACAGCCGGAGCAGGCCCCGCCGGGCGGGGACGAGCAGGCGAGGGTGCCGGATCTGGGGGAGGACCTGGTGTTCGAGGTGCTGCTGCGGGCGGAGGCGCGGACGCTGGCGTCCGCGGCGTGCGTGAGCCGGGCGTGGCGGCAGCTGGCGCGGGACGAGCGGCTGTGGGAGGCGGCGTGCGTGCGGGAGTGGGCTAGCCTCGGCTACCCCGAGCAGATGCTCCGCAGGGTCGTGCTCTCGCTCGGTGGCTTCCGCCGCCTGCACGAGCTCTACATCCGGCCGCTCCAGCGCCCTGGCGTCGGTGCGTGGAGGTGGCAGGTGCCGACGAGGATGGGCCGGGACCAGGTCCAAGTTTCGCTGTCTCTCTTCTCGACTTCCTTCTTCCAGAACATGCCTAATGCCCCGCCTGCTCCGAAGAGGAAAGACAAGGATGACGACAAGAATGGAGGTGGCCAGTGCCGGTGATCAAGCTTGTGACAAATAGCCAGCGGATCTCCAAACAGTATCACCACAAGCAGACCTGATCAGTGATTCTTATTACCACTGGGGACTGGGCTGAATGAAGATTCTAGAGGGGTAGTGAGGCAGATATAGCAGAGGTTTGGGGCTTTTGATAAGGTTGATAATCACTTAGACTATGGCGCAGCAGACGACTGTGTTGATAGGTGCTTAAATATTGATATTTTGACAATCTAGTTGAGAGACTTGGGACAAATATGTGTCAAGAGAGCATCCCTTTGCCCTGTTTGCTGTCTTGCCATGTCGTTTGTCAAGTTTCAATGGGTCAAGCTGAGTCCAACCTTTCTTTGGCTTGAAGCCTATTTTCACTCCCATGTAAAAGGAAAAGATTTATCAGTTTGAGCTAGAGGTTGTGAGAAATTATATGAAGTATCGATTGCTATTACTGAATTTCAGTTTAATGCTGTACTTTTGCACTTGTTAGTTACATTAAGCCGTCTGCAGATGTGATGTGACCGCTGTGTAAATTCAAAGTTGGCAAAGTCGTCATGTATAATGGATTTGGGGATTTAATTTGTCTGATCTGTTCACTGTGCAGTAAAAAAAATGGTTTCTTGAAGAGTCAGTGGACCCCTTCCCAATTTTTTTATCCATTACCTTTTTTAGAGTAAATGTCAGTGGGCTCTTTCTTTTCTCAGATAAAGTGTGTGGATTGCTTCACTGTTGTTTTGTTTCACTTTCGTAAGTGTCATTTAACTCATCAAAATCTTCTTCAATTGCTACAGTTTGATCTTTTGTGGCCTGTCAAATCACGAATAGTGAAGATGTCGCAGCCTGCTGAGCTTTCCCGTGAGGAAAATGTTTACATGGCTAAGCTTGCAGAGCAGGCTGAGAGGTATGAAGAGATGGTTGAGTTCATGGAGAAGGTGGCTAAGGCGGTTGATTCAGAGGAGCTCACAGTGGAGGAGCGCAACCTTCTATCAGTTGCTTACAAGAATGTCATTGGAGCCCGACGTGCCTCATGGCGCATCATATCCTCCATTGAACAAAAGGAAGAGGGCCGTGGCAATGAGGACCGAGTCACTCTCATCAAGGACTACCGTAGCAAGATAGAGACTGAACTCACCAAGATCTGTGATGGAATCCTCAAGCTCCTTGATTCCCACCTTGTCCCCTCATCTACTGCTCCGGAGTCCAAAGTCTTCTACCTCAAGATGAAGGGTGACTACTACAGGTATACAATACATATTACTATTGGCATTTCAATGTTTGAATTCTATTTTGTTGCACTGTTAAATTGTTTTGGTTGAATTTGTGGTGTTACAGGTACCTTGCGGAGTTCAAAACTGGATCTGAGAGGAAGGATGCTGCCGAGAACACCATGGTGGCATACAAAGCTGCTCAGGTGATTAGCATGTCCCCCCATTTTTCAATTATAATGTTACTTTTTGTTGGCTGTGCTTAAACTCCTTTTATATATGTCGTTTGCCATTTAGCAGTGTGTTTCTAATTCCTTTTCTGCTACATCTGTCAGGACATTGCACTGGCAGAGTTGGCCCCTACTCATCCTATTAGGCTTGGGCTGGCGCTCAACTTCTCAGTGTTTTATTACGAGATCCTCAACTCTCCTGACCGCGCTTGCAGTCTCGCCAAACAGGTTTGAGTTCTAAAGCTAATGCACTCTGCTACTTTTCTTGCAATCCTTGTGTGCTGATGTGGCTATGTGGTACATTTTATCAGTTGGAATTAAATTTCATTGGTGCAACTAGGTTCACCATTGATATTGATGGGCTTTTTTTTTTGCTTCATCGTTTGGACCTTAATGGTTCAGTCCTTTCCCATGCATAGAGGTACATATTGGTGTTTTAATCTGCTTTGCTTCTGGCAGGCTTTTGATGAGGCCATCTCAGAGCTGGATACCCTAAGCGAGGAATCATACAAGGACAGCACTTTGATCATGCAGCTTCTGCGTGATAACTTGACCTTGTGGACATCTGACATCTCGGTATTTTCCTCATCCTAGCATATTTTCAGTCGCATCCTTTTTTTTCCTGGATTCATCCTAAATATTCATAATTCATTTTCTTGGCTATAGGAGGACACCGTCGAAGAAATCAAGGAGGCTCCCAAGGGCGAATCTGGAGATGGGCAGTAAAGATGGCCCATGTGCCCATAAGCTACATTGTCGTTATTGATCTGCTACCGACACTGCTATGGGTTCTTGTTTCGTCAATATAGATTGTATCTGTTCTTGTGATGGTTCAAAATTGGAGACTTCCGTTTGTGCTGTGTTAGGGATGCTTGCAAGTGCCTCATGCTTTGCAGTTGGATCCATGTTACTTTGTAATTTTTAGATTGTGCGTCTTGTAGCTTGTGAGCCTTCATGTCTCACTATTCCATTCAGTTCTTAATATTTTTTCCTGCTATGCGATTGCTGGTTCAAACTGCAACGGAACTGTAGTGCATTTTATCAAATGGATAGATCTCCAGCTGGATCTTTCCATCAAGCATGTTGCACTGCATGCTCTGAAAGTACATAAAAAATTGTTAAATCTACCAATGCCTTTGTCACAGGCATATTTCGGTACTGTTTTCGACTGAATCAACTTACCATGGAAGGAAGTGCAGCAAAGGCCCAAATAACTATAGCTGGATTGTAGGTTTAAAAAGAGAAAGAACAAAGCATCTAGTAGAGGGACTTCTGATCATTTATTTTGGCGAATCGAAATGGACGGATAGAGCGGCGGCGATGACCTAGGAAACTAGGGTCTGGAACGACTCCGCCGGTGAGACCGCACGTCGGCGAAGGTTTTTTTGACACCGAGCCGCCTGACACATCCTCTCCTTGCTCGCCTCTCGCTCGGGCTGACCAAGGGACTGATTTGATCAGTTTCCCAGCCTTGGTGAGGTGCGATCTAGAATCTTGTGCAGGCTGCGCCCGGCGGGACTATGGCAGCGGAATCGTCTGGTGCAAACGCAAAGAAGATAGAGGTTGACGTGGAGGAGCTTCTGAAGAAGCTGAAATCGAAGAATTTGGCGGGCTCTGACGAGGAGTGCCGCCAAGAACAATGAGTTGTATCAGTTGGAACTGTCGCGGTTTAGGCAATGCCGCGACAGTTAAAGAGCTTCGCGAGTTAGCGAAGAAATTTGCTCCTACCGTGCTTTGCGTTCTTGAGACACAAGTTCATAAGGCACGGGTTGAAGGTTTGAAAGGTACTCTAGGATATGACAATGCTTTCGCAGTGAGCAGTTCGGGCCGCAGTGGCGGGCTTGGCATCTACTGGAATAATAACACTAGAGTTGATATCTTACCGTTTTCGCAGTACCATATTGATGCTATAGTTACTGAAAACGGGCGTGCACCGTGGAGATTGACATGTGTTTATGGCGAAGCTCAGACTCCCGAACGCCATAAGACATGGGATGTATTGAAATTCATCAAATCATCGTCCCCTTTACCATGGTTATGCATTGGGGATTTTAACGAGGTGCTCCACAGATATGAACATGTGGGAGTTCAGGATCGAAGCCATGCTCAGATAGAAGGATTCCGGGAGACGGTGGACATATGTGGCCTTTATGACCTCGGTTACGAGGGACGTAGTTGGACTTTTGAGAAGAAGGTGGCAGGAGGTTCGTTTTGCAAAGTTCGCTTGGATCGTGCACTGGCTACAACAGACTGGTGTGCACGATTTCCTTTGGCAAAATTGACCCACCTGATGGCCGCGGCCTCAGACCATGACCCAATCATGTTATGTTGGGAGCCAAACACTGATCACCGGCGCCGGAAGAAAATGAGGAGATAATTTCGATATGAACTTATGTGGGAGTCAGACGAGGAGTTCCTCTCCTTGTTAGCTCAGATTTGGCAAGGAGCAGGGACAGCAGTAACATTGGGCGAGTTGCAGAATAAATTGACATCAGTGACCGGGGCACTCAGTGAATGAAGTATCCATTCATTTGGTCATGTGCGACGGGAACTGAAGAAGCTGAACGAGGAGCTGGATTGACTTCGCTCTGATCCATTGCGTGTTGGCCCATCTCATGTGGAGACAAAGATAGTTGACCAGATTGTTGAGGTAAACCACCGTGAGGAAATAATGTGGAAGCAACGGTCAAGAGTCATGTGGCTCTCAACTGGGGACAAAAATACCCGTTTCTTCCATCTCAGAGCCAGCCAAAGGAGGAAGAAGAATAGAATCACCAAGTTGAAAAAGGCTGACGGACAAGTTACAGAAAATGAGGAAGAAATGGGGTCTATGGCTTCTGCTTTTTACAAGTCACTTTATACAACAGAAGGGGTGACAGACATGGATTATGTGCTGGACACCGTGCCGACGAAGGTGACAGGGGCGATGAATGACAAATTATTGTTGCCTTTTGAGAAGGAGGAGATCAAGGCGGCCTTGTTTCAGATGTTTCCTACAAAGGCGCCTGGACCAGATGGCTTACCTGCACATTTCTTCCAACGCCATTGGGAGATTTGCGGGGATGAAGTGACCGCAGTAGTGTTACGCGTGCTGAGGGGCGAGGATGACCCGTCTATAATTAACGGTACGTCCATTGTTTTGATTCCAAAGTGGAGAATCCGGAGGAGCTAGGTCAATTTCGTCCAATCAGTCTCTGTAATGTGATATACAAGATAGCTTCCAAGGTAATGGCGAACAGACTGCGGGTAGTTTTGCCCGAGATTATATCTGAGGAGCAGTCCGCTTTTGTCCCGGGAAGATTGATTACAGATAATATTATTACAGCCTATGAGTGCATGCATTTTATGAAGAAAAAGAGAGCTCGTGATAGCAGGTTTTTTGCTCTGAAGCTGGACATGAGGAAAGCTTACGATCGTGTGGAATGGGAGTACCTAAAGGCTATTATGATCCGGTTGGGTTTTCACCGCCTATGGGTGGATATGATTATGAGACTGGTAACTACGGTTTCTTTCTCAGTCTTGTTTAATGGTGAACGTCTTGATAATTTTGTACCTTCAAGGGGGATCCGTCAAGGGGATCCAATCTCACCCTACTTGTTCTTATTAGCAGCAGAGGGCCTTTCGTGCCTTTTAAAATCAAGAACTCAGTCATCTATACTCAATGGAATCAAAGTGGCACCGTCGGCACCGATGGTTAGTCACTTACTCTTTGCAGATGACAGCCTGCTGTTTTTCAAAGCAAATAGGGAGAGTGCGGATGAGGTAAAGGATGTGTTAAACATTTATTGCCGAGCTTCTGGGCAGAGGATCAATGTTGATAAATCCTCTATACACTTTGCAAAAGGGGTACAGGGGAGTGTACGTGAAGTGGTGATGAACTCGCTGGATGTCCACAATGAAGCTCTGAGTGAGAAGTATTTAGGGATGCCGACAGACGTTGGTTCATCGACAAATGGTGCTTTTAAATATTTGAAGGACAAAGTCCGGAAGAGGGTACAGGGCTGGCTTGAACAAGCATTATCATCCGGTGGCAAAGAAGTGCTTATTAAATCTGTAGCGCAAGCAGTCCCGACGTATTCGATGTCTTGCTTTCGGTTACCATGAGGCTTGTGCCAGCACATTGATGGTTTGCTCCGAAAATTTTGGTGGGGCAGTAAGGAAGGAAAGCGCAATACATGTTGGGTGGCATGGGAGGACATGACTAAGCCAAAGTACGTGGGCGGCTTGGGGTTTAGAGAGATAGAACTGTTCAACCTTGCACTACTAGCGCGACAAGCTTGGAGGATACTGCAAGAACCTACATCCTTGAGTGCACGTGTGTTGAAGGCAGTGTATTACCCGAACAGGGATTTTCTTGATGCAGAGATTGGTGCGTCACCATCTAGAGTATGGCGAGCTGTGGTTGATGGCAAGGAAGTGCTAGTTCAAGGGTTAATCAGTCGCATTGGTACCGGTGAATCAACTCACATCTGGAGTTCGAATTGGTTACCAAGAGATGGGATGTTACGACCAGTTAAATTAGCCACGACCAATCAACCACAAATGGTTAGTGAGCTAATCGATGATATTGGAAGGTGCTGGAACATGCAACTAATACAGGAGCACTTTACACCAATGGACCAAGAAGTTATAGCGAACATCCCGCTAAGTACTAGGAGGCAACCTGATTTTTGGGCATGGCACTACGAGCGATCGGGAGTGTTCTCCGTCAGGTCGGCGTATAGGATGCTGGTTCATAACAAAGATCGGAGGACAGACTGGATTGAGCACAATGCTGGGCCGTCCAACCTGAAATCCGAGCAAAAAGATTGGGCGGACATCTGGAGCGTTCGAGTTCCATCAAAGGTGCGAGTATTTCTTTGGAGGCTGGCGCGACAGTCGATCCCGACTGAAGATGTTCGACACCACAGAAATATGGCCAATAACAGCAACTGTGCTATATGTGGCGCTCTAGATTCTTGGAGGCATTCATTACTGGAGTGCAATTTTGCCAGGTGTGTTTGGGCCTTGGAGCGGGAAGATCTGGTTGAGTTCATTAGCAATAATCATTATAGCGATGCGAAAGGCTGGCTGCATGAAGTAATGAAGGCCTTTGATCATAGTGATTTGACCAGAGTTGTCGTTAAGTTGTGGGCGATTTGGTATGCAAGGAGGAAAGTCATTCACGAGAATATTTTTCAGAGTCCTTTGTCGACGCACTGCTTTGTTGATAGGTTTGTCGCGGACCTGGAGCTGGCCAAGCCGATGCAGAAGGAGAAGCAGGCGGTACAGACACGAGCTCCCCGATGGATCCCTCCCCCGTCGGGTTACACCAAAATAAATGTGGACGCGGCCCTGTCCAAGAATGTAAGTCTAGCAACAATGGCTGCAGTGGCGCGCGATGACAAGGGGACCTTCATGGGAGCGTCAGTGATTGTCATGGAGGGGGTCTTAGATCCAGAGACGGCTGAGGCAATGGCCTGCCGGGAAGGGCTTGCTCTTGCAAGCGATCTAGCGGTGAGGAAATTTAGACTTGCCACGGATTGTGTTAATGTGGTGAGGAGCTTGGACGGCTGCTGCATGGGAGCTTATGGTCATATCACTCGGGAGATCAATATAACACGACAAAGCTTCGCCGCAGCCGAGATCGTGCATGAGAAGAGAGAATCTAATGGTGATGCTCATCGAGTTGCCAAGGGGTCGGTTTATGAGTCTGTAGGTAGACATGTTTGGTTTTTAAATCCTCCTGATGGAGTATGTACCACTTTACATTCATCAAATCAATAAAGACTGGTACTGTCCTAAAAAAAAAAAAAGTAGAGGGACTTCTGGATGTGATGATATTGGATTGTACATTGCTGCCTTGCTGGTATTGAACAACACAATGACTCAGAGTCAGTGGAGGCCAGGTGAACACATTGCAATTATGCAACGTATTTGCTTCCTGTTTGCAATCTGTTCCAAACTTGCATCACTAAATACCAAAGGTTTATCAGCCATGTCAACACAATTGATAGGTTGAGCACATTAACATCACAAACATAAGTTGCTGAGTGTCCGAAAAATTGTTCCAGGCTTCTCCTATTGGCCACTACGCACAACAGAGTCCGTAACAACACTTATCTCCTGTAGCCTGTAGGATGTAGGGTACGCATAAGATTGGAACCTGCTAGGCCTGGCCTCCTGCCCCTCTTCTCTAGTTCTTCCCGCAGCCTCTCTGCCTCCATTTTCATATTTAAATATTTCCTTTCCATGGCCCGCTTCTGCTCAAGTAGCTCAACTTTTGCTCGTCTCTCATACTCGTATGCCGCCCTGGAAAATTATTCCAGCCATGTAACAAGGATTAATATCGAAAGAACATTGCTATATTAACAAAGAAAAACAACAAACAAGGATGAATTTGTTTCTTAAGAACCTCTCAAAAACGCATTGCCTACAGTGGATCAGAAATTTATCTCTGTAGCAAAGCATAACATTGTGGAAGGGAGGGAATATTTTTCATCTACACACACATGTATATAAAGATTACAAAATACAAACCTGGCCCTCAAAATCTCCGCTTGTAGATCATGCAGCTCTGCTCTCAGAGCAGGTGTTTGTCTTTGCTCAGACTGCATCTGTTTTAGATCCTTATACAATGTTTCAACCTTAGCAGATAACTCTTCACGAGAAGCCTGCAGCTTCATCTTTTCAGAACTGAGGTGCAACACTTCTGCCCGGATAGGCTCAAGAGCATGCATCTCTTCCTCTAATTTCAGGCCTCCCTGGATAATATCCCTACACTCCGTTTCATTATTAGCAAGAATGCCGGGAATTGTTTGATTAATAAGTACATGGACCTCGTCTTCAATGGGAGCTAATTCCTGCCTAAGGCGGAGAATATCTTCCAGTACAGTAGCATTGTCAGCAGCAATTCTCCGAATTTCATCACAACGAAAACCAAGCTCTTCTTGGGAAGGGGGAGGAAGCATGGGTCGAGGTGATCCTCCAGCTAATGGATTTGAAGGGCCATCTCCGTGAACAGGTATATTATTCCCAGGTTGCCAGAGCATTTGGTTATTGATGAAGCCTGAGTCTGAGATGCTGTAGAAGAAGCGGACACATAACACTCAGTTGACCGATATTGTAACAACATGGAATACACAGAAAAATTTTGAACAGCTGAAGTGCCAAAGTATCTGGATTCGGATGTGCAAACCAGCTCATCGTTTCCAAAATAGATAATCACATGAAGGAAGGGGGGGGGGGGGGGGGGGGGGTGATGACACACACACAAGCACATATTGGATAAAGGAACTTCTAATCTCCATCAGAATTTTGCACTAAGGAACTAATGGGCTAGCTCATTCAGCTTCTGTCATGCTAACACATCTTCCTAAGTAATAATTTCTTACGAACCATTAGTTTTCACCATTGTGGTAAAAGTTCTTCCACTCATTTGCTGTGGTGGACCATTTGTATTCTGATACTTTATTACTCTGCATTTTCAAATGCATGTACATAATTATGAAACTCGAGCATATTATTTCCTAAGTCCAAACTCACGTGACTTGGGAATTGCACAGCCATTAAAGCTTCATTGAGAAAAGAGACCGAGTACTCCATTCTCTTTTTATTGACTTTTCTGAACTCAAATTTTAGCTAAGAAATGTCAAGAATTTTGGAGGGTGTATTTCCCAATCATAAGAAGATGAAACAGGTACCATGTCAAGCTACAGAACCATCAAGTGCAGCAAAATGAGCACATATTACTCCATGAACTAGTAGTGAACCACTGAATGCTACTGAGCATATGTTGTGTTCATCAATCTATCGCGTCGCCCGATTATCATTTCAAAAGAATCCAGGCAATAGGCCATTTTGAAGTGCAGAAGGTAGTAGCATTTCATATAGAAATCATTAGCCCGACTAATGGAAATTGAAAGAGGTGTTATTATCAAGTAAAGGCAAAGGCTCTTCGTCTCCTACATCAAGCATGATTCTTCCAGGTAATAAAAAAGGGGTTGTTAAGAAGCAAAAAACAGGACCCAGACTTCACGTAGCTATGCCACCTTACTCAAGAATTAGGTAGAACACCACTTCAAGTTCACGTGCGCAGACACCAAAAACAATGTGTTTGGGACAACAATCAAGAGTACAATTTACAGATCGATATAGGGGAATCAAACAAAAATTTATTACTAAGATTGATGATTTACTCGATGATCTAAAAACTATCACAACCAACCACGCAGCAATCCACCAAAATAGCAAGTTAGCAACCAAATCAAGGCAGAATCACTCCTCGAACCCGGAGGGCAACGTCAAAGTAACAAATTTTACATGAAATAGCCATGACTATTGCTCTTGTTTAAAAGCGCATCGCATCAAAACAATCAGCGGGAGCGCAGGACGAAACAAATTAGACTGTAGTACAATCAGGTAACGATAGGCTTCTTGTTTCCACAAATGTTCCTAACTGTTGCTCATGCATCAGAAAACACGGCACCGTGGGGGGCAATTAGTGAAGCAGCATCCCCCATCCAACATTCGCTCATCGGCGCGTTCTCGCCGTCATTCTATGGATTTGCACGAAGAAAGAGAGCGTCTGATGCGTATGTACCTGCAGGTCTGCAGGAGAGAAGGACCTGAATGAACCGCCTTCTGCGTCAGGTGCCGCCAACACAGCCGCCGCCACGCCCTGATCTACCCAGGCACCCGCCGAAGTGCCCGCCTCCGTCGCTCCGCCACCGAATTGCTCGCGGGTGGACGCTGTCGCTCCCCGGGTTTCGCGTTACAGAGGTTGCAATGGAGTCTGAACTCTGAACAGTCTTTCACTGAGCAGCCGAGTCGTCAACTGCTTAGCAAAAATCCGGGCCAGGCTGTGGAAAAGCTCCATTCATTTTGGGTCCAAGAACCTCTGCACAGATCCGGCCTGGTAAATCAGTCGGGCCGGGCCGAGCCATCCCGCTTAAAATCTGCCAAGCTAGATTAATTTCAACCAAAAACACTTTGGTAAAATATTTCTGAATCGTCGGAAAACATTTTTTCAGTGCATGCGAGTGATTTTGCTCAAAAAAAAAAAGTGCATGCGAGTGATGCTGTAGTCTGCACAGTGCGCGCGCGCCGGCGTACCAAGTCAAGCGGAGATCCCCTAACCCCGCATCGTCGCTCGCACCGTGCGGATCATTCCGCCAACGACGATGCGTCGCTGCGCGCACCACGCCGCGCTCCTCCTCCACCTCCTCCTCGTCGTCGTCTCCTGCGGCCTCGCCGGCGGCGCCGCGACGGGCGTGGTGGTGGCGGGCGCCCCGGACGGGCTGCCGTCGGAGCACCTGTTCCCGTGCCTGGAGGAGCTGCTGCCGTGCACGGCGTACCTTAAGGTCGCCGCCAACAAGCACCCCTCCAACACGTGCTGCACGGCGATGCACCGCGCCGCCGCCGTCGACGAGATGCAGTGCATGTGCCGCCTGCTCGCCGACCCGGAGCTGCTCGCCACCTTCAACGTCACCACGGACCAGACGTTCAAGCTCCCCGCCCGCTGCGCCATGCCCGTCGGCTGCCGCGACGGAGACAACCACGAGCCGGGTGAGTCATCTCGCGCAACCGATCCATCCACGATCCGCACCACTTAACACGTACGTGGATGACCGTGTGGATCCCTTTTGCAGTCGTGGAGGCGCCGCCGCCGCCGCCCGGCAGGCAGCCGCGTCACTACGGCTTCGAGTCGAGCGGCGACGGGTTCAGGTGCAGCAGCGTCTGGTGGACGATTGCATCGGCGGTTTTCGGAGGAATGGTTCCGGTTGCGGCTGTGTTTTAGGGGCATTTTTCGATCATCTCCGGCGCAAATTTGTTAGTTCGTCCTGCGCTTGATCGTATACAGTATCGCCTGTCTCAGGTAGTCAATAGCTTCAGCATTTTTTTTTTCTAGGTGTAAACAGTGATAGCTAGGAATACACTATTCACGAGTGCTTGCTTGTTGATACTATCTGAAGAAAATGAAATATGAATCTTCGCAATATTTTCCCCACCAGCCGCACGGCTCTTATGCAGATAAAGATGTAAGAACAGATATTTGAGCTTTGATACTCGCCTGATAGATTTCAGAGGCAAAAAATAGTTTTAGGCTCCATGCATAAGCCCATAGGTTCCTGAACATGTGATTCCAAGCATTCTGAATGCGAAAAACAGATCATGCAGCAGACCATATAGAAGGCATCCATCCATCCATCACTACTGTATACTATATCAGATGCATATAGTACAACAGTGAGCGGATGATTGAATCCCAGATCCTCGAGGTTTGCCATAGCAGATTACAAGTGCAGACATCATACCGATTCCAAAGCAAACAAAGTTACATGACACAAAGATGACGTGGAAGCTGATTTGCCTCGCAGAAGAACTGGATCAAGTAACAACAGTTTGGACAGTTAAAGTTCAGGTTTACATGAAAGATTAGTGCGTGGTACATGGAAGCTAGCTACAGCAGATTGGTTCTACATATTTGCATGGAGGGTGACGATCATTCTACTCTCCTTAACCTTCTGCAGTTAAATGTCGAATACAGAATGAACTAGCTAGTAGGCTGATTGAGGGTCTCGTGGATGGCCCAATGGCTCAACGGCGGTTCTGAAGAGAAGAATATAAACCTTGTCAACAGAGAAGTATAGGAAACCTCCCAAGGAGTGAGTGACATAGGAACCAAAGCTCGTTCCGACGATGCAATGCCAAGCAGGACCATATGTCGTATCAAACTCCTGCAAGCAAATGAAAGCGAAAGCCAAGTATCAACAACATTGTTACATGGAAATTTCATCCGAGAAGCCCCGTTAAAAACTACCAACATGCAAACGTTCTGAAAGCACAACCAGAAGTAATAAACAGACTACTGGAAATGAATGTTAGTATCAATTATTTTCTGTTGGTTTAAGGGATTACAGAACTAACAGTCAGAGTAAAAGCTTACAGTTGCAGAGCATGTTATGAAAGCATATACATACAGTCACACACAAACAAAGTTTGAACATTATGGCTATATTATAGGAGAGCATTCGTGGAAATTCGGTGCTGGAGGGTCTCATTTGGACTATCAGAACCCGAGCATTCGACTGTATGTCCAGGTTAAGAAATGAGCTTTTCAGGGATGCCAAATCCCATATAACAGTGTTATTTTGACAAGAATAATGCTTCACACAAAGAACTTAAGGTTGAACAAAATGGTGAGATGAACACCCATCAATTGTTTCGAGACAAATATATACATCAGATTACCAGTAATATAGGTAGATGAGCCTGTCAATAAGGATAGGTGAGGTGATCGAACAGTCCTGAAGTCATACCTAAGCACATCACCGTGTAATCAGGCAAAACTAACATTTGCTTTGTCAAGAATTCTTGTTTGCACAGTAGCTTCTCACAGAACAATTTTAGTTAACACTAACATAGAACTACAGAAGAGCTATCCACATTGCTCCCATCACCAGGAATGCTTGCACCAAAAATGGATTCCTTGTTTACACACGTCAGTAATGGATATTAACAATAGTGACCAGGCAAAGACAAAAGGATGGTATGGCATAACAGCAAAGAGAACATCATGAATGAACAGGAATTAGGAGGGGAAAGTATGTAACACACGAAAAACATCTTCTCCTAACCTCCTATGTCGAATGCAGCAGGTCAACATGAACAGACATAGAGACTCTATGTCTGTTCATGTATGGACCCAGTGTTCACCTTTAAAAGGATAAAGAATGAATTTGTCTCACTTTCTTCAATAATCCCTTTCAGTTCCTAAAATAGATGCTGCATTGCAGTTGAGCATCAATTTACAGTTCACGGCAAGCATTTTCTATCATTTTTGTTCTCCTATAGTGTGGCTGAATAAATGAACCCAGTCACTCATAGCAGCCTTGACAAGGCCACGACGCACAGGTAGCTACTGATATAATGCGGTCTAGTGAACCATCTAAAGCAGGATGCATAGCGACATTGTCATACAAGGCACTCTTGGAATTTCAGTTCATCTTAGCGGAAACAAAGAAAATGAACATAAAAACTAGATCTTCGATCTTTAAACGCTGTCCTCCGAATTACGACTAGCAAAATTCTTGTATCTGCAGCTCCAGTTTAAGTCCAAATCAACACCCGCATCTACTATACGTCTGTGCGTGGTCGCATTCGCTGTGCCACAGGTCCACAATAAATGATCTCCGTGCGCTCGACACCAGTACAAACAAAATCCGTCGCATCCTATAGGCGCCCAAGAGGAAGGAACTACCTACAGATTGACGCCCAATGCCGTGCATACGCATACCTTCTTGAGCGCGAGGGCGAGCCGCTTGCTGTCGAGGCGCGGCATGGCGGCAATGGCCTCGTAGGCGAGCCGGATCGCCCGGCGCTGCAGGGGCAGGGGCATGTCGGCGGCCCGCACCCGCACCGACACCTTCCTGGGCTCGTCGTCCTTGCCCTTGATCTCCTTCCCCTTCCCGTCCCCGCCACCTTTCACCTCACGCTTCTCCTTCTCCGCCACCACGACCTCCGTCTTCTGCTTCTCCGCCGCCGCCACTACAGGCTCCTCCCCTTTGACCTCCCTCTTCTGCTGCTTCTCCGCGACCACCACCACCCGCTGCTCTTTCACCTCCCTCTCCTCCACCACCGAGGCCGCCTTGGCCTCCCCGCGCTTCCCGACGCCGGGTCTGGCCTCCGGCTCAGGGGCCGCCTCGGGCTCGGGCACCGGCGGGAGGAGAGGAGCCGGAGCCGGAGCCGGAGCGGGAGCGGCGCTGAGCTTGGTGCGGCGGATGAGCGAGCTGAGGTAGCGGCTGCGGCGCTCGAGCTCCTCGGACGCCGGATCCATGGCGGCGGCGGAGTGGGCGTCGTCCTAGGAGGCTCACCTCACCTCACTCGCGTCGGCGGCGGCGGGCGAGCATTGGTGGCTCAGCTGCGGACCTGCGGTGCTACAGCTGCGGCAGGAGGAGTGGGGAGTGGGCTGGTCGCGTCGTGGTCAAAGCACAGTACCGCGCTGGACGCGACGCGACGGGTCTTGTTTGGTTTCGGGACGCGCGGGATCGGGGTGGGGGGACCTGGGCCCCGCGTCCCCTTGGCTTTCGCTGGTGCAGCGCAGATGTGGCGACCGACCGAGATGGGATGATCGTGGCTGAAGCTCTCTGCTGCTTTGTTGAGTGCTGGCCGCACGGCACTGCACGCTGTGACACTGCTCCGGCTCTGCTAGCCTTTGCTTTGCAAGTTGCAACCTCTGCGCCATGCCTCGGCGTACGCTCTCGAGTTGTCACGGTGTCGGAACAGCCAGGTCCCGCGCTGCCGCGCACGCATCGCCACGCTTTGCTCTTGGCTCCGAGTTCGAAAATTCCGTCTGTTCTTTGAGCACCGCAACGCATCGCCACGCCTGACCCGCGCGAGGCTCGACGTCTCGGCAGATGCACTCTGGCTGGAACGTCTCCCAAAGGCCCCGTGCGTGCTTCGTGCACGACCTGGATGCAGTGCCGTTCCTCCCTTCTGCCGAGACGACAGAGCGTGTTTTCATACACATCTCCGGCCGGTAATCTTAGCCAACAATTCCTGACCGGGATAAGACATGCGACGCCACTCGAATCCAGGCTCAAGAACCACCTGAACCCTAGAAACCACTCCAAGAATATGGATTCATGGATACATGTTCTACTTTGGTCCAAATTAACTTGATTCTACGCCTTAGCCTGAGAGTACGTGAACAAAACTGAGGAAACTTCCTTCGTTCCGGAGAAAACTGTGGATCAAATCGGTACAAACAGGCAGCAGTACTTGCCAGATTTGACGAATACCATACCTGCCGAAAAACAAGCATCAGTGTAACATTAACCAAACATTCAGGCCCCGTTTGGAACGCAAGAATTTCACAGGAATTTTACAGGAATTTCACAGGAAACAGTTCAATTCCCGCAGGAATGGAGAGTGATTCCTCCATTCCAAACGGGGCCTCAGAAGGATTCAAAAATGGTTCCAGCCGCATGGTCAGCAATGTCACACTGTCACTCTGAACGTAGACATTGCTAAAAGAGAAAGGAGCAAGAAAACAGTGTTAATCGTCATTCGATGATTCAATCATGGTTCATGAAACGGGGGATGACAAGGATGCAATCTAAGATGATGACGCAACAGACCAACAGTAGAATATACAGAACACCAACAAAGACATTAACACCAGCTATCATCTCCCCGCATGTAACAAAACGATGATGCAACAGGATAGTATCCCTGATAAATCACATGTAAACCTGCATACCGTTCTTGAAACCTCAATTGCACGTCAATCTATGACTAGAGCACTGAGAAACCTGAGAGGACATGAATACCAACAGAAATAGAAGAGTCTGGACTCAAATGCTACGGAAATTCTGCTTAAATTTTGAATATGAACATAATCAGCACATCAGTTCTATCTGATTGCTACTATGGTTTGCAGTACCCGGACTCAGGCTCTAGCTTAAATAAGTTCAATTGAGGAAAGTACACGGGCAAATTGGAATTACTTGATGACAGACCACTGTAAAGGGTAAGAGATGATCAAGGTTGTACATGACATGTTCAGACTGATGTCAGAGGTGGGTGTATCACTAACCAAATCAGGTGCAGTTAAACCTCAGTCTCACACATCGTTTGGATAAACATGAGCTTGAACACCAGAACACGCAACGCTCAAAATAAACGAAGATCTACATCAATTAAAATTGCACTAACTTTATCAGATTTTAAAACCAGCGTCAAGTTAACTAAAGAATATACTCCCTTACTTCAGTACTCATAAAGTAACGATGAATTTGACAAATCAAGCTCACAAAAGAAAACATACAAGTGAAATCGGCTCACCAAAGAGACATCAACATTCCAAAACATAAACACCGTTCATTTTCAAGAAACTGGGGCAATCAAAGCACGACCAATACACAACATGAGCAATAGCATCAGGTACCAGTTCTCCATCAAATGAATGAAAACATGAGCACACACCAGGGCAATAGCAAAGCTGGTGAAACCCCGACTCTTAATTTATGACTATAAGCACCAAAGGTTGGGGAGGATTAAAATTCGGAGAAGAGAGAAAAAAAAGAAAAAGGTGGCTCTACAGAGATGCTAAGGAAAATTTTGTCTGGTCATAACGAAGAATAGTAGCTGAATACAAAATATGAGGCCAGAACATCATAATTAGATTGCAATCACAAAATTGCATCAACTCTAATCCAATTAGTGTTTTCAGGCAGCCTCCTAGTCCATACTATCCGGTTCACACAAAGTTTCCCTTTTAAATAAGCAGTGGTTTTGCTAACCTATCATAGGAGTTTGTGTTGCTGATCCTTGTTATAGAGGGAAAATAGGTAACCAATCAACAAGATTACATGTGAATAAGTGGTTACAGACGCTAAAATCAGTCATTGATGCCAAAGGATGACGAAAACCACAGTACTAATTTACTAATCATAAGAAGTGGGAAAAAACAGAACTGCACACCGAAATATACATTGTGAAACTACAAAGGAGCTTCGGTTTCTACTACTAGCATTTATTGGACTTTCAGAAAGTTTGTGGTGTGAGTAGATAGAGCGAAAGCACGTTGTCGAAATACAATCCAAAGTCACGTTATCATAAATTCGTCCACAACATCCCTGAAATCACTTTTATGGCTTAAAATCACAAAGGCAAACATTACCAGAATGAGCCGACAAAACTGGATTTGGATAGGAAACAGGGCCTTCTATGTTCATTTTCTAAACAGTTCTGTATTCCCTCTGGTTTTTAATTGATGGCATTAGGAGAATTTTTTTAGTTCAAATGAACTAAGAATGTTCATTTTTAATTGTTATAATAACGTTATCAAGTAAAAATTGGAGAGAGTAGTATTTTTCTCGCTGCAAAACAATAAACAAAAGCAAGATTACCACAAGTAGGTCTATACCTGAATTGAACATATAGCTCCTAACTTGTTCATTATTAGAAGAAAACACAAATAACTAACTACCTTCTCTTCTGGTTATTGAAAAGAAGAATGAAGAATTTACCGTCTTCAAAAAAATACAATCACTTAACTTACATTCATGTCCAACTTCAAAGGACCACACCATCAACAAAGCAATGACAAACATTAAAAGCACTAGACCACATATAGAGCAGACATCAAACACATTCAGAAGCAAATACCATCAATTTTAATAGTTATCGAACCACAAAATACAAAAAGAGATCTTCACGAGCATGAATATAGCAAAGTTCTGGCATCAAAATCATCCAAAATATTTGACCAACAAACTACCATAACAGCATCCAATTGTAAAACCATATATATGTCGGTGCATAAAAAATTACTCTTGGTGGACCATTAAAAGGGCAAGGTCGATCCGTTCATTGGATTCACAAGTATAATGTACATATTGGCCAGCACCAGAATGCACATAAAAAGGCATTACAGTTGAATGGAGAAATCAAGAAAATTTCCAAATCAGCAAACTATGTGTATAACAGTATAAGCAATGTCCTAGGTTCCAAGTTTAGCAGTTGGAGGATCCTTTGGAAAGAGTGGCTAGGTTGACAGATAAATCTAAACCACATTCCATATGTATAATACAATGTAAGCATTTGTAAAGAGGACAGGGGCTTTCTGGACCATTTTTCTACGTTATAAACCAGACAATCAACAACAAAGCAAAAGATTAACAGAATCAGCAGTAAACTTGAATTTGATCTCTCCTTTTTTATCAGGTGAAATAATATATCTCTACACTAAAAGAAAATGCAGATAGTTTCTAACTGTTACCCAGAATGCTTCCAATCTTCAGAAACAGAGTATAGTGTTTATCTTCAGAAACCGAGTATTGTACTCTGAAGCATGCTAGCACATGAAAAATCAAAATTCACAGTCGTGCACCAATTGACAATCACAATATCAGGCAATGTGGATTATTAAGCAACCCAGTTGCTTCTAATTAAAGTACCATTACAGAGAATGTTCCGAACCACGAATCAACAGAACACAGTAACAAATCCTCCATCAGTGGAACATATGATAACTACCTCCATACCATCATAACAGCCTCCAATAGTATCACGAAACCGTAACTACGTAGATTGATCTTACTAAAGCAGTTCAATGGACTAAAGGGTAGTAAACGAGACAATCAATTCATCACCGGGCGGCGTTGAGCCCCAGCAGCATCTGTCCGTTGTCGCCTGAGGGGATGTAGGCGACGTTGGGAGAGCTTTTAAGCACGCCGGCGATCTCCTTGGCGGCCTCAATTCTCCTGAGCTCGATCAGGCCGTTGCCCGCAGCGGCGGTGGCCTCGGAGATGAGGCGGGCGGCCTCGCTCTCCCCCTCCGCGCGGACGATGGCGGCGCGCCTCTCCTGCTCCGCCTTGGCGACGAGGAACTTGGAGCGCTCGGCCTCCTGCTGCGCGACCTGCTTCTTCTCGACGGCCTGCGCGAACTCCACCCCGTAGGCGAGGTGGGTGATGGCGACGTCGTCGAGCACGATGTTGAACTCGCGCGCGCGGCGCCTGAGCGAGTCGGCGACGAGCGCCGAGACCTGGGGGCGCTCGGTGAGGAGCTGGTCGGCGTTGAACTGCGCGACGACGGCCTTGAGCACCTCGTTGCCGATGGAGGGGAGCACCTTGTCGTCGTACTCGAGGCCGAGGGAGGTGAAGATGTCGGGGAGGCGCTCGACGTCGGGGCGGGAGAGGACGCGGAGCGTGAGGCTGACCATCTGGAGATCCTTGGTGCCGGAGTTGGAGGAGAAGGCGTGCGGGCGCGTGCGGATGTCGAAGATGAAGGGCCTCTGGATGAAGGGGACACGGAAGTGGGTGCCCTCCCCCACCGTCTCCGGTAGCACCCCGCGGAAGCGGTCGAAGATGACGGCGCGCTCCCCGCCGTCCACCGTGTACAGGGACGCCGAGGCCGCGGTCGCCGCCACGCCGACGCCCGCCGCCACCTTAGCAACCTTGGTCAGGAAAGCCACCGCCGCCTGTCCTCCGCCGGCCATGGCCTCCTCCTTGCTTACGCTTTTTTGGTGGGGGATTGCTCGCTCGTGGTGCGCCGATTGGCTTGGGGTTTGGGGGATTTTGGTGCCGTGGAGATCCTTTGGGTTTTAAAGCTGTCCAGTGTCCACGGGGCGCCGCGCCTCCTCCCCCTTTCTTGGCAGAGAAGAAGATGGGAAGGTTCCGGTTGGACGCGCGAGGTGGACGGCCGGGATGTTGTCAGGGTGGTCGTGCTGAGATTCGAGTTTGGGCTTAGTTGGCCTGCTTCAGATGGTGCTTCTCTCTTTGGTTGGTACGTTGTGATCCGTTAGGCCATCAGTGGAGGCCCATTGTGCTCAGGCAATTTTTGAACTATTTCTGAAGGAAGGCATTATATTTGTTTTTTAGATGTCTCTCAAAATGATATTTTTTATATTAATGAATTAATGTAACAAGGCCTTAATTTCACAAGTTCTTCGGTAATTCATGTTCCTAGAGAATGTTGTTCTAAAAAACAGAGAGAACGAGGATGTGAGCCCCGTTTGGAATGGAAGATTTCTTTCTTATTCCTGCGGAAATTGAACTGTTTTCTGTGAAATTCCTGCGTTCCAAACGGGGCCGTAATATTGTTGCACATGCTTTTTTGGTGGCATTGAGTTGTGAGTGATCGAGTGACATGGTGGAGAATTCCGTTGTGGATGCATTCCCTCTTTTATCTAAGCTTCAGATCAGCTACTCACTGTAAACAAATGTATTGGAGACCTGGATGATGTCATCTAGATTTATCATTAGCGATAACAAAGATCCATGCCCCCAAACATTACAAGCGTAACTATCTGATGGTTGGTGCTAATGTGGCATGTAGAGAGGCGCCAATGTGACTCCTTCCGCTCCACCATGTCACTCGATCACTCACAAGTCACAACTCAATGCTCCCTCCGCTCCGCGTAAGACAAAATAAAATTTTTCAACGAGTATTGATCGTCTCAATTTAAAAGGTATAAGTTTTTTTAAATCTTTTGTTCTCCCTACAAAAAGAGAGAGATTACTGTCCCATGACGAGACCGATATGAAGAGAACTCTCCATTTCGATCTTTCAGGGGTTAACTTTTAGAACAGTGACGAGTTAATTTCAAACAACTAGGGGAATGGGGAGTAACAAGATATCATGACATCATCATAGTTCAACAAATTGACCAGAGAACTGGGTGACAAAGGGACCTTTTTTTCTTTGAAGTGGGTGGCATAAGGAATTGGAGCGGAGGAAACGTGAAGGGGAGAAGACAACGGTGGAGAGGTAGTAATGTACAAAGTTGGGCATGAAAAGAGTGTTCACGATGCGACAATGAAGAAAGTCTCCATTCTCATGTAGATATCTCTATCATTTAATACTTTCCACCTAAAATTTTTAAAATTGTCACTACTTTTATGCACTCCCTAAATACAGTACTTCTATGTCGCTAGCATATTATTTCAGTTACTGAGTAGTAGGAATACTTCAAAACCAGACTGACAAAAACCAGCATTCACTGCATTGGGTTGCATCCACAACGGAATCCAGGAGTTTGTGAGTAGATGGTCTCTAATCAGATAAAAGACGGGAATGCATCCACAATGGAATTCTCCTCCATCTCACAATTTGTTACTCACATCCTATCAAAAAAATTTGTCACTTACAACCCTATGCAGTGGACGCTGGTTTTTGCCAGTCTGGTTTTGAAGTATTTCTCCTAGTTAGTAACTGAAGTGATATGCTGGCGACATACTGTATTTTGGGAGTACATAAAGTAGTACTAGCAATTTCGAAATTTTTATATGGAAGTAATTAAATGTTGGAGATATCTACATGAGAAAGGAGACTTTGTCCATTGTGGCATCGTGAACACTCATTTCATACCCACCTGACTTTGTACATTAGTGCCTCCTCTAACCACCAAAGTTTCTCCGCCGTTAGCTTCTCCCGCTCACGTTTCCTCTGCACCAATTCCCTCATGCTCTTTGGGCACATTTGGAACTATGATGATGTCATGATATCTTTCTTGTTACTCCCCATTCCTCTAAGTGTATCCAATTAACTTGTCATTGTTCTATAATCATAAGTATCAATTGTAAAAATATAACCCCTCAAAGACCTGAAATGGAGATTTTTCATATTATTTTTAAATACCGGAGCCAAATAGGCTCTTTCCCCCTGAAATACCTGGGAGTTCCAGTATCAGCTAGCAGGCTTCACGTGTGTGATTGGCAAAAGATGGAGGAAAAGTCTTTCAAAAAGTTAGACATATGGCAAGCTAAGACAATGTCTACAGCAGCTAGAACCACCCTGATTAAATCGCCTAACTAACTCTCCTATCTACCATATGTCTATGTTTCTCCTACCAAAAACTGTCATTAAAAAACTAGAAAAGGCCATGAGGAAATTCTTCTGGCAAGGTGGAAATAATAAAAGGAAATATCACCTAGTGAAATGGACCACTATCTGCAAATCAAAGAAAAAAGGTGGCTTAGGAATTAAAGACATTAGAAAATTGAACATAAGTCTCCTTTGTAAATGGTGGTGGAGATTAGAAAAAGAAGCTGGGTTATGGCAAGAAATTATAAGAGCTAAATATCTGCATAACAATCCTATCAGTACTGTGAAACACAGACTGTCTGATTCCCCTATCTGGACTGATTTACTCAGAATCAGAAATATTTACTTACAAGGTAGGAGGATGAGAATAGGGAATGGCCAAAATACTAGCCTGTGGAGAGATAAATGGTTAGGGGATGAACCTTTATGCATAACTTATCCTATCCTGTATGAATTTTGTGCAAACCAGGACATGTCTGTAGCAGAGTGTGCTGCTAATGCCTGGATGGTACCTTTCAGATATAACCTGCCAATTGTTTTGCATGACCAATGGTATGAACTTGCAGGTCAATTGAATAGTCAGGTCTTGTCAAATGAGGTTGATACCCCAGTATGGACATGGAACACAAGTGAAAAATTCACTGTGAAATCTGTATATGATCATCTGACCAGAACTGATTCTGGTAAATCATTTAAACATATCTGGAAGGCTAAAATTCCTCAAAAGATTAAGATTTTCTTATGGCTGGTTGAAAATGGGGCAATCCTGACCAGAGATAACATGGTCAAACGAAAGTGGCAAGGGGATCCATCTTGTCTTTTCTGTGCACAGGGGGAATCGATAGAGCACTTGTTCTTTGACTGTTGTGTGGCCAAGGTGGTTTGGGGAGTCGTGGCTATGTGTTTTAATGCTCATACGAGACCTAACAACCTAGAACAGTATTGGCAATGGATCAAAATGGTCCTGCCTGGTGGGGAGAATGTCTATACTGAAGGTCTTGCAGCCATTTGCTGGGCTATTTGGAAAGCTCGTAATAAGGCCTGTTTTGACAAAATTCTTTTAAGACACCCTTGTGATATCATCTTCCAAATGTGTGCTTTTCTACAATACTGGGCAGGTTTGTACCCCTCGGAGATGGGCGAGATCATAAAGGCAGGCGCGGCTACGATGATGAAGACAGCAATCAACATTCTGAGCAGACAAGGAAGAACCGTCGTGCTGCGATCAATCGAGGAGGGGGAAGAAGCCACCAGCAACAACTCCAGCAGGTTCGAGGAAACCGAAGACTGAAGACGGAAGAGTGAAGCTGCTCAGAGAGTGACAGTTCGGGCACTGTTATCTTTCTAGTAGCCAAGCGTGTTGCTTTCATTTGCTGCCTAGGCCTTGCTTTCTGTAATAGTGCGGATAGAACTAGTTTCGGCCAAAACGGCCTTTGCTGTCTTGACCCCCAAATCTGTTATTTCAGAGATCTGGTAATAGATTTGGGGGTTGGGCAGCCTTTCTTGCTTCGCGACCCAAAGCTATGAAAATCTGTAAGCGACTCATGGACCTCCGTCTTCGGATGGAGCTGGGTTAATTCTCGTTTCGAAAAATTTTTAAATACCGGTCTTTTTTTTTAGAGAACAAAAGATAAAACAATTTATACCTTTTTTTTATTGAGACTATCAACACGCATTGAAAACAGCAAATCTTTAAGCAGGTAGTATGATTTGATTTGCTTTTCTTTCCCCTTCTCCTCGCTACAGTCGAGAGCGGGCGAAAGTAAGGCGTCTCGGCCCGGCGTTGATCTCCCTGCTTCCCCTTCCTCTCCGGCGGCCTCGTCGGCGCCGGAGAGGGCGGGAAGCGGGATTTCGCCGCGTGCTGTACATATCCCTCCTTTCCAGCTCTTAGCTAGGTAGGGTAGGGTTAGGGTTCCGCCGTCGTTTCTCGTGATGGCGTGCGGATTTCGTTTCTCCCTCGGCGGATCTGGCGGCAGCGGCGTCGACGGCGTCGGTTTGTGCTCCGGTGAGGCCTTGTGGAGTTGCTTTTCTTTCCGTTCTTTTGCGAAAGGGTGGAAAGACTTTTGTGTCTCCTCACTGGTGATGCTGGTGATGGTGGACTTGGGTTCCGGGTGGTCGTCGTTGAGATCCAGCGGCGATTTCTCCGGTTTTTGTTGGTCCTTGTTGTGGGTTCGTCGATGGTGGTGTTCCAGATCTTCCTTCTTCTCGTGTTGTCGCGATGGCCGGCTTTGTACCTTCTTCGTTCAAATCCAATCGGCTTGTTCAACTATGTGTTGTGGTCGCGGACGTGGAGGGAAGTGGAGTCTGGAGGTCGCCGTTGATGGTCTCCGGCGGCGAGGATCTGAAGCTTCGGAAGGATTAGGGAGGAAGAGGGGTTCCTTTGTAATTTCCTTTTTCTTCAAGGTCCTTTCTGTAAATGTGCCCGGGGGGCTAGTTGTAAAAGGATGTGGGCTGTACTGTTCAACAGTTTAATATAATTCCCACCCCCTTTCGCAAAAAAAAAAAAAAAAAACGCATTGAAACAATTTTTTATTTATTTGTCTTTGTATGCTTCTCCCAGACCATCAACACTCGGAGCGGAGGGAGCCACATCGGCACCTCTCAACATGCCACATGAGCACCAACTATCAGATTGCATACTTGGAAAGTTTAGGGGCAGGGATCTTTATTATCACTAATGATAATGATAAATCTAGATGACATCCTCTGGGTCTCAAGTACAATTTTTTCCGGTGAGTAGATGGTCTCTAATCAGATAAAAGACGGGAAGGCATCCACAACGGAATTCTCCTCTATCTCACAATTTATTACTCACATCCTATTAAAAAAAAATTATCACTTACTCCCTCCGTCCAGATATAAGCATTCCAAGGTTTGGTCAAAGTCAAGCTTCCTTAACTTTGACCATCAATAGCAAAATATTTATAGCACTCTATTATACATAGGTGATGTTGTTAGATTCATCGTGAAATTAACTATCCTAATATACAACTCTTCATATTTAAATTATTTTATTTTTATAGCTATTGCTAGTCAAAGTTGAACCTGATTGACTTTCAACAAACCTAGGAATGCTTATATTCTGGGACGGAGGTAGTACAACCCTATGCGGTGGACGCTGATTTTTGCCAGTCTGGTTTTGGAGTATTCCTCCTACTCAGTAACTGAAGTGATATGCTGGCGACATATGTATTTTGGGAGTACATAAAGTAGTAATAGCAATTTTGAAATTTTTATATGGAAGTAATTAAATGTTGGAGATATCTACATGAGAAAGGAGACTTTGTCCATTGTGCCATGGTGAACACTAGTTTCTTGCCCACCTGACTTTGTACATTAGTGCCTCCTCTAACCACCAAAGTTTCTCCATCGTCATCTTCTCCCGCTCACGTTTCCTTTGCACCAATTCCCTCATGCTTTGGGCACATTTATTGAACCATGATGATGTCACTTCCCCTAAGTGTATCCAATTAACTTGTCATTGTTCTATAATCATAAGTATCAATTGTCAAAATATAACTCCTCAAAGACACGCAATAGAGTTTTTTCATACTATTTTCAATGTATGTTGATGGTCTCAATAAAAAAGGTATAAATTGTTTATCTTTTGTTCTCTAAAAAAAATACCGATATTTATCTGTTAATTCAGAAAATAACATGAAAAATCTCTATTTCGGATCTTTGAGGGGTTATATTTTGACAATTGATACTTATGATTTTAGAACAATGACAAGTTAATTGGATACACTTAAGGGAAGTGACATCATCATTGTTCAACAAATGTGCCCAAAGCATGAGGGAATTGGTGCAGAGGAAACGTGAGCAGTAGAAGATGACGGTGGAGAAACTTTGGAGGTTAGAGGAAGCACTAATGTACAAAGTCAGGCATGAAACGAGTGTTCAAGCCACCGTGAACGAAGTCTCCTTTCTCATATCTCCAACATTTAATTACTTCTATATAAAATTTCAAAATTACTAGTGCTACTTTATGCACTGCCTAAATACAGTACGTCGCCAGTATATCCCTTCAGTTACTGACTAGGAGGAATGCTCCAAAACCAGTCTGGCGAAACCGAGCGTCCACTGCACAATACCTGTGTGCGCCCGCTCCCTCCACCATTATCTCGTGCCTTCCCTCCCTCCCCAACCTCGCAATTTGCCCAAACCACAGGGTCCTTCTCGCCGTCCCAGGAACATTAGGGCAGTTGGGCTTCCGGCCTTCCGCCCCCGCCTCCACTTCCGCCCCCAAAAATTGGAAACGAGGCAGCCCCTCAACGGACGCCACCACCAGCGAGTGGAAAAAAGCGAAGACGAGCGCCGCGCGGGCCGTGCAGCACCGGCTGCCGCGCCGCGCCGCGCATCCCTTCAGCCCTCTACTCCAACCGCCAGAGAGACCCACAGCACGAGCAACAACCAACGCTCCCTCTCCTCCTTCCCCCAAAATTTTTCCGCCGCTCCGAAATGGCGGCCTCCCAGGTGAAATTCTGCTCCCGGAACCCAACCGCCGCCGTCCGGCGCTTCATCTGACCGGCTTGGTCGGTTTTCGCGCAGGTGGAGGAGTTGAAGAAGGCGTACGCGAGGATCATGCTCAACATGGCGCAGGAGTCGGCGGCGCGGGTGCTGGCGGCGGAGCAGCGCGCGGCGGCGCTCGTGGCGGCCGTCACGGCCGCCAAGGAGGACGGCGTCGCCACACTCGTTCGGGTCAAGGCCGTCCTGGAGGCCAGGGTACGGCGCTCTCCTTCCCTCTCCGTTTTCAATCGTTTCGCCTTGGTCGAGTTCGCTCGTCGGTTTCGGTGCTCTGTGAATCGCTGGTTCTTGGATTGTTTTTGGATTTCGCTGGTGTGCGCTCGAGCTGTTCGGATTGGAGGTTTTCAGTTTCGGCGTTTTAGGGGAGGTTTTTTTTTTGAGCGCATTTTAGGGGAGGTTTTGGGGGCGATTGTTTTGGGCGGAGTCCGGAATTCTGGTTTCTGTTCGCGGAATGTCGGTAGCGAAAAATCCAGTTCAAATTTTTTGCCTTCGAATTCTTGCGATTTACCTTTTGTAGGATAAGGGATTCGCATTATTCCAAAAATACGGAAGTCTGGAGCTGGTCCGATTTCTTTCTTCTGCACTTTGGTTTGTGCAGTCATGTCGTTAGAACTGCTGATGCTCCGTCCGGATTTCCCCTAGTTGATTGTTGCAGCACGCCGAATAGCTGGTACATTGCTTCCTGCGTGTGGGGAAGGGGTATAAAGCAGCTTGGGAAGATTGGGCCGTCTGTTCTGTTCGAAAATAAAACTGTATCTGTGCTTCCCGATTGTTTTCCCCTCTTCGTGCTGTAGCGTTAATAATTTTTCATGGGTGTGCCTGAGCTGTAGTCATAGTGTAACTGATTAGCAGTGACAAATCATCCAAGTTTTTGTGTCCTATCCTATAATCTTAGCCTTTGTGCGTCTAAGTTCACAAGGGTACTCTGCTCAATCTATTGATTTTGTTGGAGTTCTCAATTATCTGAAGTGGTATACAGGTGTTTGTTTTCTTTGGTTTCTGATGACGGCGAGGAGGGTGCTACTGTGGTTACTGGAGCTATTGCAATGCAATTGTGAAGCAACAATTTCTATGACAATGGGTTTCTGATGTGCTTTTGCTACCACTCCTTGATTTCTATGACAATGGGTTTCTTGTTTTTCGCTGTGTTAGGAATGTGTTAGTGCTGTGTGCCTCAGAAGAAAATGTTACTGTTTATCTGGTATTGGTGGTTTCGTATACATAAATATTTTGTATCTAGAGTAAGGGAAAAGTTATTTGTACCTTTTAATATTTTGTTATATTACAGTTATGTTGGTGACAGATGTCTCATTGCGTAAGAGTTTAATAATAGAGAAACAGTAGCACACATATACTGGTTATGTTGGTCAAGGGGTATCGAACTACAAGCTATAATTGCAATGTTTGCATGCAGCGATTTCAATGGATTACCGGTGAACATCTTTTTCTTGGGTTGATCTCCTTGACATTTTTTTCTGTCTTTCTGGAAGATTGTATACTGTAGTAATCCGACCTGATCTGATGGTTGAATTTACAGCTATGAAGTCTTTTCATCTCAATGTCCCTTTTGATCAGTTCATTCTGATTTCTGACATATGATTCATGATACTTTGAATATTTTAGAAACTGCTGATTCGACTTTCTTTCCATGTAATACATTGGATTGGCATTGGTAATGTTATGAGCCAAGCCTGCTATAGAAAGGGCTTGCAGTTGTTTCATGCTACCTTCAGTGCATTGGTGCAATTTTATTTTTTTTGAGGGGACATTGGTGCAATTTATAGTGATGTCATGCTAACCAAAAAGCTGATATCATATTGTGTATAGTCACAATTTAGTATATCAATTTTTTGTAATCTTAGATAGCGATCTCCAATGTTCCACTTCACAAAAGTCTGTTATAAACTAATTGCTTGTGTTTACATTCAATGTTTTTTTCAGAAATTAGTCTTTACCATTATTAAAAATTTTGAATTCTTAAGATGGCATATAAATGATGTGATGTGAAGATAACTATAGTTTCATGTTTATATTTGGCTGCTAAATATCTTATGTTCCTATGTATGTCATAATCTTATGATTTGATCAGTTTTTTGTGAATGATCCTCTTATTGCCTGGCCCTGTGTTTTCATTTTGAAGAATAACAATATATGGAAAGAAAACACTTCGATTACATCGGCACAAGTCACTTCACCGTTATTGGTGCGGTCTGAAGCACTATTGGCATGTCTCGTGGCCACAGAGCCAAACCTTGCCTCAGTTCTGCAAATCCCACTGACAGCTTCTGTAACAACGTTACTAGTACAACCGTATCATCATTGCACCTCACATCAATCTGCAATGGAGGTAGATGCAGAGTGGGAGGCGACACTGCTTCCATCTCTATTGTCATCGATCACGAACCAACGATCTACCACTTCACCCCCTCTATTACCCATGTTGCTGCTGGCAACAGCTTCGCTCTCACTCTAGTAATCCTTGCTGCTCCCATGGTGTCTTTGTTGTGGAAGAAGAGGGATGGTCCTACCACACCATCATTACTTTCACAGGAAAGCCATGTGTGTGCATGTATTTCTACTTTTACACATGCATGTATATGAAACATGCTAGTCCCACCCTTCACGACAGGCCATTTTTAAAAACTATAAGGAAATCTACACAAACATCAAGCTTCCATCAGCATTGTGCTTTCAAGGGCTGCACCCATGGCCTCCGACACAGCTTGAAGACGGCCTGTTCCACGGCGAGGATGGAAATTTATGGAAATCATATTCGGCTGGACCTGTAGGCTTAGTACTTTCCTAATTCGTTAGATCGATACTCCCTCCGTCCTCATATTGTTGTAGGACAACAATTCTAATCCAAACTGAACTGGATTGCTGTCCGAACGACAACAATTTGAGGACGGAGGACTAGTCCATTTCGTAGGATCCATCCTTTTCCTGAATCACTTTTGTGGCTCCTAGTATATAAACACAGCCTTCTTCTTTAGGATTCAATCATGAACCAATCTAGCAGACGACTTTGCCCGCCAAACTCGACTCTGAGTCTGACCACTCTTCTCCATGTGATCATACTGAGGATTAGAGGGCCATCAACGCCAAATTGAGTTTCCCTTTTTTTGTGTTTGTGTTTGTGAGACCAACCAGTTGTATACAATTAATTCATCCGCTGAGCGGTAGTGTAGTTAACATCTTTATGCTGATTCATACGAAGCAGTGGCTGTCCTGTTAGTTTGATTTGTGCTTTTTCTATAATACTGACGCTGTACATTGAGGGATCATTTGCCTCAATATGTCTACGATTTTGACAAGCTTTACTCTTAATGTTGTCGTATTTGTAATGGATGCGTGTCCAAAACCTGTTTGCGTGTGTGCAGATTGAAGAGGCAGAACTGCGATCTTCGCAGTATGTTAAAAAGATCAAGGAACTAGAAGAGCAACAATTATTGCAGCATGTTAGATCAAGGAACTAGAGGAGCAACAATTATTGCAGCATGTTCAGATCAAGGGACTAGAAGAACGATTGTGTGGTGCTCAAAATACTGCAGCCACCTTTCAAACTGAGCTGCAGAGAGCAAATGAATTATTGGAGCAGAAAAGGAAACGTTAGCCGAGGAAAGAATAAATTCCCTTCCTTCAAGCAAAAAGATTGGTTCCAATAAACACAACAGCTCTCGTTTGAAGATGAATCTCCAAAGAGGAAGTATGTCATTGAATAATAAAATTCTGCAGAAGACACAACAGCTGAGGAGAATGTTGCAGCGCAAACTATAGAAAGCATACATCGTCGTAGTCCTGATCTGCCATCATTTATGGAAAGAAATAAGAAACCTAAGTTGTATCATAATGGCTGTACACAGCGTATTCATGCACTTAAACAGCGGATTCAAGGTGCAGATGCGTGCCAGGAACAAAAATGCAAGTATGCTACTGCATTAAATAGCCGCTCAAAGATCGGAAAGAATGATGCTGCTAAAAGACCTAGCCACACAAGGTCCATCATGGAACAGATTCTCCAGACGAAGTTTCTTGGCAAGTGCAAACGCAAGAGAGGCACAAGAAGCAGGCCTTGTTATAAGCATGATAGTTCTGGTGAGCGTAGGGAAGCAGAATCTAACTTATCTGAAACATCTAATGGAAATGGATGTTTGCTGCTACTTCAGGCACTTGAACAGGATCTTCCATCTCCAAAGGTGTACTCTGGACATGGTGGAGAGGCCTTAACTAACCCGAAGGATGACTTGATCATTAAGAGGAATGCTGACCTAAATCTTTGTAATGGCTCCCCTGATCTGATGGATATACTTGCAGCACAGAACATGCTAGTGAAGAGGAAAAAAAGGTCAAAGACCGTTAGGGTTTTAGAAGCTGATTTTTCTGATTCCAAAAGTGTTCCTGAATCAAGTAACACCCTTCTAAGGTCAACCAGTGAGAAAAGCATGTCTGATACTAAGTTCATCTCTGAGAGGAAAGATAATCATTCTGATATACCTCCCAGAAACAGTGGTCCTGTTTTGCAGCATATTGCTGAAAACTTGATGCATTGGACTGGTGCAAATAATGGTAAATCTGTGTGTGAAAATAGTTCCGCAGTGCTCCTTCAATCTACTAAAAGTGAAGCTATAGATTATGGTACCTTCAGAACCTTTCTTTGTTAACATGCTTTACACTTTTATTATTTCTTTTTGTGGTCTGAATCACAAACATTTTTAACACTGAAGGTAACTTACTGGTGGAGCAGCCGGAGCACAAAACACCAGATACTAATACTGCAAGCTCGAAGGAAGGTAATGGGGAGGGAAGTTGTAGTTTAGCTTCAGAGAAAGCTGATGCTTCAACTGTTACCTCCCTGGGCAAGGAACAAATTTGAAGGTGTCTTCTGTACTGCCTATGCAAGCTTCAGAGGAACCTAATGCTTCAGTTGGCAGCTCCCTGTACAA
Source organism: Eragrostis nindensis (assembly GCA_012490785.1). Taxonomy (NCBI): domain Eukaryota; kingdom Viridiplantae; phylum Streptophyta; class Magnoliopsida; order Poales; family Poaceae; genus Eragrostis; species Eragrostis nindensis. The sequence goes on along the minus strand of JAAXCT010001091.1, from coordinate 13,432 downwards.
AGAAGAACGAGCAAAGGCATCTTCTGGAGCTTCCATGCAAGTTGAAGGTGTCAGACAAATCATATACACATTCAACCGCAGAAAACGCAAGCCTGTGTCAATGGATAGCACTCCTTTGCGTGCTGTCCCTGAGAAAAGCAGCAACATGCTTAGTGCACCTACTGAGGGAGAATTTCATCCAAATCCTGAGCAACAAGATAATTTGATAGATTCTCCTCAGGGCGACAATCAACTAGTCCAGGTTGCCGAACAGGTATGCAATTTCTTTACATTGAAAACAATGTGTGAACTTGTGATTTTACATCAAAGCAGCGGTTGACATGCCAATATTTAACCATTTCACTTGTTTTTTCAGCTCGTTTTGTTGTCAGAGCGCAATTGTTAAGAGTTTTGTGATAGATTAAACTGAAGAAAGGTTCAGTGATACAATATTTAAGGATGGGCGAGAAGAGAGTTCTGGTGGCGACAACAGAAATCAAGAAAGCGCCTCAAAACCTGGTTGTTGATGTAGTAGAATGTACAAATTAGGCAGTAAATTCAGGATTGTTATTAGTTGAGATGGTAAATTTTGGGTTTTTTAAGTGGATCGTACTGAGTTTTATCATTATGTCAAGTCATTAAAATTCAAAATGGAAACAATTGCTCCGTGGAGCACAGAGGTATTAAAACAATCTTGCTTCTCTCCCAACCTTCATTTCCATTGTTGTTTTTTTGTGTGTGATTTGGGACTCCATTCTGATTATCAATGCTGTAGATGTCGATTTTTTTCGCTTATCTACGCCTCTTTTGCTCCCTGTTATTAGGTCCCTTGTTATTATTCTATATATCACTAAATGCTCAACTAATACTATATGTGTACTGCAAGACAGTTCTTTAAGTTTCTCCGATGTGCTTGGGACCAAATAATAAGAACAGCCTGTATTTCTATCTACGATGGTGCAATGTAAATAATTCAAGCTTCTAGGATTTGCCATGGGGGTTAAAGCAAGAGCAAATCGAACCCAATTGACCCATTTTGCTCAAGCAAACAGAATGTTCCATTCAAGGCCAGTTACAGTTGCAAAACAAAAATGCCAGGCAAACCGAATGGAGAAAACCAGCAATTTTTCTCGACATATGTAACCACTGTAATTACCTGCTTTAGTTTTTTTAGATCAATTACCTGCTTTAGGGAATTCTCACAGTGAGAGGTGTGTAACTTTCGCTCCCACTAGGTGTTTTGGTAGGAATGACACAAATGACATGTCTATTTCAAAGTTCCCGCGCCAAGATGAAGGAGCTGCGGCTCCGTATCAATTGCTTAAGGTAGCCCTCTAAAAAAAAGAGTTGCTCTAAGGTATGGGACATCTCTCTCACTTTCAATCCGTCAGGTTAAGATTCAACCATACAGATTAGCCGTTCCGTTTTTCTTAGTCTCAACCAGTGAAGGAGTTAGAATTTTGACGATGGGTGCTCAAAGTTATCATCATAACTTTCCTAAAAAAAATAGCTATCATCATAACAACTTTACATCTAAACAAATTAACCATTTTTGAGAATCAATAAAATGCGCCGAATGGCATTCCCACACACAAAAAAAAAACTTTACATCTAAACAAATTAAGCAACCTTCAAATTCAAAAGAATTGAGAGATAATATCTAAATATCTAAACTAAACATCTGTGGGCTAACAAATGAGATTTGCATCCAACTTTTCTCATTTGTCTTCATATATATGTACCACACCTTAAGAATCTTTGCTTATTCATCCTTTTGGCAAGCTGTTCTTCAGCCTAGTGGTTGAGGTGGCTTAGTAGCACTCCCAAGGTCCCAGGTTCGACTCCCAGAGGGAGCGAATTTACGGGTTGGAGTAAAAAAAAATCTCTTCGCTTGTCCTACATCGAAGCACAGTCTAAGGCCCGGAGGCTACGGTGCTCGCCCCTGGTCTCAACACCCTACCCCTTTAACTCTCTTTATTTTCATTCAGTCCACATCGACATAAATGTGATCGGTCCCAACCTGGATGTCGCTGCCTCCAACACTCATGTCCTCCTCCACCTTGTTACCGAGGCTCAACCTTTCGCACCATGAAGCATCCTCACCTTCTCTTTGCTCGCTAGTTAGGCCATATTCTTCAACTTCGACAACTTTCACACGCACCTGCCTACCGACCCAGCAACATCATTGCCTCCGGATCAGTCGCCATCGCTAATTGCCACAAAATATGTTGGCCCCGCTCGGCACCACCTCCTTTCCAACCCTGACGGCACCATTGCCTCCAGATTTGTCGTTGTCGCCCACCGCCACCCCCCATCAATGACCCCACTGCTTTGTCGGGGCAAAACCCACCCATATATCACTAACCCTAGTCTCTAAATCCCGCACCCCTAATCTCAATGCTTTTAGTCATCACAGATCTAGCAAAAATGGAAAAAGGAATGGGAAAGGGAGGGCGGGGGGGGGGGGGGGGGGGGGGGGGGGGGGGGGGGGGGGGGTTGGACAGTTGTACCGATTTAGACCATCGTTGCCTTTTGCATGATGAGTCTTGGTGCCAACAGGGTGGGGCGGGGCCGAGGGAACGAGAACCATCCCCACATTCTCCCCGGAATCCGCCCCGTCCCCTGGGGGCAAAAGCTCGCCCCATCTCCATCCTCAGCAGATCCCCATCGAGGCCCCACAGGGCTCACAAACCCTGCCCGTGCCGTCATCTTGCGCCTTGCTCACCACACACCGTAGCAGTCGTGTGACCCCACCCGCAGCAGCACCTTGCCGTCGCGCGATGCAGCTACGAGGGGAGAGGAGGGGATGGAGAGAGAGAGGATGGAGTGTTGTCTCGGTGGGGAAGGGAGGGAGTCGTTGAGGAGGTCGGGGAGCGAGTCGCTGAGGAGGGAGCCAGGGAGGCAGTGAGGGGTCGGCGGCGCTGTAGGTTCGGGAAAAATAGAGAAGGGAGTAGGGTTTGGGAGAGGAGGGATGAGTATATATATACCAGCATTCTAAAATGGGCTATTGGGCCGAATTCCATTGGGATATGACATGTTCATACTATGTTCGGATCCCACGGGCCTTCGCGAGGCAAATCTTATCCCCGTCCCTGACTTATAGCATTTCGAGGAGCATCCCCCATCCCCCCCCCCCCCCCCCCCCCCCCCCCCACCCCCCCCCCCCCAAATTCGGATCAACCCATGGGGCCCATCCCAACGTGGAAATTGCTCGGCCGAATGATGAGGCTCCGTTTGGGGAAGAGGATTTAGACTGTTGGCCAACTCGAAATGTAACAAGCAGAGGTGTTAGGGATCATCATCCATGGTTATTGCCCTGTGACGAGATTTGCAACCAAAGAGTGTAGAGAGGTTAGTAGTGATGCCGAGGAAGCTAACTTAGGAGACAATAAATTGAATAGCCAGCCATTGGAGCGAAATAAAGATGTGGTTGTGGTAGGATCAGAGATAGCAATAGTTACGTCACTTGATGTGGTTGGGGAACGCTGACTCATCCCACATTGGTAATGGGTATCCAACAGGCCACCACATGCTGGATACAAATAACATGAATGTGAGCACAAGATGACATGTCATCTTCAGCTAGGTGGCACGCCTTTTATTCCTAGGCGCATCTTTCATCAGTTTTGTGGGATGAGTATGGCGTACAAGCGAGTAACCCCTAAGGCGTTGCACCTAATGGTGTAGAAAAGACCCGTTAACAATTACACGAGGACAACAAAGGTTCCAAACGTACAGCCCGGTATAAAATAACCAGTTGGGTATCAGGGACGGAACCCATTGCTTTCTCTCACGTTATTGAGCGTTTGCTTCATGCAAGGGAGAAACTCCACATAATAAGCTAAAAGTTACTTTTCGCAACAAAGGACAATGCAAATATCTTTAACCATGACATCAAGTGTATTGGGAAGCAGATCCAGAACTAGAACTATGATATCGATGCACTCAAGTTAGGGAGCAATAAACGAAACATGTAACAAGTAGAGAGAAATAATCAAGATATATACAGGGATCACACAGGAGATGAGGGTTGAAGCACCTTCTTTGTTGGAGTTGCCACTTCTCTAAAAGCATCTTCAATAAAACAATTCGGTCATACCTTTCGGTTCATCCAAATTTACCTCTCTGTTATTTACAGGAGAGCAGGTAGCAAAACCAAATAAACACGTACACACTACCTTAGAGCCAAAGCCATACTACATCGATCATACTGTACGTACGTAAGCACCGCTCAATGCTTTTCATGTTTGCACATGTGTGCAGGCATGCATTTCCTACGATACGATATAGCTAATTAAAGCTACACGTCCATCCCTTCGACGGCCTCCTTGACCGCGACGAAGTCGTCCATCTCCTTCAACTCCTCCCCGCCGGCGTCGGGCGCCACCGCCGCGGCCACCGTGCTGGGCTTGTACACGTGGCGCCTGGCGAACACCAGGAAGACGGCGAAGTTGAGCACCCCGAGCACGGCCAGCATCCAGTAGAATCGGTCCAGCTTGCCGGCGTCCAGATTGTTCCGGATCCACGCGCCCCGGGTGACGGCGTCGACGGCGAACACGAGGAAGCTGCTGAGGAAGAAGCCCACGGAGAGCGTGACGAGGAAGAGCCCCGTGCTCATGGACTTCATCCGCTCGGGCGCCTCGCGGATGAAGAACTCCAGCTGCCCCACGTACGCGAACGCCTCGCCGGCGCCCACCAGGAAGAACTGCGGCACCAGCCAGAACGCGCTGATGGCCGCGCCTGCGCCGTTGGACGCGTCGCGGCGCTTCTTCTCGACGAGCGCCGCGACGACCATGGCGACGACGGCGAGGACGAGGCCCGTGCCGACGCGCTGCAGCGAGGTGAGCCCCTGCGGGCGGCCGGTGAGGCGGCTGGCGAGCGGCACGAGGACGCGCTCGTTGAGGGAGGTGAAGAGCAGGATGGAGAGGAAGAGGAACACGGAGAGGGACCCCGCCGGGACGACGAAGCCGGAGGCGGCGCCGGGGCGGAGGTGCCGGTCCATGCGGGTGGCCTGCTCCACCGAGAAGGTGGTCATCTGGGAGTACACCGTCCAGAACAGGATGCACGTGGACCAGATGGGCAGCAGCTTCACCACCATCTTCACCTCCTCCACCTCCGTCACCGTCGACGCCCGCTTCTCCGCCGACGCGGATAGGTCGGCCTCCACGATCGCCGCTTTGTCCAGGCACCTGCATATTGTTACAAATTACAACCCTGTCAATCAGTACGTGCTGGACGCCTGCATGAACAATGCGATGAATTTCGCAACGTCATGGTAGTATTTGCAATTGTTGTTCTTATTAGGTGGTGTTCGGATAACTTTAGAGGGTTATAAAGGTGTCACATCAAAGATGCTGGCACGATTTATGTGTACTAAACAAAGTCAAATTACAAAACTAAGTCCAGGGCCCCCATCTATTTCGCGAGACGAACGTAATGAGGGTAATTAAGCGGCGATTAGACGATGGTTACTGTAGCATCACTGTGTCAAACATTGATTAATTAGGCTCATTAGATTCGTCTCGAAAAATAACGCCCATCTGCAGAAAGGTTTTGTAATTAAATTTTATTTAGTACCCCTAAATAGTAAGATTCTTTTTACTTTAGAGGGTATAAAGTTTAGAGGGTGTTTTAGAGGGGGGAACCGACGCGCCCTTAGTATCTTTGATCTTATTCACAAACAACAGTGGCTGTCCTATACTAGTTGAATTCTTTGCGAAAGTATTACTAGTTGAATTCCGAACACTTCAGGCCGAAGACATAGTAGGCCGGTGCAACGCACTGCACGACTTTGACAACTAAGCTTTGCAACAGAGACCACATTTGTTGCACTTTGGGTGAGAGCGTGACTCACTCAGTCACTCTCCCGTGTGGCACGACTACACAGGACACGACGAGGAAGCTCATCCGAAACAGAGTGGGCCGGCCTATCAATTTCAGCTTTAGGCGCTATCAGATTCAGCATAAGCTTAGCTTGTGTGGAATCCAGCCCGTCTCTAGATTCTTTGTGATCAAACAAGTGGTCCGCTTACGAGTTCCATTTCAAGTTTGTTACTCCCTCCTTTCCTTTTTCTTGTCGTTAAGACAGAGGGTTTAGTTCAAAAATGAACTAGGTTGCTTGTCTGAACGACATCAAAATAAGATCGGAGGTACATTTCAAGTTTGTTAGCAGCCTCGGTCACCTGTCCTGTTCTCGTTTCCTTTCCAGCATGATTGCTCTTTGCGTGTCGCGTTAGCGAGTGACCTGGCTTCCCGGTTTTGGCTTCGCTTGTCCATCCACAAGCGAAGCCTTGACACTGACAACTAGGGAGGGAGCAGACAAGTGGCACGGTCGAGCTAATAATAGACTCGCGCCGAACTCATCGTGCCTACTGCCTACACTCCACAACTGTCTGTCTCGGATCCTATCGAGCCTAAAGTAGCAGTTCATACCGACCAAGGAAGGCTCATGTGGCTGGGGGTTCCAGTTCGAACACGACGTGAAGCGGACCTCCAAAACGGTCGGTGTCCTAGCTGGTAGTACAGTGTTTTGAAATGAAAAGATTGGGAGCAAGAAGGACACCGGACGCCGCCGCGATATTCAGCAACCACATGCACGTAATCGGCATTGGTAGCAGAAGCAGCGCCACACAGAATTGCCTGTCTGCTAGTGTCATTGTCCTTGGGCGTGCATGATGTAGTGATGCACCGCGCACCGAGTCATGCTTCCCAACCACAAGTTTTTTTTTTCCCTCCCTCCAGCTATCATCACTCGTATACGTACTAGCTAGTGGGATAGCAACGAGTTACCAAACTAATTAACTATAGTTATTAGATAGAGGAATTTGCGGCCCTAACATACGCATGTGTGGCTTAATACTTGCTAGTACAAAGAAAGACGAACAATGGCACGTGATGGGTAAAGAGGAAATTAAGAAATGCAGCGCGGCGTTACCTGAGCCTATCGGTGTATGCCACCTTAGCAGCGTCGAACCCGTTGAGCTCGGCGGCGTCGGCGGGGAGCGTCAGCTTGCGCTTCCTCCACGCCGTGACGAGCACCCTCCCGATCACCGTGAGAGGGCTCCCCTGGGGGCGGCGGTACCTGTACTTGGGCGTGCCGGCGACGAGCACGACGACGGCGACCACCATGGCGACGGCGGAGACGCCGTACCCCCAGCCCCGGCCCACGTTGTCCTGCACGTACACCAGCACGGTGACCGCGAAGAGCGAGCCCAGGCTGATGCAGAAGTAGAAGCGGTTGAAGAAGAAGACCATGGCGCGCTCCTCCCGCGGGTCGCGCCCGTCGAACTGGTCCGACCCGAACCCGGACACGTTCGCCTTGAGCCCGCCGCCGCCCGCCGCGATCGTGTACAGCGCCGCGTACAGCAGCGCCAGCTGCCCGCCGCTCGCGGGGACGCACTCGTGCGCGCGCGGGCCCCGGGCGTGCGCGCACGGCGGCGGGCGCATGCCCGGCACCGTCGTGTCCACCGTCAGCAAGCTCACGCCCTGCGTGCGTGGAGAGAGACGACTCGTGTTCAGACCGGGTGAGTACGTGGTGTGGCCGTGACAAGCAGGTTGTTTACTAGTAACTGTGTACGTACGGTGGCGGCGACGGCGGCGGAGATGGCGATGGTGAGGTAGCGGCCGAGCTTGGCGTCGGCGAGGAAGCCGCCGAGGAGGGCGAGCAGGTTGAGCGTGCCCATGAAGTTGGTGACGATGGTGGCGGACTTGGCGTTGGAGAGGTGCAGCTCGCCGACGAGGTAGGTCACCAGGTTCATGGAGATGCCCATCACGCACACGCGCTCCGCCAGCTCCGTGCCCAGGATCAGCCCGGCGCCCAGCCACCCGCCGGTCCGGGACTTGTCCGCCGGGTTGCCGCGGAAGTCCACGGCCTCGCCCGAGTCGACATGGCCTCCGGCGGCGGAAACCTGCACGGTCGTTCACATAGACACACACACCGAATAAAACTGGTGAGCGACGACCCGCGAAACCAGTAACCAAAAAAGAGGTCATCGTAAAAGCATGCATTGCCATGGATTGGAGTCCTTACCATTGCCGGTGGTGCTCTGATGCTGTAGCTTTCTGTTGCTGCGAGCGTGCAGGTAGGCAGCAGGGCAGTGTGGGAGGGAGGAGAGGAACGTTTGTGTTGTGAGCTTGGCCGAGTGGACGGAGGCGCAGGATTTATAGGAGTTTGCTGGGCACCGAGCGAGGTGCACGGGTTGAGATTTTTCTCGCCCCATTTACTTGCTGTATTTGGGAAGGGTGACATGTACAAAATGAAGACGATTACAGTACAGAGGACGACGGGAAGCAGAGACGGGAGGAACCGTTCTGCCCGCGCGTTTGTCCTCAGGAACGGACAAGTAAGCGATGACCTGGCGGGGTTCTGCGGTGGCTGGTGGCCTGCCAAATCCCAAGATCCGGTGTGTGGTGAAGATTGCGGTGAAGGATCCTCTGCGCAAACGCTCCTTTTCGGCAAGGACAGAGTTTGGTTCGCGCCGCCATGCCTGCCACTACTTGTCGGACTCGTAAGCTTTTTTAGTTTTGCTAATCGAAGAGGACCACGTATCCATGCCGATCGAGTAAATCTTGGGATGACATACTTACCGTATCATTAGAAGATCGTCATGGTCCCGGAAATGGTAAATGGAGAGGTAGGGTGCAACACCTTTGCACGTAGGCTCTAGCAAGGCACAAATCTCCTCATCGGTGGCTGTATCCAGCTCGATGGTTTCCCCAACGAGATATGTGACGGCCCTGTGCATCTCTAAACCCGTCGGCGTCACCATGCCATACACGGGCTGTTCGGCGCAGAAGATTCCGGTGATTGGGACTCAAGAGGACAAGCGAGCGGCGCCGCTCCGCTCGACGGCGATGCGGGCTCACGTGGTTCCGCGGCGACGGTGACCGCGACGGCACGCGGCCCGGCCACCGCGGGGCGCTCGGCGTCGACGTGTCCACGGCACGCGGCCACGTGAATTCGTTCCGCGTCGCGGCACGCCGCCGGCTGGCCGGCCGGCCCACTCGTGAAAGGCGGGGACGGGCGGCAGCGTAGCCGGCCGCCGGGTCCCGTCCTAGCTAGACGGCCGCGCTCGACGCACAAGTGTTGGTCTCCCATTGGCCACGGGCGGCTAGCGGGCCCCTGTCGGGGATGACCGGGACTGCTCGTTCCGTCCTGCAACGGCGCGACGGATGGAGAGCCCGGTGGGGCTGCTTTGGCGTGTGGCCCCGGAGAGCCGTGAGCTGACGTGGCGGTAGTGAACAGCAGCGAGCGAGCCGTAGATTTTGCATGGTCTGTACTACTCTTTACAAATCAATCATGGTGAAATAAATCGTCTTTTGAGTTTCTTGTGTTGGAGCAACACCACCACCGTAGGATAACTGGATAAGGACTGTGTTTGTGGTAGAAAAGAGGTTCCGGGGTCATCTGTCTTTCTTAATGGTGCCTTGAAATGAACCCCCAAAAAACATGGTTTCTTCTTCCAGCATGCATGGCCCTTTTGTGCCCACAAAACCTGCTTGAGCGATCCCAATCGACACGGAATTACCGATTCTGTGTCAGTAACAACATAACCAGGAACCCAAAGCTGATTTCTTCTTGAATTTTCCTCAAATGACTTTGCTTAAGCTTCTGTTACAGAGAGTCCTTTCCCATCGTGCTTAAGCTGCGTGGATGTCATCTCGTACGCGGGCTCTGCTGCTGAGCGTTTACTAGTTTCTGCAAGAGGGCACGTGTCCCTGCAGGAGCGCGATTGCAACGTCGCAACAGAACGAATTACACGTCTGGGGAGTCTCTCTCGTTCATGCATTTTGGATCGCTGCAAGAGAAGACTTGATCTTGGCTCCATGGACCATGGGCAGGCAGAGGCAGTCCTCTATCAGCTCATGATAAGAAAGAAACATTGAATATTCATAATAATCTTCCAGTGGTCCAATTTTTTTCGGTGACGATGGTACATCTCACCGGAAAAAAGAAGCACATGCGACGGACAGCTCTTTGCAGCACACTTGTCACATGCCAGTGGACAGCTCTGTACCTTCCAATATCTCTTGTCTCGGTTCTTTTTTGCGCAATTTCGCCGTTGTTGTTTACTAGTATCTTCAAGGAAAGGTCCTAATCATTGATGTGTTCTCTTGAATATTCTTATCACGTAAGCATGGACACATTACCTCATCTAGCAGAATCGCTTCCCTGATCGGGTCGGCACATAATGATAAGCCTTCCACTTTCTGTAGCATGGTTCGTCAAGCATCTAGTCTGAGTCAATGGGCAGTCAAATTTCGTTCAAGACTTGACTAGCGCCATGCTTGCTTTTGTTCGATCCATGCGTATTTTTTCTCTAGGAAGGAATCATATGCTGTATGACATGTGTAGTGCTCGTATCTTTATTTTGGCATAGCTTCTGGACTGAGAATGGGATAACTGAATATATCACAATGGGAAGTGAGTATACAAATCTTTGTTCGTATATTCTAAAGAAAAGTACCTTTGTCCATATGAGCAAATGATTAAAATAGGTTCATTCACATATCCGGTTTAACTTGAAGGAACGTGTGGTCATCAGCTTGGATTTGTAATCAGATTTGTTTCATTGATTATGTGTACTTCCTGAAACAAACATAGCCTGAAAGTAGCACTTTTGTTTGACCTATGCATTGTTGATCGAGGAAATTTTGTATGTAGTTTATTCTCGAGCAGTAAGTCTTGTGTCTAGTGCAGAGGGTGCAGGCACCCCATTATGTTATGCTCTCCCTTCATACATGATCATTCGTGATCATTCAGAAGATTATGTGCAGACAGGGTTTCCACCTACGGCTGTTACCAATCGAGAAGGCGAACTTCGTGATCATTCAGAAGATGAAGTCTGTGAGCTATAACCTGCTATTCTCAAACGCATCTGAAAAGCTGTTCAGATTTTCTTTCGAATTTCTACATAGCCATCAGATTAGAGTCTTACAGACGTCATGTAAGTATCTACCCATGATACAACTGTATACACTGACAGCCGTCAGATCAGAGTACCTATCATAACACTTGCAGGACTGTTAGCAGTTGTATCAACAAATTCACTGAGGTTTATATCTACTAAACGAAATCAGTTGTTCAAATCCAGTGAATTTTGTAATAGAATGTATCTGACATATTGCCGTGTTTAACTGTATGGTAGCTCTGGCCATGGTTGCAACATGCTACCTGCAAATATTTTGTTAGGTGAATTTCATCGTTCTTCCAGTGTTTGCACATGTTCTGTTAGGCGAAGCTCATTAAGTCACTAAAGTAACGTTAGGATTTGGCAAATGGTTTACTGGGCAAAGCTCATCAATTCGCTAGTGTTAGGCTTTGGCAGATATTTTGTTAGGCGAAATTCATTATTTTGCAGTTCTAGGTTTTGGATATGTTTGGTGCTTAGGGGGAATAAAAATCTTCAGTGTTTGTTGTCTTTCAGCGTTTCTGTGAAAAGTAATGAGTTTTCTGTCTTTTTGGTGGTCAACATATACAACAACAACGTTGTTTTGTATTTACTTGTCGTGATATTTACAGCATCTGTGCTTCAGTTCCATGTACAAGTACAATGTACAACAGGAGCATGTACATACGTACAACATCTCGTGTGCTTTCGTTCCGTGTACATGTGTACAACTTACAACAGGAGTATGTACAGTACATCATATCCTACTAACACAAGAACAAGCGATCTCCATCTCTTAGCGCCCTGATGTCGTCAACTTCGGCGCCGTCGACGGTGAGCACCATCCTCACCGCCGTCCCGAACATCGCCGCCGCAACTCTCGTCAGGTCTTGCAGCGTATCAGGAAGGCGGACCAGCTTCCCAGCCGCACTTGCAAACTGCTGATGGATAACCACTCGCTTGAGCTCTCTCCGCGGCCACATGCTGTGATCATCCTCTTCAAACTCCTCGACGTCGAACGTGTCACTCCGGCCCGATACAGACGCCGATGCTGCGACGCTGGCCTGAACCCGATCCAGGATCTGCTTGAAAGACGGCGCTTCTTCCCTTGCAACTTGGAACATTGGAGATTCAAGATGCCGGACGAAGTTGCAGAACACCCTGTCCGCGTCGGCGGTGTGCGGCCGGACCACCCGCAGAAGATGACTCTGGCTGACGCGCACGACCTGCGTGAGCCTCCTGCACCGGACGGTGAACGGTTGCGGGATGTTGAGCACCACGCCGATCTCCCCTGCCATGCCGCGGGGACCCGCGCGCATCACGACCGTCTCCGTCCCGTCGTACGCTGTCGTCAGCACGTCCACGGAGCCGGACACGATGACGTAGCAGTCCGTCGGGGTCTCGTTCCTCTGGACGATGTCGGCCTTGGGCGGGAAGTACTGCGCCGTCATGTCGGCGACGAGGTCGGCCACGAGGCCGTCGGAGACGCCGCGGAAGAGGTAGGCGCCCTCGACGGTGTCCCGGAACAGGTGCTGCGCGATCCCCGCCCGCACGGCCCTCGGCAGCTCGGACAGGATCTGCTGCTGGTGGAGGTGCTGCTCCGCCGTGTCGAAGCCGAGCTCCGCGCTCGCCGCCATCTTCTCCGTCAGCGCCTCCGGCAGCCGGTTAGCGGCGCCGAACATGGCGAGCCCCTGCAGCGTGTCCCGCAGCGTGAGCGCGGCCGTGGCGCCCTGGACAACGAGGTTGGTCATGTTGCCGACGATGTAGGAGCCGAGGCCCATGTTGAAGAGCAGGTAGAAGACGGCGAACGTCATCTCGACGGGGTTGGCCGGGTGCAGGTCGCCGTACCCGACGGTGGTGAGCGTGGCGACGGACCAGTACGCCGCGCGGGTGTACCCGGCCCACACGCTGCGGGTCTCGAACCCCCGGCCGAGCCACGTGCGGTCCTTGGGCCCGCCGTAGTGGGCCGCCATCCACAGGTGCACGCACGCCGCCGCGTGCGTCGCGAAGAGCATCACGCCGACGAGCTTCACGAGCCGGACCCAGAAGTAGTTGACTCGGATGTCCTTCTCCAACCTCGCGAAGAGGTCGCTGACGCGCTGCAGACGCCACAGACGGAGGAGGCTCAGGACCCGGCACGGCGACGACCACGCCGTGGCGCGGCTGCCTCCGCCCGACAGGTGGTAGATCACCTGGAACGGGATCGTCGAGGCCACGTCCATCGCGAGCAGCCACGGGCGCCGCGTCAGGTCGTTGTTGCGGTCGTCGACGGGAAGGTCGTTGGTGGTGGACGACGAACCTTTGAGTAGTTTGAGGCATGGGAGGAAGAAGGAGGCGGCGATATCGAGGGCGAAAAGGACGTCGACGGCTAGGTCCATGGCCAGGAGCGGCAAGGAGGCCGCTCTCTCGACAGCCAGCTCGAACGGCGACGCCCATGCCGAGTACATCACCGGCGCGATCAGGAACCCCTGCCACCACCCGTAGCCGCCAGCGGCGGCGGGCTCGACGTGCGGCATCAACAGCACCGATCGAGCGTACGCACAACGCTATCAGAAAGCTCTGCC